>JAMPIV010008953.1:0-245178 GCA_024509875.1 Oreohelix idahoensis | reverse complement strand
CAACATGCCTAAGAAAAATTCACCGCATCTTTTGGCCGAATACCATCACTAACCAAGATCTGCTTACTCGTAGCAAGCAAGAGGACATGCACACCATCATAGCTGGCAGACGCTGGAGCTGGGTTGGCCATGTCCTCAGAAGAGGACCCGATGCCATCACAAGAACAGCTATGCTTTGGACCCCTGAAAGGTAAACGAAAGAGAGGCCGACCTAAAACAACCTGGCGGAGGACTGTGGAGGCTGAGATGCAAAGAATGAACCAGAGTTGGGGCACTGTACGAAGGATGGCCACCGACCGAGCAAAGTGGAATCAATTTGTTGTTGCCCTACAAGACGCTACTAGGCGTGATGGCCACTGACTGCTTTGACGGTCGGCGGCTAAGGATCAAAGAAGAAGAAAACTTATAGACAACAATTTAATGTAGGACATCTAAGGAATCAAGAAACAAGAGACAAATTTACGGTCACAATATCAAACAAATTCCAAGTGCTCCAACAGCTAGAAGATGTAGAGAATACAGAAGACTGTTGGCAGCAAATCAAAACTGTATGGAATGAGTCATGTGAAGAAATACTGGGGAAAAGGGAACGACAACAAAAAGCATGTATTACAACAGAAACCATCAATAAGATAAAAGACAGAAAAAACAAGAAAGCAGATTTAAACACAAGCAAAACCAGAAGTTCCAAAGCCAAGGCTCAAGAAGTGTACACAGAAGCAAACAAAGAAGTAAAAAAGAAATATCAAAAGAGACAAGAGGAAGTATATTGAGGAGTTCGCAAGAGATGCAGAAGATGCTGCAGCCAAAGGAAATATGAGAGAACTGTATAACAGCACAAAGAAACTAACAGGGAAGTACAAGCAAACAAGTTGCCTCATAAAAGACAAGAATGGAAAACTGCTCAGCAATATACAAGAGCAAATGAAGAGGTGGACAGAATATTTTGAAGACCTTCTCAATAGACCATCTCCACAAAACCCCCCGGACATCCAGCCAGCAGAAGAAGAGCTACAAATTAATGGTGAAAGACCAACAAAGGAAGAAATAAAGAAAGCCATAAAGCTTCTAAGAAATAGAAAAGCGTCTGGACCTGATGGCATTCCAGCAGAGGCCATCAAAGCAGATATCAACACGGCTACAGAGATGTTATATAAATTACTTGGTAAAGGCTGGGAAAAGGAAGAGATACCAGCAGAATGGAAGGAAGGATAGCTGGTTAAGTTGCCTAAGAAGGGAAATTTACAAGAGTGCACAAATTATAGAGGAATAATGTTACTAACAGTGCCAGGAAATGTATTAAACAGGATTATCCTTGAGAGATTAAAAGAGTCCATGGACAAGAAATTGAGAAATGACAAGCAGATTTTTGACAAAACAGATCCTGTACAGACCAGATAGCCACTTTGAGAATAATAGTTGAACAAAGTCTGGAATGGAATTCACCACTAAACATCGGATTTGTGGACTACGAAAAGGCATTTGACAGTGTAGACAGAGAATCACTTTGGAAATTCATGAGGCATTATGGAGTTCCACTGAAGATCATTAATTTAATAAAGAAAACATATGAAGACATGACATGCAGAGTTCTTCATGAAGAATAACTTACAGAACCGTTTGGGATAGGAACAGGAGTGCGACAGGGATGCCTCTTGTCTCCATTTCTTTTCTTACTAGCAATAGACTGGGTTATGAGAACATGGACAACACACAACAGAAATGGAATCCAGTGGACTCTGACTAAGCAATTGGAACAAGAGATGAGAAGAAGACGATAGCGATGGATAGGACACACACTGAGGAAAGCTATTGATAGCATTACAAGGCAGTCCTTGTTCTGGAACCCCCAGGGCAAGAGAGGCAGAGTTAGACCAAGAAGCACATGGAGAAGAGAACTGGATACAGAGGTGAAAATGATGAGGAAAACATGGAAAGAACTTGAGCGGATGGCACAGGACAGGAAGACTTGGCGTGTGTTTGTTTAAGGCCTATGCTCTTCGGGGAGCTAAAGGGTATTGATTGACTATTGTCCTGCAATTAGAAACACACATGGACTGGACAATGAACAGATGACCAGTTAAAAAGTTGGAAAATACAAGCGAGACCAAGATTACAAATTCTTTAGCTGGGGGGGGGGGGGGGGGGGGGGGGAATGGTGGTTGAAGAGTAATGGATGAATGAACACTATACCATTAATGGTAAATTTATATAGCATTATTTATTCGTTCTTCCGAGAACATTACTTTGAACATAAACGCACATCTCAGAGTAAATGTCAGTAACTTATAGAGCGGTCACAGTGATATTATGATAATTATTGCCTTCTGCTTACGTGTATTGTGTTTCTTCCTGTATATTTTGATAGCACCAATGTACGTGTTTCTCACAGGTTGTATATATTTGTCTTACCTGCATTCCTCATGCTGTCACTTACTACTGTCTTTAGATGTTGTACCTTAACATTTAGCATGTTTATAACATTTCTTCATGTGTTTTTTTGTGTGTGTGTAACATATGCTTACCTTCCGTGTGTGCCGTATTAGCTTCAATATTTTCTCGTTTGTGTCTGTTTTGCTATGTGCTTATGTGTCTTATTTACCGCACTACTGTCTGACAGAACGAAAATCTATTTCAATTACTTTTATTCATCTGCACATGAGCTGTATCTATTTGTCGCATGTTCAGTCCTTGCCGCTCAACATCAATATGTTCTACTCGTCTTAGAAAGCTTAAACTTTGCTTGCAGCTCCCTTTCTTTGTAAATTGTAATCTGTCATGTTTTGACAGGCGTGTAATCAGGCGACTTTATGTACTTACTAAAACAATGTAAAGTAAGGTGGAAATTGAAGTTAAGGGAAATATTAAGGTGCGAATTAAGATTGTGTTTCTTATCTGAAAGACTGGCGTCAGACAGCAAATGGCGATGTCACAATAAATCAATGTTTCTTCAAACATTTAGAGCTGAGAGTTTTTGTTTTCAATATATCTTTAGTAATAACCAACTTTCTTGTTAGCTTTACGTTATATGTTTTAACTTCACAAAGTTTATTATATTCAAACATGAATTTTACTGAGTGAGAAAAGAACGAATATTCAGTCATGGCTTGGCTTTGTTTGGTGTTTTTTTTTTTTTAAAGAACTTCTTCATTGCAAAAGAACAACGAATATATATATATATATATATATATATATATATATATATATATATATATATATATATATATATATATATAATATATATATATATATATATATATATTTAATTAACTGCTAATAACCAGTCAGAGAATATTTTAATCAACTAAGTAATTGCAGTGATTCATCATGAGTATTGACGAAATATGTATATTTCTAATTCATGATGATAAGTTTTTTTTCAATGACTAGAATTTATTTCACGGGAGTTTAAACGATAAGACAAGCTTTAAGCTTGCAGTTTATAATTTAAGTTAAATAACCGAAGTGGATATATATATATATATTTATATATATATATATATATATATATATATATATTATATATATATATATATATATATTTATATATATATATATATATATATATATTATTTTACGCGAGGTAGGATAGGATTGTGAATACTGTTCAGGTTAAGTATTTTGTATCTTTCTCTTCCTTTTACACTGTATCTGGGTCATACCCTAAAACGACCAGCGGCTTCTGTGTATGTATATCAGAGAAATAACAAGATGAAAGAACAATTGTTGTAATTTATACGGTAACTGGCATATAGATCCAGAGTTCTTTCCCTATATCAAAGTTTCAGTCGGCCCGTGGTGGCGACTAAAAAAAAAATAACATTTGACATAATTTAACTTGTGACATTACCTGAATAACAACCACTGTGTTGTGAAGAAGATCTATCCTGACCAGATTATTTTACCTGACACTCGATGTAACGATCGATTATTCCAAGCTACTGTACCCTTGTGAACATTAGATCTCATAAGTAGTTTCCTACCCGGACAAGAATTGAAGTGACATTCATCAGCATCCTACTTACAGTAGCGAAGCAAGCGTTTCCCAAGATTTGAATTCATTAGCCTTGGAGAAACTGGGGCTTGTCTTCGCCAAAAAAACACAACATTGGATGGACTGTGTGTGTGTACCTAAATGATTGTTCCAGTTGTAGTGAATGCACCTGTTAGGTAAGGTTGAATGCTTGTGATCACAAGTGTGTCAGAGCAAGAGAAAATGCAGGGATGAATAATTCTGTGATTTTATAACCAACATACTCATTGATCGTTTTTTCTTCTTAAATATTACCTAGGCTGTCTCTTTCAGCATAGATTATCGGGGAACCCTTGTTTTTTTAGTGTGGAGGGAAATCCTAGACCATAGCGTATAAATCTGTGACTCTTTGGGGGCTAATAACTTTTTCTTTTAACGGGATCGTGGGCTCAACAGAGGGGGAAAGGATTACACCTATAGGTCTATTCTTTTATTAATTCATTCTTCTTCTTCTTCCGTCCTTAGCCACCGACCGTCAAAGCAGTCAGTGGCCATTACGCCTAGTGGCGTCTTAGGGCAACAGCAGATAGGTTTTCTTTGCCATTGTTTCCCATCACGCCTATTGGCGTCTTTAGGGCAATGGCAAATCAATCCATCTGCTGTTGTTTCCGTAATCGAAGTGACTGGCAAACGGGTGATCAGCCCGTTGGTATTAATTCATTAACGTATGTTTATTTGCATGTCATTTGATAGTCAACTTATTTGCTGTTGTGAAATTTCTTATGATAAATAATTTACATAAACTTTATTTACGTGTGTTGGTCAGCTAATCCCAAAAGATCCCAATTCCATAGATATAGTTTTCACGTCTGCGCGTCTAAGTGTCGTCACGTATCTGTGTGTGTGTAGATGTGAGTTGGTGAATATATCAATATATATTTATAGGAAGGTCTGTCTGATCTACAAATCTCAGTCGTAATTGATAGGCTGGATTGATTATCTTTCATATCCAGGGACAGATTTTACCTTTCACCATTTCACTTGTGAAAAATCTATTTCTTTACCTGATCTCTCACTGAGCTATCACCTGTTCTAGTCCTATTCAGGCTGGGCCAAAATTGATCTTAATTACCCTATCAAAAATACACGACAACTGGTCATCCAATTTTATTCTATGCAATAGAATGTATGAATGTATGAGAATGCCCAAGAATACAGTGGAAGCAGAAAAGGGGGAATTACGACAGGTTTGGGAGCCCCTAAAAAGCTAAGATAATGCTTTTTGTAGAGCGGGAAGATTGTACAGGAAAAGAAGGAAAACACGGAGGGATAGGGAAAGAGTTTTCAGGGAATCCTTCAAGTTTGCCAAAGAACTGTTTGAACAGCTGCTGTAGTGAACACTAAACATTGGTAAAAGAAGATCAGGAAGAACACCTCAGAATGACCTATTCAGACGGTCGTAAAGATGAGCCTCTCACCAGCATGGCCGGCCGTATATGGCCTAGTAAGCCAGGAGCTGAATTCAACACCAAGCCCCCAACAATTCAAGAAATAGAAAGTATTGTCCAGAAAGCACGGGGCTAGTCAGCTCCAGGTCCTAATGGTGTCTCATATGTTGTATATAAGAGATGTCATTAAGTTCTCAAACGACTGCTGCGTTTGCTGAAAGATGCTTTGAGAAACCAGCTCGTAAGCAAAGAATGGACAAAAACGAATGGAGCCTACATCCCGAAGAAACAAAATTCCACATACATCATCTGCTAAAACTGTTGGGTTTGAAAGAACAGTCAAGAACAAGGGCAATTAAGAGACTCGGTGAAACTGTGTAAAGAGCATCGTGCTGGCTGTAGAACAACCGTAACGGGCTATGGAATTAAGGACTAATTGATTTTCAACAAAAGGGTTACTATCAAAATTGCCTCCAACTGGCACAAAAAATGAAGTGAATTGGAAAGCTGCAACCATGCGGGAGTGGGTTAAATTCTCTGCCCAAGACAACATGAGGCTGACACTGGAATTATGACTCAAGTGGGCCCTACCCACTTGGGTGTAAAGGAGATTAAGGGACCAAAACACTTGAGCGACGGGGGGGGGGGGGGGGGGGGGGGGGGGGGGGGGGGGGGGGGGGGCTCACTTCCGATGATCAGATTGCCTCCTGTTATACCGCTCTGTATAGACTTTTCTATTTTGTATGGGGAACAAAGTTATGCTTTAAGTCCATGTGATGATAATAGAACAAGTGGATACATAACACTTGTCTTTTCTTTCTCTTTCGTGAGTAGTGTTTATTGTGATTATTTGTTTTCTTCTCTATGTATATTGTGATTATTTGTTTTCTTCTTCCCGGTGAGTAGTGTTTATTATTTGCTTTCTTCTATGTATATTGTGATTATTTGTTTTCTTCTTCCCGGTGAGTAGTGTTTATTATTTGTTTTCTTCTATGTATATTGTGATTATTTGTTTTCTTCTTCCCGGTGAGTGTGTATTATGTTTGGTATTTGCTTTCTTCTATGTATATTGTGATTATTTGTTTTCTTCTTCCCGGTGAGTAGTGTTTATTATTTGCTTTCTTCTATGTATATTGTGATTATTTGTTTTCTTCTTCCCGGTGAGTAGTGTTTATTATTTGTTTTCTTCTATGTATATTGTGATTATTTGTTTTCTTCTTCCCGGTGAGTAGTGTTTATTATTTGTTTTCTTCTATGTATATTGTGATTATTTGTTTTCTTCTTCCCGGTGAGTAGTGTTTATTATTTGTTTTCTTCTATGTATATTGTGATTATTTGTTTTCTTCTTCCCGGTGAGTAGTGTTTATTATTTGCTTTCTTCTATGTATATTGTGATTATTTGTTTTCTTCTTCCCGGTGAGTAGTGTTTATTATTTGCTTTCTTCTATGTATATTGTGATTATTTGTTTTCTTCTTCCCGGTGAGTAGTGTTTATTATTTGCTTTCTTCTATGTATATTGTAGTATTTATGTACTGTATATTGTGATTATTTGTTTTCTTCTTCCCGGTGAGTAGTGTTTATTATTTGCTTTCTTCTATGTATATTGTGATTATTTGTTTTCTTCTTCCCGGTGAGTAGTGTTTATTATTTGCTTTCTTCTATGTATATTGTGATTATTTGTTTTCTTCTTCCCGGTGAGTAGTGTTTATTATTTGCTTTCTTCTATGTATATTGTGATTATTTGTTTTCTTCTTCCCGGTGAGTAGTGTTTATTATTTGCTTTCTTCTATGTATATTGTGATTATTTGTTTTCTTCTTCCGGTGAGTGATGTTTATTATTTGCTTTCTTCTATGTATATTGTGATTATTTGTTTTCTTCTTCCCGGTGAGTAGTGTTTATTATTTGCTTTCTTCTATGTATATTGTGATTATTTGTTTTCTTCTTCCCGGTGAGTAGTGTTTATTATTTGTTTTCTTCTATGTATATTGTGATTATTTGTTTTCTTCTTCCCGGTGAGTAGTGTTTATTATTTGCTTTCTTCTATGTATATTGTGATTATTTGTTTTCTTCTTCCCGGTGAGTAGTGTTTATTATTTGCTTTCTTCTATGTATATTGTGATTATTTGTTTTCTTCTTCCCGGTGAGTAGTGTTTATTATTTGCTTTCTTCTATGTATATTGTGATTATTTGTTTTCTTCTTCCCGGTGTGTAGTGTTTTTTATTTGCTTTCTTCTATGTATATTGTGATTATTTGTTTTCTTCTTCCCGGTGAGTACTGTTTTATTATTTGCTTTCTTCTGTGTATATTGTGATTATTTGTTTTCTTCTTCCCGATGAGTAGTGTTTATTATTTGCTTTCTTCTATGTATATTGTGATTATTTGTTTTCTTCTTCCCGGTGAGTAGTGTTTGCTTTCTTCTATGTATATTTGATTTTTGTTTTATGTATATTGTGATTATTTGTTTTCTTCTATGTATATTGTGAGTAGTGTTTATTATTTGAGTAGTTTTTATTATTTGTTTTCTTCTATGTATATTGTGATTATTTGTTTTCTTCTTCCCGGTGAGTAGTGTTTATTATTTGCTTTCTTCTATGTATATTGTGATTATTTGTTTTCTTCTTCCCGGTGAGTAGTGTTTATTATTTGCTTTCTTCTATGTATATTGTGATTATTTGTTTTTCTTCTTCCCGGTGAGTAGTGTTTATTATTTGCTTTCTTCTATGTATATTGTGATTATTTGTTTTCTTCTTCCCGGTGAGTAGTGTTTATTATTTGTTTTCTTCTATGTATATTGTGATTATTTGTTTTCTTCTTCCCGGTGAGTAGTGTTTATTATTTGTTTTCTTCTATGTATATTGTGATTATTTGTTTTCTTCTTCCCGGTGAGTAGTGTTTATTATTTGTTTTCTTCTATGTATATTGTGATTATTTGTTTTCTTCTTCCCGGTGAGTAGTGTTTATTATTTGCTTTCTTCTATGTATATTGTGATTATTTGTTTTCTTCTTCCCGGTGAGTAGTGTTTATTATTTGTTTTCTTCTATGTATATTGTGATTATTTGTTTTCTTCTTCCCGGTGAGTAGTGTTTATTATTTGTTTTCTTCTATGTATATTGTGATTATTTGTTTTCTTCTTCCCGGTGAGTAGTGTTTATTATTTTTTTCTTCTATGTATATTATTTGTTTTCTTCTATGTTTATATTTGTTCTTCTATGTATATATTATTTGTTTTCTTCTTCCCGGTGAGTAGTGTTTATTATTTGCTTTCTTCTATGTATATTGTGATTATTTGTTTTCTTCTTCCCGGTGAGTAGTGTTTATTATTTGCTTTCTTCTATGTATATTGTGATTATTTGTTTTCTTCTTCCCGGTGAGTACTGTTTTATTATTTGTTTTCTTCTATGTATATTGTGATTATTTGTTTTCTTCTTCCCGGTGAGTAGTGTTTATTATTTGCTTTCTTCTATGTATATTGTGATTATTTGTTTTCTTCTTCCCGGTGAGTAGTGTTTATTATTTGCTTTCTTCTATGTATATTGTGATTATTTGTTTTCTTCTTCCCGGTGAGTAGTGTTTATTATTTGCTTTCTTCTATGTATATTGTGATTATTTGTTTTCTTCTTCCCGGTGAGTAGTGTTTATTATTTGCTTTCTTCTATGTATATTGTGATTATTTGTTTTCTTCTTCCCGGTGAGTAGTGTTTATTATTTGCTTTCTTCTATGTATATTGTGATTATTTGTTTTCTTCTTCCCGGTGAGTAGTGTTTATTATTTGCTTTCTCTTCTATGTATATTGTGATTATTTGTTTTCTTCTTCCGGTGAGTAGTGTTTATTATTTGCTTTCTTCTATGTATATTGTGATTATTTGTTTTCTTCTTCCCGGTGAGTAGTGTTTATTATTTGCTTTCTTCTATGTATATTGTGATTATTTGTTTTCTTCTTCCCGGTGAGTAGTGTTTATTATTTGCTTTCTTCTATGTATATTGTGATTATTTGTTTTCTTCTTCCCGGTGAGTAGTGTTTATTATTTGCTTTTCTTCTATGTATATTGTGATTATTTGTTTTCTTCTTCCCGGTGAGTAGTGTTTATTATTTGCTTTCTTCTATGTATATTGTGATTATTTGTTTTCTTCTTCCCGGTGAGTAGTGTTTATTATTTGCTTTCTTCTATGTATATTGTGATTATTTGTTTTCTTCTTCCCGGTGAGTAGTGTTTATTATTTGCTTTCTTCTATGTATATTGTGATTATTTGTTTTCTTCTTCCCGGTGAGTAGTGTTTATTATTTGCTTTCTTCTATGTATATTGTGATTATTTGTTTTCTTCTTCCCGGTGAGTAGTGTTTATTATTTGCTTTCTTCTATGTATATTGTGATTATTTGTTTTCTTCTTCCCGGTGAGTAGTGTTTATTATTTGTTTTCTTCTATGTATATTGTGATTATTTGTTTTCTTCTTCCCGGTGAGTAGTGTTTATTATTTGCTTTCTTCTATGTATATTGTGATTATTTGTTTTCTTCTTCCCGGTGAGTAGTGTTTATTATTTGCTTTCTTCTATGTATATTGTGATTATTTGTTTTCTTCTTCCCGGTGAGTAGTGTTTATTATTTGCTTTCTTCTATGTATATTGTGATTATTTGTTTTCTTCTTCCCGGTGAGTAGTGTTTATTATTTGCTTTCTTCTATGTATATTGTGATTATTTGTTTTCTTCTTCCCGGTGAGTAGTGTTTATTATTTGTTTTCTTCTATGTATATTGTGATTATTTGTTTTCTTCTATGTATATTGTGATTATTTGTTTTCTTCTTCCCGGTGAGTAGTGTTTATTATTTGTTTTCTTCTATGTATATTGTGATTATTTGTTTTCTTCTTCCCGGTGAGTAGTGTTTATTATTTGCTTTCTTCTATGTATATTGTGATTATTTGTTTTCTTCTTCCCGGTGAGTAGTGTTTATTATTTGTTTTCTTCTATGTATATTGTGATTATTTGTTTTCTTCTTCCCGGTGAGTAGTGTTTATTATTTGCTTTCTTCTATGTATATTGTGATTATTTGTTTTCTTCTTCCCGGTGAGTAGTGTTTATTATTTGTTTTCTTCTATGTATATTGTGATTATTTGTTTTCTTCTTCCCGGTGAGTAGTGTTTATTATTTGCATTTTTCTATGTATATTGTGATTATTTGTTTTCTTCTTCCGGTGAGTAGTGTTTATTATTTGCTTTCTTCTATGTATATTGTGATTATTTGTTTTCTTCTTCCCGGTGAGTAGTGTTTATTATTTGCTTTCTTCTATGTATATTGTGATTATTTGTTTTCTTCTTCCCGGTGAGTAGTGTTTATTATTTGCTTTCTTCTATGTATATTGTGATTATTTGTTTTCTTCTTCCCGGTGAGTAGTGTTTATTATTTGTTTTCTTCTATGTATATTGTGATTATTTGTTTTCTTCTTCCGGTGAGTAGTGTTTATTATTTGTTTTCTTCTATGTATATTGTGATTATTTGTTTTCTTCTTCCCGGTGAGTAGTGTTTATTATTTGCTTTCTTCTATGTATATTGTGATTATTTGTTTTCTTCTTCCCGGTGAGTAGTGTTTATTATTTGCTTTCTTCTATGTATATTGTGATTATTTGTTTTCTTCTTCCCGGTGAGTAGTGTTTATTATTTGCTTTCTTCTATGTATATTGTGATTATTTGTTTTCTTCTTCCCGGTGAGTAGTGTTTATTATTTTTTTCTTCTATGTATATTGTGATTATTTGTTTTCTTCTTCCCGGTGAGTTCTTCTATGTATATTGTGATTATTTGTTTTCTTCTTCCCGGTGAGTAGTGTTTATTATTTGCTTTCTTCTATGTATATTGTGATTATTTGTTTTCTTCTTCCCGGTGAGTAGTGTTTATTATTTGCTTTCTTCTATGTATATTGTGATTATTTGTTTTCTTCTTCCCGGTGAGTAGTGTTTATTATTTGCTTTCTTCTATGTATATTGTGATTATTTGTTTTCTTCTTCCCGGTGAGTAGTGTTTATTATTTGCTTTCTTCTATGTATATTGTGATTATTTGTTTTCTTCTTCCCGGTGAGTAGTGTTTATTATTTGCTTTCTTCTATGTATATATTGTGATTATTTGTTTTCTTCTTCCCGGTGAGTAGTGTTTATTATTTGCTTTCTTCTATGTATATTGTGATTATTTGTTTTCTTCTTCCCGGTGAGTAGTGTTTATTATTTGCTTTCTTCTATGTATATTGTGATTATTTGTTTTCTTCTTCCCGGTGAGTAGTGTTTATTATTTGCTTTCTTCTATGTATATTGTGATTATTTGTTTTCTTCTTCCCGGTGAGTAGTGTTTATTATTTGCTTTCTTCTATGTATATTGTGATTATTTGTTTTCTTCTTCCCGGTGAGTAGTGTTTATTATTTGTTTCTTCTATGTATATTGTGATTATTTGTTTTCTTCTTCCCGGTGAGTAGTGTTTATTATTTGCTTTCTTCTATGTATATTGTGATTATTTGTTTTCTTCTTCCCGGTGAGTAGTGTTTATTATTTGCTTTCTTCTATGTATATTGTGATTATTTGTTTTCTTCTCCCGGTGAGGAGTGTTGATTATTAGGTTTCTTCTATGTTGAATGTGATGATTTGTTTTCTTCTTCCCGGTGAGTAGTGTTTATTATTAGTTTTCTTCCATGTATATTGTGATTATTTGTTTTCTTCTTACCAGTGAGTAGTGTTTATTATTTGCTTTCTTCTATGTATATTGTGATTATTTGTTTTCTTCTTCCCGGTGAGTAGTGTTTATTATTTGCTTTCTTCTATGTATATTGTGATTATTTGTTTTCTTCTTCCCGGTGAGTAGTGTTTATTATTTGTTTTCTTCTATGTATATTGTGATTATTTGTTTTCTTCTTACCAGTGAGTAGTGTTTATTATTTGCTTTCTTCTATGTATATTGTGATTATTTGTTTTCTTCTTCCCGGTGAGTAGTGTTTATTATTTGCTTTCTTCTATGTATATTGTGATTATTTGTTTTCTTCTTCCCGGTGAGTAGTGTTTATTATTTGCTTTCTTCTATGTATATTGTGATTATTTGTTTTCTTCTTACCAGTGAGTAGTGTTTATTATTTGTTTTCTTCTATGTATATTGTGATTATTTGTTTTCTTCTTCCCGGTGAGTAGTGTTTATTATTTGTTTTCTTCTATGTATATTGTGATTATTTGTTTTCTTCTTCCCGGTGAGTAGTGTTTATTATTTGCTTTCTTCTATGTATATTGTGATTATTTGTTTTCTTCTTCCCGGTGAGTAGTGTTTATTATTTGTTTTCTTCTATGTATATTGTGATTATTTGTTTTCTTCTTCCCGGTGAGTAGTGTTTATTATTTGCTTTCTTCTATGTATATTGTGATTATTTGTTTTCTTCTTCCTGGTGAGTAGTGTTTATTATTTGTTTTCTTCTATGTATATTGTGATTATTTGTTTTCTTCTTCCCGGTGAGTAGTGTTTATTATTTGCTTTTTTCTATGTATATTGTGATTATTTGTTTTCTTCTTCCCGGTGAGTAGTGTTTATTATTTGTTTTCTTCTATGTATATTGTGATTATTTGTTTTCTTCTTCCTGGTGAGTAGTGTTTATTATTTGCTTTCTTCTATGTATATTGTGATTATTTGTTTTCTTCTTCCCGGTGAGTAGTGTTTATTATTTGTTTTCTTCTATGTGATATTGTGTGAGTTGTTTTTTATTATTTGTTTATATTGTGATTATTTGTTTTCTTCTTCCCGGTGAGTAGTGTTTATTATTTGTTTTCTTCTATGTATATTGTGATTATTTGTTTTCTTCTTCCCGGTGAGTAGTGTTTATTATTTGCTTTCTTCTATGTATATTGTGATTATTTGCTTTCTTCTATGTATATTGTGATTATTTGTTTTCTTCTTCCCGGTGAGTAGTGTTTATTATTTGCTTTCTTCTATGTATATTGTGATTATTTGTTTTCTTCTTCCCGGTGAGTAGTGTTTATTATTTGCTTTCTTCTATGTATATTGTGATTATTTGTTTTCTTCTATGTATATTGTGATTATTTGTTTTCTTCTTCCCGGTGAGTAGTGTTTATTATTTGCTTTCTTCTATGTATATTGTGATTATTTGTTTTCTTCTTATGTATATTGTGATTATTTGTTTTCTTCTTCCGGTGAGTGATGTTTATTATTTGCTTTCTTCTATGTATATTGTGATTATTTGTTTTCTTCTTCCCGGTGAGTAGTGTTTATTATTTGCTTTCTTCTATGTATATTGTGATTATTTGTTTTCTTCTTCCCGGTGAGTAGTGTTTATTATTTGTTTTCTTCTATGTATATTGTGATTATTTGTTTTCTTCTTCCCGGTGAGTAGTGTTTATTATTTGCTTTCTTCTATGTATATTGTGATTATTTGTTTTCTTCTTCCCGGTGAGTAGTGTTTATTATTTGCTTTCTTCTATGTATATTGTGATTATTTGTTTTCTTCTTCCCGGTGAGTAGTGTTTATTATTTGTTTTCTTCTATGTATATTGTGATTATTTGTTTTCTTCTTACCAGTGAGTAGTGTTTATTATTTGCTTTCTTCTATGTATATTGTGATTATTTGTTTTCTTCTTCCCGGTGAGTAGTGTTTATTATTTGCTTTCTTCTATGTATATTGTGATTATTTGTTTTCTTCTTCCCGGTGAGTAGTGTTTATTATTTGCTTTCTTCTATGTATATTGTGATTATTTGTTTTCTTCTTCCCGGTGAGTAGTGTTTATTATTTGCTTTCTTCTATGTATATTGTGATTATTTGTTTTCTTCTTCCCGGTGAGTAGTGTTTATTATTTGTTTTCTTCTATGTATATTGTGATTATTTGTTTTCTTCTTCCCGGTGAGTAGTGTTTATTATTTGCTTTCTTCTATGTATATTGTGATTATTTGTTTTCTTCTTCCCGGTGAGTAGTGTTTATTATTTGTTTTCTTCTATGTATATTGTGATTATTTGTTTTCTTCTTCCCGGTGAGTAGTGTTTATTATTTGTTTTCTTCTATGTATATTGTGATTATTTGTTTTCTTCTTCCCGGTGAGTAGTGTTTATTATTTGCTTTCTTCTATGTATATTGTGATTATTTGTTTTCTTCTTCCTGGTGAGTAGTGTTTATTATTTGTTTTCTTCTATGTATATTGTGATTATTTGTTTTCTTCTTCCCGGTGAGTAGTGTTTATTATTTGTTTTCTTCTATGTATATTGTGATTATTTGTTTTCTTCTTCCGGTGAGTGATGTTTATTATTTGCTTTCTTCTATGTATATTGTGATTATTTGTTTTCTTCTTCCCGGTGAGTAGTGTTTATTATTTGTTTTCTTCTATGTATATTGTGATTATTTGTTTGCTTCTTACCAGTGAGTAGTGTTTATTATTTGTTTTCTTCTATGTATATTGTGATTATTTGTTTTCTTCTTCCTGGTGAGTAGTGTTTATTATTTGTTTTCTTCTATGTATATTGTGATTATTTGTTTGCTTCTTCCCGGTGAGTAGTGTTTATTATTTGCTTTCTTCTATGTATATTGTGATTATTTGTTTTCTTCTTCCCGGTGAGTAGTGTTTATTATTTGTTTTCTTCTATGTATATTGTGATTATTTGTTTTCTTCTTCCCGGTGAGTAGTGTTTATTATTTGTTTTCTTCTATGTATATTGTGATTATTTGTTTGCTTCTTCCTGGTGAGTAGTGTTTATTATTTGTTTTCTTCTATGTATATTGTGATTATTTGTTTGCTTCTTACCAGTGAGTAGTGTTTATTATTTGTTTTCTTCTATGTATATTGTGATTATTTGTTTTCTTCTTCCCGGTGAGTAGTGTTTATTATTTGCTTTCTTCTATGTATATTGTGATTATTTGTTTTCTTCTTCCCGGTGAGTAGTGTTTATTATTTGTTTTCTTCTATGTATATTGTGATTATTTGTTTGCTTCTTACCAGTGAGTAGTGTTTATTATTTGTTTTCTTCTATGTATATTGTGATTATTTGTTTTCTTCTTCCTGGTGAGTAGTGTTTATTATTTGTTTTCTTCTATGTATATTGTGATTATTTGTTTGCTTCTTCCCGGTGAGTAGTGTTTATTATTTGCTTTCTTCTATGTATATTGTGATTATTTGTTTTCTTCTTCCCGGTGAGTAGTGTTTATTATTTGTTTTCTTCTATGTATATTGTGATTATTTGTTTTCTTCTTACCAGTGAGTAGTGTTTATTATTTGCTTTCTTCTATGTATATTGTGATTATTTGTTTTCTTCTTCCTGGTGAGTAGTGTTTATTATTTGTTTTCTTCTATGTATATTGTGATTATTTGTTTGCTTCTTACCAGTGAGTAGTGTTTATTATTTGCTTTCTTCTATGTATATTGTGATTATTTGTTTTCTTCTTCCTGGTGAGTAGTGTTTATTATTTGTTTTCTTCTATGTATATTGTGATTATTTGTTTGCTTCTTACCAGTGAGTAGTGTTTATTATTTGTTTTCTTCTATGTATATTGTGATTATTTGTTTGCTTCTTCCTGGTGAGTAGTGTTTATTATTTGTTTTCTTCTATGTATATTGTGATTATTTGTTTTCTTCTTACCAGTGAGTAGTGTTTATTATTTGCTTTCTTCTATGTATATTGTGATTATTTGTTTTCTTCTTCCCGGTGAGTAGTGTTTATTATTTGCTTTCTTCTATGTATATTGTGATTATTTGTTTTCTTCTTCCCGGTGAGTAGTGTTTATTATTTGTTTTCTTCTATGTATATTGTGATTATTTGTTTGCTTCTTACCAGTGAGTAGTGTTTATTATTTGTTTTCTTCTATGTATATTGTGATTATTTGTTTGCTTCTTACCAGTGAGTAGTGTTTATTATTTGTTTTCTTCTATGTATATTGTGATTATTTGTTTTCTTCTTCCCGGTGAGTAGTGTTTATTATTTGCTTTCTTCTATGTATATTGTGATTATTTGTTTTCTTCTTCCCGGTGAGTAGTGTTTATTATTTGTTTTCTTCTATGTATATTGTGATTATTTGTTTTCTTCTTACCAGTGAGTAGTGTTTATTATTTGTTTTCTTCTATGTATATTGTGATTATTTGTTTTCTTCTTCCCGGTGAGTAGTGTTTATTATTTGTTTTCTTCTATGTATATTGTGATTATTTGTTTTCTTCTTCCCGGTGAGTAGTGTTTATTATTTGTTTTCTTCTATGTATATTGTGATTATTTGTTTTCTTCTTACCAGTGAGTAGTGTTTATTATTTGTTTTCTTCTTACCAGTGAGTAGTGTTTATTATTTGTTTTCTTCTATGTATATTGTGATTATTTGTTTTCTTCTTACCAGTGAGTAGTGTTTATTATTTGTTTTCTTCTATGTATATTGTGATTATTTGTTTTCTTCTTCCCGGTGAGTAGTGTTTATTATTTGTTTTCTTCTATGTATATTGTGATTATTTGTTTGCTTCTTACCAGTGAGTAGTGTTTATTATTTGTTTTCTTCTATGTATATTGTGATTATTTGTTTGCTTCTTACCAGTGAGTAGTGTTTATTATTTGTTTTCTTCTTTCTGGTAGGTAATGTTTACTATTTGTTTTCTTCTTCCTGGTGGGTTGTCACATGTTGCCTCACCTGCTTTTCAGTAGTGGTCCAACAGTGGCCAAAACTCAAGAGTATCTAATATGTGTCGTCAAAGGTATCTATCTTCGCACAAGATTACTCTCGGCAGAGTTGTAGATAGAAGGGTAAAGACGCTTCTATCTCAAAGGTGTGTTCACAAGATATTCAGAAAAGCGAGAACAATGCTGCATTGATAGATATTTCCTGGGCTGTTTTGTAAGTCCGCCAAGATTCTCCAAGAAAAGGTCCTGTCTGATAAATTGGAAATTATGAATTCTAACTTCTGGCAAGGTCTTGTTGTGTCGTCTTTGGCAAGCGAATTCTAACAGTGAATTAAAACATTGAAAAGGTCCGGTTATTTTGCCTATCCTACCCCCGCATCTCTTTGTTATGAAGCTACTCAGGGCTCAAACCATTTCAAACATGATTGTTGGGTGGGGTAATTTCAAAATATTCCGACATGGAATAACTTTGCGCGTGATGCAAAGGTCACTTCTCCCATATATGGCAATCAAACATCCGATGCCTTGTGTACAAACTCCCAAACACATCGGTAAACTCTCTCAGCAATGTATGTGTTGCGTGATAAATTCTCGCAACATCATTTTATTACAATATCTATTTTATAACGCAAGGGCAACAACTGCTTGAAATTTATAGTCACTTTTCTCGGTAAGCATTTGTCTTCTCGCGTTGGTATCGAATGCAGTTAAGTTTGAGCTGTGGTCATTTTGCGCTGGACTGCGCATGACTTGTCTTGCTTCTTGGTCGATCGGTTTCCGCCCACCACTAGTGGAGTGAGCGATTTGGAATGGCGAAAGAGATGCCTCGTTGAAGAGGGGATCTCCGCTTTTTTTTTGTTCTGTCAGGAATGTGAGAGTCCTCTTATGGATATTTCGTTTATTCGAGATAATACCTCTAGTGTATTTGCACATGCCGGGAGGCATAATATTTCTGTGTATTTCCGGAAGGCAAGGTAAATTAACATTTTCATTAACTCTATCGATTTTTGGTCGTGAACGATTTCTGGTTCATAGCCTGTCTTCGAAAGTCGTCGTCACGAGATGTTTTCCTAGCTCACATGTCGCTGTATTGTGCTGCATCGGTTGATGCAGGTTCCAAGGACCATTACTTGCTACTTTGTTAAATGAACTAGGTTTGAAAAACCTTTATTATCTAGAGGATATTTTTGAGGACATTATTTATACTTCGGCAGACGTGTCTGTCTTGCTGAAGTCAGACTAAGGAGAGTGAACTGATCTCATATATCTGGTTATCTCCTGGCTGTTATAGAAAAGGATGGAGTTTTTCACCTGACTACATTTACAGCACTTTGAAATATAACATGCATCTGACTCATCATTGTAATGCTGTCTACCGTCTATTGCTGTATTGAATGTTGCTGTGATAATGACTGTTTGATGTGCCTACATATTCGCGTAACCATTTTGTCACTGTGGCGTCCACAATAAATAATGAAGAAAAACGTCAACGGCTGTTACAAGAATCATTGACTTTATACGTCGTGAGTTTACTGACGTCCTATGTGGATTGCCCTGTTATTTTTGTATGAACATTGTTTTGACTGAACACATCTGCACACCACACAAAACCAGACATGCGGATACCATCCATCATCATATGGCATCACGCATCAGTATGTAAGATGTAACGTCTTATTTACAAGTCGAACAGGAAACGACTAGGTCGTCCTTGTCTGTCCAAAATGTGTCACCCAGACAAGTAATCTCTTACCTGTCGCGCACCCTGGCCTTATCAGCGTTTAACCAAATGCGCAAGGGGCGCACCCGATATTAACCAACATGGTTGTCGATTAATTATCTCAGCCGCTCCTTGCAAAGCAGGGAGAAATATGTAACTAACAGACATGACGACTTATCCTGAGAGGAGTATAAGAAGGAAAATACAAAATATCTGCTTCATGGCAGAGAAAGAAAAAAATGCTGACCATGGAAAACACGCAAAAAATCAGTACAACAATTTAAAATCAGTACTGCCGGAGTGAAAGAGAGACCGAGAAAGGTTAGTCCCCAATCCATCTTGTCACATGGGTAATGTGTATTATTTGTTTTTGTCTTCCTGGGGGGTAGTGTTTATTATTTGTTTTCTTCTTCCTGGTGGGTAAAGTGTTTATTTTTTGTTTTCTTCTTCCTGGTTTTTAGTATTTTTTCCTATGTCTTCCGAATAGATATTCTTTATTTGTCTTTCGATCGTGCGATCTGTTTATATCTTCTGAGAGAATTACCTTTCTATACCTTCCTAAATGATATTCTTTCTGTAAATTCTGAGTGTATGATTTTTCCTATATCTTTTAACTGTATGATCTTTCTACACTGTGTGAGTGATTGACCGGCCTATACTTCTTGAGTGTATAACCATTCTATACTTTATGAGTGTACACGCTTTCCATACCCTCGGATGATGTAATCTTTCTATGCCTTCTGAGTGTATAATCTTTCTATACTTTCAGAATGTACAATCTTTTTATAACTACTGATAGTATAATCTTTCTATACCTACTGATCGTATAATCTATCTATACTTTTTGAGCGTATGCTATTTCTATACAGTATTGATGTATAATGTTCCATACTGTGATACTGTACTGTAATTTATTTTCTTCAAAAGGCCCCATGTCTCTTCTCCTTGCATTATTTACACTATTTCTAGGAGGGATTACATCTAAACTACCCCATGTCTCTTCTCCTTCTATTATTTTCGTTTTTCAGAAGGAGGGATTACGATGGAGTTTTATCTATCTGCACTATGTTTCTTCTCTATGAATAGTAGTGGAGTTTAGTCTTGTTTTGTAGGGAATTGATTGCAGTTTTTTTTCTATAGGGATGACGGTAAGGTTAAGTGCAGATTTGCACCAGGGCTCTTCTCTTTAAAGTGATTGCGTGCAAATAGACGTATTTTCGGTATTTAATAATTGCGGTCATTTTTGTTTTATTAAGCAGTAGAGGGCTGAGCATTATTTCCCGACGGTTAGGAGATCATTCGATACTCCAGTACATTCTTTGTTTAGATGGGTGTGGTAAAGTGGGATGATATAAATATTTATAGGGGACTTAGTGTACTGCCTGAGGTCAGCTGTGAAGGTATCTGTATCTAATAGGTGTAGTGTTTTGCAGATAACCTTACTTGCTACCACATTATACCTCAGTCAGAATTATTCTGGAATATTGTGATGACTACGTTAAATGTCTAGGGTATGTATATGATGAAGTGTAAGTCACAACAACAACAGACAGATAAACAATTTAATTTATTCCACCACACTTGACAACACTGTGACACTCACACACATTTAACACTCTATAAGACTATCTTAAATGAGGCACTGGTAAAGTTTCAAATATAAATATGTATTGATTACTTTCACTAATATATATCCTGATTCAACTACAAAGTGAACCAGGAATCACATTCAAATGTAATCACAATTTATATGTACAGAATTTATAAATATGAACATTGTAGTGACATATTTTATTAATATTATCCTATGTGTGTCAGTTGTGTAGTAGTACTATGAGGTAATACTGGTTTTGGTTTTCAAGCTATGTTATTATTTGTCATCATGACTTCAAGTGTTTGTTTATCTGGGAAATAGTATGGGGAAAAGTTCACAGTTCCTATCAATTTAAACACTGTATTTTCCCTCTGTTTTATTATAAAGTCAGATTTTGAGGGGGGGCATAATGTTGAGCTCCTCTGGCCACAGACGCTTATCTTTCGTGATGGCGGCAGGAAAAGACTCCTCTGCTCGATAGCCTCCCTGTGTTCTGGAGACACCTCACTGGTCACTATCTGGACCCAGGAGTATGCTGTCAGCCTCCAGATTCAGCAAAGCTCAGACCAGGTGCTGCTCAATAACTTTAGGACCACAGTCCCTGAAACAAGAAGGTTGTACCTCCTACTTCATAACTAATTTATAATCTATTTCTAGACTGAACACAATACATAAAAAACACTGAGTTCAGAGCGGTAGGCCAACTGTCAGCTTCATCTGAAATAATTTACACCAGTATATTCCTCCCTAATGGTTACTACGCCTCTGCAATTCCAGCATTATTTCTTTCTAGTCAATAAGATAGGTGTCAGTGTACTGTTTGGCAATTCCATGCAGTTTTACTTTCCTCCGACACCTTCTGTTCAGGTTGGAGCACTATATAGGCCTGGCCTCATGTTCGCTACTGAACCACACACATATACAGACATAAATTATCAATTTACATTCAATTTTCATTAAAAAGATATTGAATATATCAAGCTTACCACAATTCATGGAATAATACACAGTTACGTTGACTGGCAATGAATATAGCACAATTTCGATCTGCCGATGTCCCAGGCTTTTATTTAGAAAAATATGCACTGGCGCTCAACGCACTGGTTCTTTAGTAAGTTTATTTGAAAATGTGGTGGTGACCTGACGCTCCTGATTGACTATATTGGAGGGTCTAACCAATCGAGCCATGTTTACACAAGCGTTTGAAAAAAAGTACTCCTACTCACGTTTCCCTAACAACAAAGAATCAATATTTATAGCCCGACTAATCGTGTTTAGCCTTACATTTATTGCGCTCCAATCAAATCGGATTTAACATGGAGACCCATTTCCCGTACAATGGTGGTGTCCAAATCTGCCACTGAGCGATTCTGATTCTGGTGTTGTCTGACACCCTCACTATTTCTTTTGGCTATAATTTGTTAATTCCTAGACCATTTGCGTAACGTTTAACATATTCTTTGTCAGCAAGTCCTAAGGAACCCAACTATATAAATTTTATGGGGCTAAGGGGCTGCGTTCAAAATATGCATTTTCTTCTACCTCCTGTTCACTTCGAATACGATGTGGTGTCTGGGTACTGTAATGTTTTCAAACGTAAACCAGTATAATGTCATGTTTCCTAATAAGCGTTTTGTAAGTTTTTAAAAACTAACTCTCGTATGGGTAGTGTTTTTTATCACTGTCGATTTGAAAAAAACTAGTGCTTGTGGCCTTACACGCGTGTTAGGGGTGGCATTAATTGTGTATCGCGAGACTGTGGTAGTATTGCCTGCGTTCCGGCTTTCAGCCCCTCCCTTTCTTTCTATCCTAAGTTCATCTGTCTTTCGTTTATGGTAACGTAGTGTATAAAATGACATGAATGGAATTTTAAATATAGGTCAACTTGCGTATCTCAAGGTTTTTCTTAGAAATGCAGCACATGTTTTATCGTAGAAAGCGTGTATGCTGCAGTAGGCTTTTACTATCAACGTGAAACGTTACACTTTGCAGACGAAGGAGAAAACAAGGGAGATTTCGAGTACAGTCATTGTGACAGCACTGTTCTTTACCATTCTTCTTTCCTTTTATTGAAGTTATTTGTTAGGCTTTACATTTACTTTTTAATTTATATATGTGGATTAGAATTTCTCACGACAATGGGGGAGAGGGGTAGTGACCTTTACCCATGCACGTTATACGCGCGAGCAGTATAATTTGAGTTAGAGCTGTTTACTAATTTTGATTTTCCGAGGTCAAACTGTATTGAAATACAGCGCGATCATTGGGCTTAGAACAAAGGCACGCAATGACGTCAGCTAGGTCAGCGTGGGGGTTTTTGATTAATATACTCACGTAGATTCATAGCCAGTTCTCTCTGATGACAAAATTGCAAGCCGGGTAACCATAGTCAATTTTCGATTGCTCTTTAAGTGGGAAATTCGAATTGGGTAAGCCATTAGTTATTAGTGTGGTACTTTTATTTTGATTTTAATAGAGTCCTAGCCCGATCAGTAAGTTTTCTTTGGGAAGTTAATTTTAAAGCTAAATTTAACGTGTAGGGCCATCAATTATGTTCTTAGAGAAAGTATTGAATGTAAGAGGTCCATATAATTCTTTCTAGAAGGAATAGCAGTATCTAGGATGATTAAGAGTTGAGATGTTAAGGGCGTGCTTGTATTATTTCAAAGAAGGTCTTTGGAGAAACCCGCATCTTTGATCTATGTAAATTTGCAGAATATTCGGGAGCGCGTGTATTGTATTTCACTGTGAGTTTAATCCTGATAAGTTACATATGTATATATGTGAGTGATGTGACTTTGTGAGAATGCGGGAGCACGTGTTATTAAATACGGGGTTTTAATTGATAACCTTGTTTTGGGTATAACTTTTTTCAGGATGTACTCGTATATGCTAGCGTAAAATGGTATACGTTATTTATTGTGCATTGGTGTACTGTGTAATCAGAAGACGAGAGATGAACTTTTATTTCTGATAAAGGAATAATTGGTTATTACATTTTGGGATGTGATTAATTTTACGGAACGGGAATTTAATGATTCCTAGAGAGGTCTAATTTTATTTGGTGTTGATCAATGATCAGTGCAGTAGAAGTAGCCCAAAGTATTTTTGGACAGGTAGGTCCTCAATGAAAAATGGTTGTGACTTGTCGCTAGTCAAGCAGAACCATAAGATTTAGGTCAGTCGGTCTGCGAGTTGATTACCAGACCGAGGGTATTACCTGGGTGATGTGTACTTTGGAATTGGGTAGAGAAAAGAGAAGGAAGTTATGTGGGGGAGCTGATTTTTTTGGGGGGCATAAGTATTATGTAGATGCTGGAGCGGGAATAGACAGGGGTGTTAGGAAGTAAGGGAGATAGATGTTAAAGACGTGTTAAGTTGATGTGTGGTATAATTGTTGTATTATTTGTCCCAATGCAAAACGGTTTCACGGCGCGCAAGTACGGGTGCCATTTTGACCTTGCAGCTTGCCGAGAAAGATCGTTCATCTCAGGAGTTGAAGAAACGAGGCAACGCCAGAGGCGAAAGAGAACTGGTGATGCGGTAGTACCGGCGCCAAACCAGTGGGCATCAGAAGGAACGAAACAGTTCTCTTTGCAGTGAAGTCCCCATGCTTCAGCGGGAATGTGTTCATCGTTTAAATCACGAGCTCTAAGCTCGATATACAACTCTAAAGAAGGCACAACGCCTGGAGGTTGGGTTCGTGTAAATTCGGCCATAATAACGCCGACGGCCCTAAACCCAGAGAGGAGTAACCGGGCAGGTGAATCCAGATTTTTCAGTAGTGAAACAGCTACATTTTCAAGTCCAGTATCCAGTCTCTAAATTCTAGTCGGCAGCTACATTAATTGTGGAGGGAAACAGGGTTGCAATACCTTCTACAGATGTTAGAGCAAAAAGATAGAACTGATAACTAGTTTTGTTAAAGATCATAGCAGAGGACAGCTGCTGAAGTTTTAGTGAGGAAGTTAGTTGTAGAGTAGTGTTCGGGAGTTTCAGAATAGGCTGTGTAGAAACGAAGTCTTTGCAGAGATTGTGTAGACAGTTCGTAGGTTTTCCAGCTGACAGTGAAATTAGAATTATAATTTAGAATAGCTAGTTTGGAGTGGAGGCTCGAAATCCGAGACCCCACCAAGTTCAGTGTGGTTTTGTTTAATCTTAACTTCTTTCCCCCATACAGGTGTAACTTGAGGGTGAAGGGTTGGGTTGATGATAAATCATTTTTACCTGTGCTTGATTGTTTTTTAGGTGTGCTTACAAGCACTTTATTTCTTTGACATGTATTTGATTTTGTGTGTGTGTGTAAATAAACTGTAAACTGTAGTCTGGATCAGTCACTTTATTTACGTACAGTAGCTATATGTTGTCTGTATCGTGGTGTATGTGATCTTAAGAAACCTTATCCCCGTTGGGTAGTTAGAGGTGGTTGAGGCTATAGCTATCTAAGACGTCCGGAGTGGAGAGGGAGAGTCAATCTCGGTTCTCAACCCTCGGAGGCAATAGTTTCAACTTTTCACATTTTCACTATCATTTTCATCTAAATCTATTTTTTCCCATGTCTTTCTCATATTAGGGTCTTGTCTATACACTCAGACACACTCTAAACTTAAATCCACTTCGTGACATATACAATTTTGAGTGTATAATTTTATCTTTATCTTCTAGGTGTGACATCTTTCTACATCTTCTGGGTGTATGATGTTTCTTTACTTCCCGACTGTATGATCTTTCCATTCCTTATAAGTGGACACTCATTCTTTGCTTTCCGAGTGTGTGATCATTCTATACCTTCCGAACATATAGTTTTTTTTAATATCTTCTGAGTGCATGATAATTTTTACACCTTCCTAGCGTGTGATACTTATTTGCCTCCCGAGTGTATAATATTCCTTTGCCTCCTGACTGATAGTCTTGTTATACTTTCTGAGTGTATGATTTTTATTTATTTTAGCCTTGTATGATCTCTGAATGTAATATGTCTCTTTCTGTCCATATTCTCTCATTCCATCTCTCGCTCTCTCTCTTTCTCTTTCTCTCTCTCTCTCTCTCTCTCTCTATCTCTCTCTCTCTCTCTCTCTACTTGTACGGACTTTAGCAATTACTTTCAGGCAGAAATAACCAGTCTTAAATCTACGATACCAGACTCCCCTTGTGACCTAGGCCAACTGTCAGCATTCTGTGAGAACAAATGCACGAACACAATCCCATCCGACATTCCGTTTATGACAGTTAATGAAGTGTATAACTATCTTCTAGGTCTTAAAGAGAATAACTCATCAGGACTTGACGGAATAAGTAATCGAATACTGCGCGTTGCTGCGCCAGTTATTAGTGATTCACAAACATAAATATACAATCTATGTATCGCAAAGAGTTACTTTCCGTTGCACTTTAAAGTCGCTAAGTGTTACGTGTCGTATAGTTAAATATTCCGGAGATATTCTCCGTGGCCAAGGTAGACTCTAGGGGCAGTCACACAACACGAAATCAGCATAACTGTACTGAGCGGACCAACACCTCCTTCACAATTTTACAAACATGCAGTTTATTAGGTTTGACAAACAGCTCCATGGTAAGAGATATATGGCCCCAAAGGCAAATGCAGTAGTAGGTATGTCCAGTCCGTTCCCTATCAAACGCTGGTCATTGGCAATACGTCTGCCAGTCAACCATATCGGCATGACGTCACTTCCTAAATATTAACAACGATAACATGTTTGGGGCAGTCTTTGCAGACTTTAAAAAAGCATTTGATGTGATAGATCACGCTATTTTAATTAGAAAACTAGAAACATCAAAAGTAAACTTTCAACTGGTGACAATAATTACTTCCTTCCTGTCAGACAGAAAACATGTAGTTTCTTACAATAACTCCTATTCAAGCCCAGCCGTAACAAATACCGGCAGCATTCCTCATGGTTCTATACTTGACCCTCTACTTTTTACCATATACATTAATGACCTTCCACTCCACATCAAGCACTCATCCTGTGATTTGTTTGCGGACGTCTGTACTGTTTACAAGAGTGATAAAAGTTGTAACACAATCGAACTATCGTTATAAAAGGATACAGATAATCTGATTAAGTGGAGCAATGGTAATCGCAAGCTAATAAATATCATTAAAACAAAATGCATGTTAATATCAACTAGACAAAAATTACACAATTCAGAGAAAACAACACTTCAGATCTACAATGGTACCTCACTAATTGAAAACGTTAATGAACATAAAACTCTAGGTATAATCGTTGACCAACATCTAAATTAGAACTCACATGTACATGCACTGACCAAGCAAACGGCACATAAAGTTTACCAGTTAGCTAAAATCAAACATTTCCTAGATGAAGATGCACGAAAATTGTTCTATATATCTCACATACAAGCAAACCTTGACTATTGCTCCACATTCTGGGATGATTGCTCAATGTCCAACACATAGAGACTCCGATCACTACAAAAGCGTGCAGTGCGTCTAGTCTCTGACAACTGCCTAACTCAGTGTGTAGATCTCTATAAAAATCTCCAAATACTGCCTTTAAGAAAGCGCCTTCTGTTTAACAAAGCTAAATTTGTTCACAAAATCCTGTCACACAATGCTCCAGCACATCTGTGGCCAATGTTCAAATACAATGAAAGACGCAGTCAACGCTTTAACAGATTGCAAGTGCCCAAGCCTAGGCTTGACTTATTCAAGAAAAGCTTAGCGTTCTCTGCTGCTCATCTTTGGAATTGTCTTCCACATAACTAAGAAGAAACAACCTCAGTCCCTATTCATTCACTCATAGAGTTTTTGAATACTTTCTGAATTCTGATTACATTCCCCCCCAACCTAAACGGATTATCTTTTCTTATAACATCAACTGTAGGTTCTAAAGACGATGTTTGTACTTTTCAACATATTTTATGTCATACTTAGAAGTAATTAATGTTAATATGAGTGTGCTATATTATTATTTTACTTTACAACGTTGAATTCCTTGAAATTGATATGTAAAATGCATGAGAATAAATGAATTCAGTATGAAAGGTGAGAGAAAGGAAGGGCAGAATGTCAGACGGGCCTATGTGCCCAATTCGCAACCCTTTGAAAATAAAGTTCGTTCGTTCGTTCGTTCTCTCTTTCTCTGTTCTCTCTTTCTTTCTCTCTTGTTTTCTTTGTATTTGACTATTTTAATGAAAACTTCTTCCCTATTTCTTCTTCTCTTGTAACAGTGCACTTCGTCTAATCAGCTGATGAGCCGTTCCGCAAGACTTGCTCACAAATATCTGTGTCTTTATGTGTTTGTCAAAGTGACACTGTTGTCTGAGTGAATCGATTTACAAAATTGCTCTGGCAATTCTATTTGCAAAGCATTAGCTATGGAAGTGATTTTCTTGAAAACTATAATTTTACCATTCGCGTACGATTCTTTTTTTTTTCTGTTTCCTTCTTTCTCTCTTCCTTATGTGTGTGTCATCTCTTGCGTGTCTAATTAAAGTTTTCTTTACTAATTGCATATTGATTGCTACATTTTCTGCAATGTTGTTTGTTCCATACCTGTCATATTTCTTTAGCATTTCTGAGTTTATTCTTTATCTCTTATCTGAATAGATGTATCTTCCTTTATTCTGTATCCCTTGCTTGGATGTTTTTAACTCGGTCATCCATTAACCCCTCAGATCCCCTTAGATCCCCTCAGATCCCAGGCAGATCTTGTCATCATTTTCACATTAGTGATCTTGTCATCATTTCCACATTAGTGATCTTGTCATCATTTCCACATTAGTGATCTTGTCATCATTTTCACATTAGTGATCTTGTCATCATTTCCACATTAGTGATCTTCTCATCATTTTCACATTAGTGATCTTGTCATCATTTTCACATTAGTGATCTTGTCATCATTTTCACATTAGTGATCTTGTCATCATTTTCACATTAGTGATCTTGTCATCATTTTCACATTAGTGATCTTGTCATCATTTTCACATTAGTGATCTTGTCATCATTTTCACATTAGTGATCTTGTCATCATTTTCACATTAGTGATCTTGTCATCATTTTCACATTAGCGTTCTTGTCATCATTTTCACATTAGTGATCTCTTCATCATTTCCACATTAGTGATCTCGTCATCATTTCCACATTAGTGATCTCGTCATCATTTCCACATTAGTGATCTCGTCATCATTTTCACATTAGCGTTCTTGTCTTCTTCTTCTTCTTCCGTCCTTAGCCAACGACCGGCAAAGCAGTCAGTGGCCATTACACCTAGTGGCGTCTTAAGGGCAACAGCGAATAGATTTTCTTTGCCGTTGTTCCCATCACGCCTAATGGCGTCTTTAGGGCAACGACAAATCAATCCGTTTGCTGTTGTTTCCGTAATCAAAGTGACTGGCAAACGGGTGATCAGCCCGTTAGGAGTGATCTTGTCATCACTTCAAAATTAGTGATCTTGCCATCATTTCCACATTAGTGATCTCTTCATCATTTCCACATTAGTGATCTTGTCATCATTTCTACATGAGTGATCTCGTCATCATTTCCACATTAGTGATCTCGTCATCATTTCCACATGAGTGATCTCGTCATCATTTCCACATTAGTGATCTCGTCATCATTTCCACATTAGTGATCTCGTCATCATTTCCACATTAGTGATCTCGTCATCATTTCCACATTAGTGATCTCGTCATCATTTCCACATTAGTGATCTCGTCATCATTTCCACATTAGTGATCTCGTCATCATTTCCACATTAGTGATCTCGTCATCATTTCCACATTAGTGATCAAGTCATCATTTCCACATTAGTGATCAAGTCATCATTTCCACATTAGTGATCTCGTCATCATTTCCACATTAGTGATCAAGTCATCATTTCCACATTAGTGATCTCGTCATCATTTCCACATTAGTGATCTCGTCATCATTTCCACATGAGTGATCTCGTCATCATTTCCACATTAGTGATCTCGTCATCATTTCCACATTAGTGATCTCGTCATCATTTCCACATTAGTGATCTCGTCATCATTTCCACATTAGTGATCTCGTCTTCATTTCCACATTAGTGATCTTTTCATCATTTCTACATGAGTGATCTCGTCATCATTTCCACATTAGTGATCTCGTCATCATTTCCACATGAGTGATCTCGTCATCATTTCCACATTAGTGATCTCGTCATCATTTCCACATTAGTGATCTCGTCATCATTTCCACATTAGTGATCTCGTCATCATTTCAGCATTAGTGATCTCGTCATCATTTCCACATTAGC
Organism: Oreohelix idahoensis; assembly: GCA_024509875.1. NCBI lineage: Eukaryota > Metazoa > Mollusca > Gastropoda > Stylommatophora > Oreohelicidae > Oreohelix > Oreohelix idahoensis. Next base: position 215,554 of record JAMPIV010008953.1, on the reverse strand, counting down.
GACCTCGACATCATTTCCACATTAGTGATCTCGTCATCATTTTCACATTAGTGATCTCGTCATCATTTCACCATTAGTGATCTCGTCATCATTTCAACATTAGAGATCTCGTCATCATTTCCACATTAGTGATCTCGTCATCATTTCCACATTAGTGATCTCGTCATCATTTCCACATTAGTGTCCTCGTGATCATTTCCACATTAGTGATCTCGTCATCATTTCCACATGAGTGATCTCGTCATCATTTCCACATTAGTGATCTCGTCATCATTTCCACATTAGTGATAGTATTATACAATGTATGCTACGCTTATGATTCAGGCGGCGCGCAGGCGGCGCGTGACTTTTTATATAAGGAAAATCAGGCGGCGCGCAGGCGGCGCTGCAGGCGGGGCGTGACTTTTTATATAAGGAAATACTCATTGCGCAGGTGGAGCATCAGGCGTTGGTGCATGACTTGTATATAGAGATATATTTTAGGCGGGGTGATGAGCAGCTGGCGTCCTGGTAGTGTGTTTTTACAGACAATATTTAGACAACAGTTATACGATGTATTTAGAATAGAAAGACGATATATTACAACATTTAGACATATTGAGACAATAGTTAGACGATATATTTAACTCGATTCTGGGGCTATTGGACAACTGGAGTTGATGTAGTCGGCAAACGTGTTACTGGGGGAGGTAGTAGTTCTCTGCTTCTTCTTTGGAGGTAGATTAGAGACATCGGCCAGGTGGTTTCTGTGGTAGGGGCTGACGGACAAGGGTTGGTGTTAGGAAACCAACTCGGTTCTGGGGATATCGGTTGATAATAACTGGACTTGATGTAGTCGTCAAACGTGTTACTGGTACAAGTAGTAGGATAGGTATCCGTACGTGGTGACTGTAGTCGGTCAAATTCGGCGAGGATTTCACCCTGTAAAGTCAACAAATGTTCAAACTCAGGTCGAGTTAACGTAATGCCGGTTTTGGTAGGAAACTTGAGGTAGGATTCACCAAAATATTTTCTCACGTGTGGTAAAGGTTGGCCTCGGTAAACACTTACAGACGCGACCTTCAGCCCGCTCTCCAACGGTACAAGCATTTCATCACAGCTTTTGATGTAGACCCAGTTGTTGGAAACAGTGGAAGTCATCTTAAGTGAGGTGTAAGTATCTGTCGTTATCACAACACCGCTTCAGTAAAGTATGAATGCGAGTGCTTTGGTCTTCCAAGTGTCTGTTTATATGCAGAAATACCAGTTCAATCTGGTTTCTGAAACGTGCCCAGACTTGTGTTAGCCAGGGTTTGATTAGTCGAAAAAACAATCGATAGTTGACGCGTAGTCGATGTGAGTAAACTTGTATTAGCCAGGGTTTGATTAGTCGAAAAAACAATCGATCGTTGTATCGTTGTCAATGTGAAAATTTTTTGTGTGGTGGTATTGTAAGTGCATGACTCATGGACGTATTGGCGTGAGGAAAAATCCGATAAAAGGGCGGGTAAAAACTTATAGAGGGAAAATTCACACACGTTTCTATTGATCTCTTCCTTTGTCTATGAACGAAAAACAGGCTTGTGGCTCGCTAGCCAGGGTCTGACTAATCGAAAAACTAATCGATCGTTGGCGTGTTGTCTAGCCGAAAAGGGTAGTAGGACGCGCTGCATAGTACCACCGCGAGCCTTGACCAAGATGAAATAAATGTCGTAGAGCCCACAAACGTTGGTAACTACATCTTGTAAATGTCTAGCATTGTAGTTAAAAGGTCCGTTAGAGTGAAGAGGTGGGAGTGAAGTGTTAGAGACATGACTATACTAGGACCAGCAGCGAGAGGTGGGAGTGAAAGAGACATGTCACTATACTAGGGTCAGCACCTAGAGGTGGGAATTCAGTGTTAGAGACTTGGGTTACCATTTTTTTTTTGTGTAGGCATGTTAATTGTTGTATTGTGCAGGTATTAGTGTGAATTACAACTAATTGGTGTTAGCTTTCTTGGTTTGATAGTCCTTTTCACAGTGTAAAATCACTATTGGTTATCTGTAGTGTTTTAAATAGTTTTGTTAAGCCATTATTTCTATAATATTTAGGGCCAGCTCGACGCTGTATAATCGCTAGATGTATATTTATCAGATCACCGAAGGCGTATGCGCATGCGCGCATTAGGGGTTTGTATGTGTGTGTGTGTGTATGACTCAGCAGTGTGTTGGTGTGTTTTGGGAGTGAAGTGTTAGAGACTTTACTAGGTCTAACATCTAGAGGTGGGAGTGAAGTGTTAGAGACGTGACTAGGCCCAGCATAGAGAGGTGGGAGTGACGTGTTATAAAGTATACAAGGTCTAGCATCAAGAGCTGGGAGTGAAGTGTTAGAGACCTGACTATACGAGGACCACCACCGAGAGGTGGGCGTGAAGTGTTAGAGACTTGGGAAAAATAGGTTTCTAAATTAACGTATACAAACTCATAATGTTTATCTTTATCTAGTTCTAACGAGGATTAATTGGAGTATTAAAGGCTGTTTTATTACCTAAGTTTGTGCTGGCGAGGGTGACGACGCATGGGGGTATTGTGCTATTGCTTTTTGTTTGGTTGGTGTTGTTGTATTGGGCCGGTAGCGAGTTGATGTGTTTGTTTATACATATATACAGACAATATATATATATATATATATATATATATATATATATATATATATATATATATATATATATATATATATATGTGTGTGTGTGTGTGTGTGTGCGTGTGTGTGTTCGTTTGTGTGTGTGTGTGTATAACGAGATGGGAGAAAAAAGAGAAGGCATGGTGATATGTTACAGTTTCTAGGCACGGCCAAACCCCCCGTCATCAAGGTTGTTATGAAAACAGCGTCGTGTAGTAAACGCTGGCCTCGGTAAAAACAGAGAGTTGCTTAGTTTAAAAACTAATCGATTTTTGACGCATTGTCGATATGAAAAATGTTTGTGCCCCGCGTTCAGGCATGTCTGAAACATGTCCAGGTGATGGGCTATGGTATAGCAATATATTAGTTCGATAATGGCGGCTAGTACCTTCTGTCCCGCCCCGCGCTTGTAGTTTAGTGAGAACCACCAAAAACGTGTGTTTGTCTAAGGTGTTGTGGTTGTTTATTGAGCGAATTAGTACTAGATTTATCGTGCTCCCGAATCACACCAGGGGTTCTCTTCTCGTATAATGTTCTACCCTGACATTTCTGACAAACGATTCAGGTTTTACCCTCACTAGTAAGAAAATCGGATCGATGGTCCGCACAAAGCCCGCTGAATATACGCTAGATGTATATTTATCAGATCAGTGAGGACGGATGACCATGCGCGCATAACTTCACACGTCAAAAATAATCTTTACAGGAGCGATTACATGTTGATATTTCACTATCGGTGTTAAAGAGACCATACCACAGACTTGTGTAGATTGATCAATTATTGTGGATGTAGTATATTCTTAACCAATAACAGGATATTTTTGTGTATTTCATGAAAGTTTAGGTATAGGTACACTGTCCACAAAGTGCCCGGGAGTTTATATAAATGTGCCCGTGAGGTGATAGAAATATGCCTGTGAGGTCATAGAAATGTGCACGTGAGGTGATAGAAATGTGTCTGTGAGGTGATATAAATGTACCCGTGAGGCGATAGAAAGGTGCCCGTGAGGTGATAGAAATGTGCCCGCCGGTTGTGGTAGGAAACTTTAGATATGACTCACCAAAGTATTTTCGCACGTGTAATAAACGCTGGCCTCGGTAAAAACTTACAGTTGCGCTTAACTGATGATTTTTCTCTGTCACTTTTAAAGAGGTCACACCGCAGACTTGTATAGATTGATCAGTTATTGTGGAGGTAGTGTATTCTTAAGTAATAACATGAGATTTTTGTGTATTTCATGAAAGTTTAGGTATAGGTACACTGTCCAAAAGTGAACGCACCAGAACGTTCTTATCTGTGTGGATGAGTTGTAGTCTTGTTACAAACAACAACAAGCTGATTTAGACGTAGCTTTAACATTTTTTATTGGAAGAAGTTGTACTTTTACCGTGTTACATGAATATAACAACCGATTTGTTCCAAAACCTTCATGCAACTATGGTGCTTCTTGAATTGAGAAGAAGTAATCGTTAACATTGTCACCGGGTTCACTGTAAAGGGTATTGTTTTTAGTATCTGGCGTTATAGACTGATAAGTTCATTAGCGGTACGCATGTCGCAATATAGATCTAATAAAGTGTGCACCCTAAAAACACCACCTTCTTTAACCTTGCTAGCTATGAAGAGACAGGTTAATCCGACAAACTGAAAGTTTTCCCTGTTTAGTTGTTCTTTACTCCCATAATGCTCTAAAAAAGCGATAGTTAACTGAAAAGTTTGTTTTGACAGTTATAAGTACTACACACGGCTGATAGCCATTCTATCAAGATGAGTCTCGCTCTGTTACTAATGTCTCCAGCTATAAAAACAAATCTGGGGGAATCAGGTATTACTTGTAATATCTCTTTTAAGTCAGCTAACTTAAAATCTATGATAGGGTACCCGACACTAAAACGCGCCGTCATTTTAAAAAGTCACTTTTTTTAAAAATTTCTTACAGAAATATGTAAGCTCTGTTTGCTGTCGTGATTCAACTAGACGGTTGTATTTATATATAGAGAGAGAAATTTTACCATTCATGCTCTTTACCAATCGTTGTTATTCATTTTATTTTTAATATCATTGTTTTACAAAACGGTACCATGTGCTGAGTACACGAACAAAGATCTCTAGTTTTATGCTCGATCGTAAAAATTCTGGCCTCATTGATACACAAGTTAGAACTAGATAAAGATAAACATTATGAGTTTGTATACGTTAATTTAGAAACCTATTTTACCCAAGTCTTTAACACTTCACGCCCACCTCTCGGTGGTGGTCCTCGAATAGTCAGGTCTCTAACACTTCACTCCCAGCTCTTGGTGCTAGACCTAGTATAGACTATAACACGTCACTCCCACCTCTCTATGCTGGGCCTAGTCACGTCTCTAACACTTCACTCCCACCTCTAGATGTTAGACCTAGTAAAGTCTCTAACACTTCACTCCCAAAACACACCAACACACTGCTGAGTCATACACACACACAAAACCCCTAATGCGCGCATGCGCATACGCCTTCGGTGATCTGATAAATATACATCTAGCGATTATACAGCGTCGAGCTGGCCCTAAATATTATAGAAATAATGGCTTAACAAAACTATTTAAAACACTACAGATAACCAATAGTGATTTTACACTGTGAAAAGGACTATCAAACCAAGAAAGCTAACACCAATTAGTTGTAATTCACACCAATACCTGCACAATACAACAATTAACATGCCTACACACAAAAAAATTGTAACCCAAGTCTCTAACACTGAATTCCCACCTCTAGGTGCTGACCCTAGTATAGTGACATGTCTCTTTCACTCCCACCTCTCGCTGCTGGTCCTAGTATAGTCATGTCTCTAACACTTCACTCCCACCTCTTCACTCTAACGGACCTTTTAACTACAATGCTAGACATTTACAAGATGTAGTTACCAACGTTTGTGGGCTCTACGACATTTATTTCATCTTGGTCAAGGCTCGCGGTGGTACTATGCAGCGCGTCCTACTACCCTTTTCGGCTAGACAACACGCCAACGATCGATTAGTTTTTCGATTAGTCAGACCCTGGCTAGCGAGCCACAAGCCTGTTTTTCGTTCATAGACAAAGGAAGAGATCAATAGAAACGTGTGTGAATTTTCCCTCTATAAGTTTTTACCCGCCCTTTTATCGGATTTTTCCTCACGCCAATACGTCCATGAGTCATGCACTTACAATCCCACCACACAAAAAAATTCCACATTGACAAAGATACAACGATCGATTGTTTTTTCGACTAATCAAACCCTGGCTAATACAAGTTTACTCACATCGACAACGCGTCAACTATCGATTGTTTTTTCGACTAATCAAACCCTGGCTAACACAAGTCTGGGCACGTTTCAGAAACCAGATTGAACTGGTATTCTTGCATATAAACAGACACTTGGAAGACCAAAGCACTCGCATTCATACTTTACTGAAGCGGTGTTGTGATAACGACAGATACTTACACCTCACTTAAGATGACTTCCACTGTTCCCAACAACTGGGTCTACATCAAAAGCTGTGATGAAATGCTTGTACCGTTGGAGAGCGGGCTGAAGGTCGCGTCTGTAAGTGTTTACCGAGGCCAACCTTTACTACACGTGAGAAAATATTTTGATGAATCCTACCTCAAGTTTCCTACCAAAACCGGCATTACGTTAACTCGACCTGAGTTTGAACATTTGTTGACTTTACAGGGCGAAATCCTCGCCGAATTTGACCGACTACAGTCACCACGCACGGATACCTATCCTACTACTTGTACCAGTAACACGTTTGACGACTACATCAAGTCCAGTTATTATCAACTGATATCCCCAGAACTGAGTTGGTTTCCTAACACCAACCCTTGTCCGTCAGCCCCCACCACAGACAACCACCTGGCCGATGTCTCTAATCTACCCCCGAAGAAGAAGCAGAGAACTACTACCTCCCCCAGTAACACGTTTGCCGACTACATCAACTCCAGTTGTCCAATAGCCCCAGAATCGAGTTGGTTTCCTAACACCAACCCTTGTCCATCAGCTCCCACCACAGACAACCACCTAGCCGATGTCTCTAAGCTACCTTCGAAGAAGAAGCAGAGAAGAACTACCTCCCCCAGTAACACGTTTGTCGACTACATCAACTCCAGTTGTCCACTATCCCCAGAACCGAGTTGGTTTCCTAACACCAACCATTGTACGTCAGCCCCCACCCCAGACAACCACCTGATCGATGTCTCTAATCTACCACCAAAGAAGCAGAAGAAACCTACCAAGCGGCTGAGACTTGTGCTTTAGCTTGACATTAATTTAAACGAATTAAATATATTTATTACTATTAAGAAAATCTTTTGTTATCTGTATACATCGTCTATATGTTTTAATATATAGTCTAACTGTTGTAAATATATGTCTAAATGTTGTAATATATAGCTAAATATATGTCTAAATATATCGTCTAACTGTTGTCTCAATATGTCGTCTTCCTATTGTAAATATACGTGTTACGCACAGATTTTTCTGAGTCAATATATAATTTACCTGTCTTATTTGTACACTCGAATTTTTTGTAATCAAAGGTGCATAGCTCTTGGTTAACTGAGGTTACATTTTTACAATGGTTGTTACCTTCTCTTGTGTCTTAACCTGCCGGGCTATTTTTAGATCGATGTCTGGTTGTCTTCCTTATATGGCCCGTATAGGTCATCATTTCTTGGAATGTTAGCAACCAGAGTTGATGTTTTTCCCTGACCATATAAGGCTCGATTTCGGTCAATATCTTTGCTTGGTAGGTTTCCAACATCGGCCCGTTTGAGTCTTACTCAAGTGTCTAGCGCTTCTGCGCATGTCTGGAGTTTAGGAGGCTTTGAGAAAGACTTCCGTTGGGAGAGTCTATCAGTGGTTACGAGCAGAGTAAGACGCGTTTCAGCGTCTGTGATTTTTTTGACGGGGAATATGGAAGTCCTCTTGTGTTGTTAGTTTACCTATAGAGGATTTTCCCCAGATGATTCTAAACGCCTGTAGGCGTGTGTGTTGTGGTGTTATTTCGAAAGAAAAGGTAACTGCTCTCTTCATAATATTGAAATCTGTAGCCAGCTTAGATTTTGACATTGTTGTTCTCTGCTCGTTCGCTATCTACAGGCAGGAGAGTCTCTTCTATTAGAAATACACCCAGGTTTCCTCATACCTTAGATTCATATGTATTCGGGTCATTCATTCTAGGCCCAGAGAACAGTTGCTATGAACATTTGAACTCCGCTATACCAGCGATAATACCTTAATCAAGGTTAGATCTAGAAATGTCCACATAGGTCAACTTGAACTGTACACATAAGCCCGCCATTTCCGTGCGGCCTGCGGTAGACTTATTTACACACCTGATCTATTAGTATCAGGAGTTTGTTAAACTTATATATATTGATGAGATGGAGCTGAGGCTGTTGAAGCTGGAATTATACAATATCAGCTTACATGAAATATGCATGATTTACTGATGAACTTTATTGATGCTTAATGCTATGTCCTGCATTGTCTGTGACTCATATATGTCGATGTCAACGTACCTGTCGTTGTGGCGTCCCAAATAAATGATGGAAAACGTCACCTGCTGTTCCTATCTATTTGACTTCCTCGTCGTGAGTCCATGTGACGTCTTCATGACCTATGTACGGTAGTCTTGTGTGGAACTTCATCTACTTAGCTATCTGCTATGTTCCATACTCACATCAAGCAACAAACCAGACGAGACACCATACTACACTGCATACGACATCCCTGGTGTCTACTGTAGTAGTAACATTACACGGCTACATCTTCAGCAGCAACATTAGACATCTCTTTACATTTCTGCTGACCAGTATAATACTTCTACATTTCTGGTAGCTGTGTAGCTAAATATCACTGCTACAATACGTCTAACTGTTGTCTCAATATTGTCTAAATATATCGTCTTCCTATTCTAAATATATCGTCTAACTATTGTCTCAATATGTCTTCCTATTGTAATCTATGTCTAACTGTTGTCTCAATATTGTCTAAATATATCGTCTTCCTATTCTAAATATATCGTCTAACTATTGTCTCAATATGTCTAAATGTTGTAATATATCGTCTTTCTATTCTAAATACATCGTATAACTGTTGTCTAAATATTGTCTGTAAAAACACACTACCAGGACGCCAGCTGCTCATCACCCCGCCTAAAATATATCTCTATATACAAGTCATGCACCAACGCCTGATGCTCCACCTGCGCAATGAGTATTTCCTTATATAAAAAGTCAAGCCCCGCCTGCAGCGCCGCCTGCGCGCCGCCTGATTTTCCTTATATAAAAAGTCACGCGCCGCCTGAATCATAAGCGTAGCGTACATTGTATACTACTAGTGATCTCGCCATCATGTCCACATTAGTGATCTCTTCATCATTTCCCCCTAGTGATCTTGTCATACCACTTAAATCCTTCTTGTCTACACGAGCACCCATTTTGAAAGTCTCTAACTTCTTCCTTGTTATTTGTTAATCTCCATGTTCCACATCCACATAATACGACTGACTTGACATTTGAGTTGAATATTTTATTTTTATGTTGGACTTGACTTCTCTTGACTTCCATAAAGTTCTCAATGCACTGAAAGCTCCTCTTGACATTTCCATATTTTTATTTTGATATCGTTCTGTCCTTCCAACTGTTTATTTTCCTTTAATCGTTATCTCCCATATGAATTTATTCATCTCGCTTTATTCTTTTTTTCTTTCATTGCATTGGGATATATGTAGAGATCAAGAGAAATTTTACTGAAAAAATTTTTGTTTCGGGTTGCACATTTTAGTCCGAGATTCCCGTATTTATACCGATGGAAGTCAACGTGAAACCACATCTACTTTTTTTAAATGCAATAGAATTTATGGAATATTTATTTTCTTGTTTTAAGTGCAGTCGGTAAGATTAATAAAACATTAAACAGTCAGAAGACAGACAGTGATATCAAAATAAGAATACAAAAAGCAAGAAGAGCTTTCATTGCATTGGGAAATATATGGAGATCAAGAGAAATCGGATCCAACACGAAAATAAGAATCTTCAACTCAAATGTGAAGTCAGTCCTATTATATGGCTCTGAGACATGGAGAACAACAAAGACAACAACCAAAAAGCTACAGACTTTCATAAATGGGTGCTTGCGTAGAATAGAAAGATTAAAATGGTATGACAAGGTTACCAACGTGGAACTGAGGACAAGAACTATACAAGTGCCAGTGGAACAATAGATGAGAAGAAGACGATAGCGATGGATAGGACACACACTGATGAAACCTGTTGATGGCATTACAAGGCAGTCCTTGTTCTGGAACCCCCAGGGCAAGAGAGGCAGAGGTAGACCAAGAAGCACATGGAGAAGAGAGCTGGAAACAGAGGGGAAAATGATGAGGAGAACGTGGAAAGAACTTGAGATGATGGCACGTGACAGGAGGATTTGGCATGTGTTTCTTGAAGGCCTATGCTCCTTTGGGAGTGGAGGGTTATGGAAACAGTCAGAAGGTACAGAATGCGACTAATATGAGGAAGTTCCTTGTGCAGTTATGAATCGAAGCAAATTCAACAACAAAGGGAACAGCGTTACTGGGGGTTTCAGATGAACTATCGTGCCCACTAGTGAGAGCCATGTCTTACAGCTTATACCTGATCGTCATCAAGCTTATGTAAGCTAAATTATAATAAAATATAACTTGGTGATAGAAACTTGAAATGCCAGGAATCTTATGCAGAATGGAAAATTAGATAACGTCCGAAGGTAAATGGGCAAAAAATGAATGTAAATTTTTAAGGATAATGTGAAATTTAATATAATGGAGCGATTAAAATATGTTCTGACATCTGCAAATAATTTATTCCAGAGGGGGGAAACATGAAAGGGGAATCTGCATAATTTTAGATACAGAATAAAGCATGGACAATAACATAATTTTGGACAATATTAGATCGAGTTAAAATTGAATGACGAAAACACTAGATATTCAATTTATGCACATATTTGTGCCAAGAGTGGATGGTGCAGAGGAAGCAACTGCCACATTATTCAGTGAGCTCGGCGCGGATATCACATGGCGCACATCTCTTGGGACACCATTATACTTGGAGACTATAGTGTGAAAATTAGAAGTTGTGACTGGAAGTTTTAGCCTTGGAGAAAAACAAAAGGTATGGCGGAAACTGATTGTGTGAACGGTAGGTTTGGTTTTGGTAGGGTAAGTGAGTATAGAAAAATGGTTAGGGAAAAATGAATGGACTTGTAAAAAGACTGTTCGTCTTTGTTAAAGGGAGATGATATGGGTGCAGGAGTGTTTTGTGCAAAGGGAGATAAATCTAGGAATCATTTTTGGAAGAGGACGTTGTGGTTTAGAGTTAAGCATGTTGAGTGAGTTCCAAATTATGGTAGGATCAATTTGCATGTTAAAGATTTTGTTATAAGGTTTAAAGAGGAGAGTATGGATTTGTGTATACTCAGCAAAGGGAGTCAACTAGAAATTACATCCCTTGATAGGTTAGTGAGCGAGAAAAAAGGTACAGACGCACGAGAAAGTTGGGGGATGAACACATTTTTAGGGTGAACGAGAATAAAGTAAATAGGGGATGGGTAGTCTTGTTTTGAACGCGCTCAGCGTAGGTCAGCGGGTAGCTGAAGAGTAAGAGAAGGTTGTGAAATCGCAACTCTGGCGAACAAGCCACTGGAGGTGGTTGATACTGTAGTTACATCCGAATATCAAGTTGTTATGCCGTGCAGAAAGAAAGACGATGTCGCCATTTTTGCAAGAATTGAGTTAACAAGATTGTCAAGATTTTCAAAACAGAACAGGTATGTTGATAAAGATGTACAAGCAAGATAGACAGTAGCTAGGTCGGAACAGTGACTAATTGAGATAAACGAAACAGCCCTGGTAGTCAGACCAGTAATTATTAATAAATACCTCAAAAAACTAGTTCCACCAGACCTATCGTGTTTTTCATCTTGAGTTGAAGTAAACAAAACCCGGCTACATAAGTTTTCTAAGATGAGGTAGAACAGCCATAGCAGACTGTGCATATATAGAAGGATTGAAAGAACGAGAGGAGAATTATTAAGTTGTGCTTTTGACATTGTATATTTTGTGAGAATTACCCGCCTAGATTTGAAGATTAGGCGTGAGGCAAGTTTATTTCAATGGAATGTTATTGGATGATTACTGAAATTAAACATCATTTTTGTTATTCACTGTTTGGTTTTAGTGCAGTACTTTAGATGGAGATTCTCCATCCACCAACAGTGTTTTCGTACGATGTCCTATCATATAGAGTAAAATAACTTATCATCATCAGCACTGTACTGTCTACTGTTCTGGGGTAGTGAGACGAACACACTATACAAACACTAAAAAAATTCAACAGCAATCACACCATCAAGCCACAATAATGTGGGCGATAACAAATGATCAGGTAATAAACGCACGGTTTAGGCAACATCCTAGACGCGTTTCATTTAGAATAGCCCAGGAAACCGAGTTCTAAATGAAAACAAAAGTAGTAAACAAATGTACGCCAGCGAAAAAAGCCTGGCTGAGCCAGAAATGCAGAGAGCTCGAAGTGCAGCTCAGAAAAAAACACCATATTGTACAAGCAAATAAAGTCAGAACAATTCAAAATAGCCACTGGATATTTGTTCTTCTTGCGATCGCATCTTTGATGTTTACACCGTCAGACGAGTTTTCATGATGAACTCTACCGCTGTCTGGATTTCCTCTGTAGCTCCATACAGATTTGAGTTTAGTGTTGAGTCATTTTGCCAGTATATCATTTGTAACTGGTCGTACAGAGGACAATCCTGTAGAACATGCTCAGCAGTTTGTTCATTTAATCCACATGTGCACAGTGGTGAAGCAGAAATCAAAAGAAGAAACAGTAAAAGGTCAAGAGAACGTTCCTGAAAGATGTGAAGGAGGTCTAGGGTGATAAATAATCAGAATTAAACTATTCAATACACTTGTGAAGGACCACAGATCCTCGTTGCAGAGGATGTGGACGCCATTGGTTATATCAATGACTGCGAATTCCTGGGACCGGATAATATAATAGTAAATGAATTAGTGGCTGTGGGAGAATGTAGATTAGATGTAATAACACAATGATCGAATCACATCGACAATGGATACACACCTGATGATCTGCTAAACTTCATAATTAAAGCTTTGCCAAGGAAACCATGAGCCATCGAATGTAAAGACTGCTGCAAAGATTGTCTTTCGAACCATGTGACCCAAATTAACCATATTACTATATGACTTAGTCAAAAGTCCAGTAACCAACAATGAAAAAGTCCCACTAGCTTTTCGCGAAAATACTAAATCAGCGCGCATTGCATTGTGAAGACTAAACTGAACGTTCATTACAAGAACGCGCATGTCTTGCACGCTTTTCGTGGTGCATTTACCATAACCCATGATACGTTTGAATGCGAAAATCCAATGGAGTTGAAATGGAAAGGAAGGAAATGACAACAGGAGAATTAGTGCGGTCATCAGGACATGCAACAGAAAGAGTATATGATAACTACCTCCCGCCATGTTTATGCGGGTTATTTACTCTTATTGTTAAGAATTATAATGAAAATAGTTAAAAGTAAAATACAACTAGAAATCAGCAACTGGTGTTGCTAACCTGTTACAAGGTAAAAGCACAATAAAGGTCATTTATTTTATAAGATCATTAATGAAAGCGCCATAGAGGTCAACTCATTCCCTGAGCCCCACAGTTTTCATTTCTGACATGTTTTCGTTTCACCAATGTCTCACAATTCTACTCAAGAGTCTCTAGTGCTGCACTTAATGAGTACACTAGTGTGAAATCCTAATTACATGTAATATGTCAAAACCGTTTGCTGCTTGAGTCTCATTACAGTAACTGCAGTCGCTCCATATTTTATGTATTGTTTTTATTCTGTTTAAGTAGGGCTGCTGAACTTGTCGCTCTGATGCAGCCAATGCCAAGTTTAAGAATACTTGGCATTATCTACAGTTCTAGATCTAGACTTTCCCTGCGACGTTTCTCCCATTCGGAAACGTGTTGAGTTGGAGGCATGAGTTCAAGTTTCTTTCCTGGTTATTCTATCCTGGCTTGGCATATACAGTTGAAGGATCCTCACATTTGGTTTCAATTAGTAAGGGTACAATCTGGCATATTGTGCATTAATCTCTGCCATCTATGGGAGCTCTCCAAACATGCAAGGCTAAAATGTTGCGTTCTCGTTCTGGACATTCTTAAGGAATCGTCTCTTCCTGCACAGAGCCACCTCTCAACTTCCAACTACTCACTGTGAGATCCTCTTTCATTCGGCCAACCATGTAAACGCCGTAGTTAAGTAAGGAGTTCAAGCGACTCCCCCAAGCTTAATGTGCAGTGCTGAGTTCTCAACATGTTTCACCACAGAGGGAATCATCGTGTTGCGTCACTCGTGTGGCTAGTTGATCCTTGAGGCGTTGCACAATAACTCGAAGATTGCCTGTTTCCAGAATGCACCATATGGTGGTGCTTCACGGTCATGGTTAAGGATCTAACTCTGGAATTCATGCAATAGCTTCGCATCCAAATTTGTGTATTAAAGCATACACAATCGGGGCACACACATTTTCACGGTGATGAGCACGTTAACCAAAATAATACAGACTGTCATAAATGATGCTTGTGTAGAACTGAAAGATTGAAATGGTAGGACAATATCACTGATGCGCAACCGATATAAAGATAAACGTCAGTGGAACAGGGGGTGGGAAGATGACGCTGACGTTGGACAAGACATACATTAAGAAAACCAATTGACAGCATTGCAAGGCAGTCCTTTTCTGGAGTTCTCAAGTTATGAGAAATAGAGGAAGACCAAATAAACACCACATACACACATACACACACACACACACACACACACACAATTAGACGGAAATTTGAGACGGACATGAAAAGGATGAAGAAGACATGGACACATCTTAAAAGGATGGCATAGGACAGGACAACTATATCTTGTTTGTTGATGACCTCTGACCTCTGCTTGAAGGGAAGCTGAAGTGTACTGATGATGATTATTATGATGATAACTACGATGAAGATGATGTTGACGATGGATGATGATGATTATTATTATTAAGATGATGGTTATGATGGTAATGACGATGATGAAGATGATAATTACGATGGATGATGAATGATGATGTTTATGATGATGATGATGACGATGATGATGATGATGATAATGATGATGATGACGATGACGATGCCGATGATGATGATGACGGCGACAAGGACGAAGATGAACATGTTACATAAAACAAAGAATTTGTATTGTTACATTCCTCCTCATGCAATTTCTCCAAGTTATATGTTATTGGCCTACCTGTAATCTTCAACGAGTAGTTTAGTCAAAGTCATTCATTCTTTCTATCGATCCACCAGTTACTTTAAAAAAAAGTATCACGCGTATTGTGAAGAGATCACGAGCAACGATTTCTCAACTACTTTAAATTCTGACCTCGTTTTCTCAGTTCCGGGGGCTTTGCCTTGGGATCTACTAAACACCAACCATTCTCTTAGTCAATTAGTTCAGTGCAGTGTTTCTTAAACATACAATAATCGAGCACCCTTATGAGATCTTAGTCTCACCGGCGTACATTTCTCCTATATTAAACTTTGATTAAACGTCTTTTTGCCTTTGAAACAGTATGAAAAAGTAAACTAAAATTTGCTGCGTAGCCCTTACAATCCTTTCCTGTATCTCTTGGAGTACTGGTGCACATTTCGAGAAACACTGGAGCAGTAGATAAAAAAACAGTCATTCACTGAATAAGGAAGTGAGCAAGTCAAACTATCAAACAGAGCTTCTATTATCGTCGCTTCGTGTCAAAATGAATCAGATTTTTCACGATATATATATTTAATTTACTTTAGTTTACGTCACAGAACTGGGCCATTGAGGAGAGCTGGATTTTAATTTCTTATAGCTTATCATTTAAAAAGAAATCAAGTCTAACACAAAAACAAGCTAAAATATCATATCATTTATAATGTATGGCTCTTAAACATGATGAACAACAAAAATAACAATCAAAAAGTTATAGACTATCATAAACTGGTGCTCGCGCAGTGTCATGGGATTTGCCTCCTCTTTGCTCTGCAGCTGTGGTCCACCAGTGGCCAAACTCAAGAGTATCTAAAATGGGTCTTCAAAGGTGTCTACCTTCGCACAAGATTACTCTTGACAGAGTTGTAGATAGAAGAAAAATTATGCTTTTATCTCAAGGGAGTATTCACATGATAATTCACAAGTCAAGAACAATGCTGCATAGGGCAGAGCACTATTAACTTATATCTGACCCGGCACCTTTTGTGTTTTTGCTGCTTTAATGCAGCGAAATTCCTGTTATAAGCATTTTTGGCTCTATGGCTGTAACTATTTGTGTGTGTGTGTGTGTGTGTGTGTGTGTGTGTGTGTATATATATATATATATATATATATATATATATATATATATTAAAGATTCTCGATCCTATATGCACTCTATAAGAACGGAATCAACTATGAATTTGTAAAATAACATAACACATTTAATAATCAATTAGTCTTTAAAAAATTTAAATAAATATGGATAAAAATGACTTTATAGGGTTTTAAAAATGCGTCTTCACTGAGACTAAATTGAGGACTGTTGCTTATTATTGTCCGTTGCTTGTGCCTATTACAAAAAAACGTAACTGGCTGAGTACTGCAATGGGTCGTTGTCAGGTCTTTTGTGATGAGGACTCTTCTCTAGAAGCATTTAGATGAACTTGACTCCTAATGTCAAGTGGGTGTCTTCACAATGTGTCCACTATAGATAGTTGTTGTTGAACCCAGCTGCTTGAATCACGCGATAGTGGCGAAGATTCTTACTTCAGACTGGTCTGGTACTAAAAACCATCTTGTAGCTTCGAACCACGAACTTTAGGAAAACCAAAAGAACAAATACCTCTGCTAAGTACATTTGTTGGCTGCAGATTAACAGGCGCATTGTCTCGCTGGCCACCCACCAATGTTAGCCTCTCTGAATATTTATTCTCATTGGGTATACATAGGATAACTCAGGGAATATCATTAGAAATCACCGTTATTCTTCTGGTTACTTAAATGGGGAAAATGTGTCTGGACAGCACGAGTGCACTGATTTTCCTGAACTAACAATATGACAGTACACATATCTCACAAAATGGTACTATACACACTGTGCACATGTGATGTAATCATCACTCACTTACTCACTGCTCTATTCAGAATCTGGGGCCACCTCTGCTGTCGGTTTTCTGTACGACTAGCAAGAAGCAATCACCAGCGATTGCTGTAGTGGTTTATGAATATACTATTTTCACATGTTGAGGTTGCCAGCCTCGTATGACTGGTATAACCACTTAGCAAGTAACATGTCACATTCACTTTGTAAAATATATGTTCTCAACTTACCCCAAATGGGATATACAATCTCCTGGCACAGTAGAATTGACACAGCAACTTTGATTTGATGCTTCGAACACTCGGTCTGGGGTAGTTTCAGAATCCCTTTTATGACTTGTGGTTTAGATTCCTTAAGTTTTCAGTCTTTGTATTTAAAATTGCGGGTTCCCTTTTAAGTTATAAAGACGCCCAAATATTTCGATCTGTCACTTTTAATTGTGGAATTCTTTGTCCGGCCCTTCTCTCTGGCCTCTGGGAGATGTCACTTGACGTTGTTGAAAAATACAGTCTGATTTGTGTCTCCGATTTTGCTAGACTATTTTTCAATTTCTCTCAAATTAAGCCAATGGTAAGCCCTTTAGAACTATGTGGGTGTCACGGATTGCCTCCCCTGCTTTGCAGTAGTGGTCCACCAGTGACTAAAACATCGTAAGCAGGTCCTCGCAGACTCTGAGATTACTTCATGTTGTATCTCTCCCTATCTAATCCATAGGTGGCAGCTAAAGACTCAAACCTAGCAGGGTAAATGTTTATTTCCTCTGAAGCCTCAGAGTAGAAATCTAACTGAAAAGAGGCCGCGCTTGGAACTACCACGTGAGAAATATTTCCCCCATCATTACCTTGAGAACTACTTGACCCGTTAGTGCTAGAGCTAGATTCGATTCTTCTTCTTTCAATCTCTACTTCTTTAAGTCTGATGTCGTGAGCTCTGTTCCTTTTCCTAAACGAATTTGCCCTTTCGGCAAGTTCCTTCTTTTCTGCTCTTTCGGCCTCCGTTA
This sequence comes from Oreohelix idahoensis, assembly GCA_024509875.1. Taxonomy (NCBI): domain Eukaryota; kingdom Metazoa; phylum Mollusca; class Gastropoda; order Stylommatophora; family Oreohelicidae; genus Oreohelix; species Oreohelix idahoensis. The sequence goes on along the minus strand of JAMPIV010008953.1, from coordinate 197,642 downwards.
CGGCCTTTAGTCTGTCAGCCTCCTTTTCGGCCTGTAGTCTATCAGCCTGTTCCCTTGCGAACGCTCTTTGCTTTTCTTTCTCTTCCTTTTCGTGTTCCCTTTGCTTCTCCTTCTCTCCCCCTTCTAATATTCTCTCTTCTCAGGCCATGGCTTTCTCGGTTTCCAGTTCTGCTTTGGCCTCTTTCACAGAAGTAGCAACAAAGTCTGATAAATCTTTGCCTGATAAGCCAATCTCTTTAGCAACATTTAAATAAAAAGTGTAGAGATTCTGTTATTCGGCCATGCTGTTCAAGGAGATTGTTTACAGGTCACATGAAAAATGCAATTGCTACTTGTCTAAAATAAAATTAGCTGCTCTAAGTCAAAATATTAGCTGACTGAAATTATAAACTCAACCACAATGACAACACACAGAACTTAGGCTTCAGCAATTGACAATTTGTTTCCTCTTACAATTATTTTTAGAGACGTTTTTGATTTTATCAGTTATTTACTTTACTTTTAAAATATTTCACCTTATTTATTTATTTATGCAAAACGTATAAGCAGATCTATATAAACTAATAACTAACAACACTCTTTCAGTAAACTAAAATTTCTGTCAGTATTCTATGGGAATTAACCATCAGGTTATTTAATCCCAGGACTTGCCCCCAATTGTTTTATCAAAATGGCATGCCCGAGTTAATCCCAAGACGAGACCACAATTGTCCCGGATTGCCTCCAATGCTTTGCAGTAGTGGTCCACCAGTGACCAAAACTCAAGAGTTTCTAATATGGCTTCCAATGTATCTACCTGCGCTCAAGATTACTCTTGGCAGAGATTAATTAAAAGATTAATGACACTTCCCTTACGTTCTTAAGAAGTCATAAAATGCAGGTGAATTTTATATGAAATCAAATTTTCTCTTCTCAGAGATTAAATAGAAGGTTTTATCAATGTCCGTGTTTTGCTGTTGCCTGTGTGTCGTACGATAGGTTAATTGGTTTATTGGACCCAGCTAAGTAAAGAGTAAAGGTTGACTGATACACGAGAATGTATAGAAAATAGATTTCACAGGTGGTAGGTTGAGGGAAAGATATGTCTCTGGAGTGAGTAAGTTTCTCTCATCCAGCCTATCCGTACAACTGTACTTTGTTATAAGACAGTCTTTGCCTCCCTTATCTAAAATAAGAACATGGTACCCTACACACACACAATAATATGTAACAACAATGACACACAAACGTGGAAAACCTAAGGATAAATGGGTATGGTTCTGACCAATACACAAAGTTAAGTTTTCTTGTTGTTTATTATCACTAAACTGTTTTACAACATCAAGTTACCCAAAGATATCAAGAAAAAGCATTTACATATAGAGGAAGTAAAGACGAGTGGTGCGCCTTCGCCATATAAAGGAAAATAACCCAAATAAAATATTTACCCAAAGGTTGAAGGTTAGCACTAGGTTTACAGAATAACAACATTGGTACAATAAAAAGACCAAGTAAATAAACAGAATCAAATCAAACCACCAAAGATTAACAGATAATTTCCAGCAACAATAAAATTAACACACGCTCTCTCATTCATGTGGCCACCTCTCACACTCTTACCTATTTTTGTATTTCTTCCCTTGAGTCTGTGGTATCCCTTGGTACATTTATTCCATGAACATAATCCCTATTTTACTGTTGATTAGTGTAACACCCCCAGCTATTGAAGACATAAATTGGCCCCAGTTCACCCCCCCCCCACCCCCCCAAAAAAAACACTAATGAGGTGAACGTTAAATAAGTTAAGGTCCGCGACAAATCCTGGAAATGATATAAATCATAAAGGGTTGTCTTCACTGTTCTAAAAAAACTAGCACTGTTCCTCCGATGTGTGCACAGGGGAATGCGATTCTAGATACAGGAACTACAACTGAATAATTTCGTTGCGACAACTCTTGCAGTGTTGAGGGCGGGCGGGGAAAACAGTATTGTTTCACGCTCGGCTGGAACGTCTATTTGGATATAGGGTTTACTACAAATATTGAATATGTGAGGGTCCTTCGTGTTTACCGTTTTAAGAGAGGGGAACACTTCTAGAAAATCTGGAAAAATCCGGTTGTTACAAATGTTACAAATGATGATGGATTTTCTATCGGCCGACTCTTTGTCAGAGTGCCAGTCCTGCACAGTGTATATTTTAGTACTACACTTGGATTACAACTGTCAGGTGTTGGAGAAAATAATAATAATGTTTCAGGTATACGCCACTGTTGGCTGATATAAAAATAGTATCCTGGATTTGGTAAGTCTAGTATTATAATGTATTATACAGTATCTTCGGCTAGTACACTCTTAACCATGGAAATGGAAAAGAAAAAGAAAAGACCGCTGGTTCGTCCACTTGGGATCAGGTCTGCTAAAAATACAAGAAACATTTTATGGGAAAATGCTACCACTCTATGTAAATATAAATATGTATAGACGGGGACACGTTAATTTCTTCTCCACTCTGTCAAATCCTGACGAATTTAAAAGATACATGGTGTTTTTTCCATACGCCTTACACACAGACACCGCTGTGGGTCGAACTGAATCAATGAAGACTCTCCCGCCCCTTCTCGCGACTGGCAGTCACACGCACAGTGTGTTATTTATTATTTTTTTCTCACAATGCCCCACGTACAAATTATCACCTATCATTTAGTATCTAGTAAATTGTCGGTGTCTGTTAATTTGTCGTATGGAATTTAAAAAAAATAATAGACGCTATAATAACAAAAATTATAGAATGAAATATAACCCGTACTCTGCCCTCCCACTGTCAGTCGCTCTAACACCTCTAGGTTCGGTCTGGTTAACCGTCTACACTGTAAACACCAATTACCGCCTCGTCTCAGCTATGTAGCGTCGGTGGTGTGGCTTAATATTTTAATTGAATATCTGGTTATGAAAATCGCTACGCGTTATTTTATTTAATACGCATTACTAGCAAGAAAAATTCTAAGTGAAGTATAAGTGTTTAACTTTAAATGCTATAACCGTGAAATACTTCTAACACTTAGCACTATTTACCAGAAATACAGAATTAAATCTCCACGAATCACTTATAACAATCCAAAAGAAATGGTTTAAGGCTGCGCTCTAGATTCTTCTCAAATTATGTGTGACGACTGATAGTTGGGTTATAGAAACAGTAGTATATATATCATTAAATTCTTCTTGATCTCTAATGCGTTATTTCGCGCTCCTGTGTGAGACAAAAATTCAGAAGCTAGAGGTATCAAGAAGAAAGGCTTTACGTTTCGCCTTTCTAGAGTTTATCATCTGGAGCTTTGACCAACATCAAAAGACTTTCTGTTCTACTAGCGGGTTTCCTTGTAGGATGCCCGTGTTCCCAGATCAAAGGGTATTGGGGATTTTTAGATTTTCCCTGAGCAAAATTAAAAGAAGGCTGTTATGTGTCTCTCTCTCTCTCACGTGTTGTCTGTCAAGTATTATATGATTACAAGATAAGCTCGCGTGAGTGGAACGAGGTGTGACCATAGCGGGATCTGTTTCCTGCTATGACTGACATGTCTAAGAAGATTGTAAATACAGCGTTTGCTAGTGTTTAAAGAAAGAAGGCGGGGACAAAATGGTACGTTGCAGAAATAGTTAGTTGGTATAATGCATGTTTCGCTAGCAAATCAGAGAGCAGCTATAAGGTTACAATAAGCTGTCAGATTACTGTAGGCTATTTTTCCAGTACACGTCACACTGTGACAAAAAAAAACTTAACTCCAGATGAGTCCTCCAGCTGTGGTTCATCAACTCTGTGATGACGGAAGCCTTCTCCACGCTCTCTTCCACTGTAGGCGGTTAAGGTGGATGCTTTTCCCTCACAATAGCGGCGTAAATACCACAAATCGCCTGATGGCTTGTAACCACGAAGTTTAGACAAATAGAAATAAACAAATGCCTGCTAAGTACATTTGTTCGCCGCAAACTAACAGGCCCATTGTCACGCACTCCACCCACCAATGTTAACCTCTCAGAAGAATTAAATTCCCGAGCACACAGTGTAACTCGGGGAATATGATAAAAATTCACCAATATGCTTCTGGGTGTTAACTAGGAAATTGCGTCTGGAGTGCGTGAATAATGATTTGCCTGAATTACAAATACAAAAGGTACATAAATTTCACAAGATAATATTTTACACCTTAGGCACATGTGATGTAATCATCACTCATTACTCATCACTACTCCCGTCGGAGTCTGGGGTCGTTCGGCTGTCGCGTTTCCCGCACGACTGAATTTACATTAGTTAATAAATTGTTTACACTTACCCCTAAATTTTGGGAATACACAATCTCCTTGCACAGATTTAGACTTTACACAGCTCTGTATTAGGTGCTTCGAAATCACTTTGGTCTGGAAATTAGAGTTAATTCCTCAGACGGCGGGTGTTCTGCGAAATCCTGACCTGGGAAAACTTTTGTTTAATTCCTCTATGACGTGGTCTGGGAAATTAGAGTTAATTCCTCTGAGGGCGGATGTTTTGTGAAATCACCTAGTCCTCGGAAAACTGTTGTTAAATTCCTCTATGACTTGTGATCAAATTTCTAGGATTCCAGTCTTGTTAATTAAAGTCCTGGTCATTTTAAGTTTCCAGTCTTGTATTAAAATTGCGGGTTTACTTGTGAATTCCAAAGTTGCCCAATACTCGATCTGTTACTTATAGTTATGGAATTTCTAAGTCAAATGTCTCTTTTTTCTTTCTGGCTTTTAGGAGTCGCTGATATGACTTGTGCGCTGCAGTCTCTCTGTGTGATCTGTGTCTGTGTTTTCATCACACTATATTCTCAGTTCTTAGTGCAAATCCCAGATTGCACTTCCGAATAGTGTGCCAATAAAATACATTGTATATTTCAGCTCCTCAAAATGAACCAATGCAATCATATCTCGTTCAGTACTACCAGGGTAGAGGTGTTTCAAATTTTTAAAAAACCCTCTTACTTACTTAGTCGTTCCCCTTCTACCGTGAGGTGTAGAGGTTTGGAAGAGAGAGCGCCAGACTATTCTATCAGTTGTCTTCTTCCTGGCCTGGTTCCATTCCAGTCCTCGGTTCTTCAAAGATTGTCTAATGTTGTCCTCCCAGCGGACTCTCGGTCGTCCTGGGGGTCTGGATCCCTGGCTCTTTGTTTCCCATGCTTGTCGTGGTAGCCGATCTTCTCCCGTTCTGCAGACATGGCCAAACCATCTTAGTTGGGGCTTTTCTACTTGGGTCTGCAGCGGGTGGCATTTTAGGCCTTGACGTATCGTCTGGTTGCGGACCATGTCTCTTCTTGTTACTTCAACCACCTTCCTCAGATACCTCATTTCTGAGGTTTGGATCTGGCTTTTGTGGGTTGTAGTCATTGCCCATGACTCGCATCCATATGTCAAGACTGGGACATAGGTGGAGCGGTATACAGCCATCTTTGTTTCCTTACCAACTTCTTTCTTGCTGAGGAATCCTCGATTTATGGCCTGAAAAAGTCTCCCAGCCGCTGCTTTTCAAGTGGCCAACTCTTCTTTGATGCATCCCTTTCGGTCTATAATAGCTCCGAGATATTTAAAGTGGTCGACCTGCTCCAGGACCTGTTCTCCTAACTTAATCTGATGTCTTCTTTCTACTCGTAATATCACCATGGATTTTATTGCTCGCAATCCGCACTGGACTTCATGCAATTGTGGCTCATCTAGGCATCGGAGCCTCTGCTCTAGGATTCTAGAGTAGATTTTACCAGGGACACTGAGAAGGAAAATGCCTCTGTGGTTTCCACATTGTCGATTGTCACACTTTTTGAAAATCGGTGTTATGATGGCAATCTCCCAATCCTTTGGTATGGCCTTGTTGCACCATGCTGCCTGTAGGACCCTTAGGAGTAATAGGTCGCCTGATGCTCCCATGTACTTAACCATTTCTGGTCTTATACCATCATGCCCTGCTGCTTTGCCCATCCTGATTTTTTCCAGTGCTGCCTTCAGTTCTTCCATCTTTATGTCATCTTCACCACCATTGGTTTTCTCTTCTGTGCTAGTGGTTAACATTTCTGATGCTTGACCTTGCTCACCATCAAGGAGTTCTGAGAAATATTCTTTCCATCTTTCCATTACCTCCTTTGCGGCAGTAAGCAATTTGCCTTGCTTGTCCTTTATAAATTTGAGAGAGCATTGTTTTTCCTTCCTCATGTTCTTTAGGGTCTTATAGAACAATTTATGGTTTTCTTGCGCATCTTTTTCTAGCTTTTCTCTAAGTTCTTCCAAGGACTTTTGTTTTGCTGCTAGCACCTTGTTCTTTGCTTCTGTTCTGAGTGTCACATATTCTCTATATTTCTCTATTTGTCCTGTTGTGCTTTTAGCTCCTAAGTATTGTTTCCATGCCCTTTTCTTGTCTCTTATTTTCTCTTTGACTTCCTCTGCCCACTAAGATGTCCTCTTTCTCTTGTTCCCAAGTCGGACTTCACCACATGTTTCTGCAGCAGCTGTCTTTATGATGTCCTTGAATTTGAGCCAGAGGGTTTCCAAGTCATCAGGTTGTTCTTCTGTGTTTCTCACCGCTGTAGCTATAAGCCCCTGATAAATGGTCTTAATTTCTGGCTCTCTCAGCCTGTAGGTCTTAATGCTCATTTCTCCCTTTCGTTTACTTTGTTTCTTGCATGATGTTGGGCAGTTCCTAGGCTGTGCAACTCTTTCAGTTGTTCTCTTGATTGTAAGCAGGTAGTGATCACTTCCAATCTCTGGCCCCCTCCAGACTCTAGCATCCCGGACATATTTGAATGAGCTCCTCCTAACTATGGCATAGTCGATCACTAACTTCTCATTCTTTGTTTGTTCACATCTAGTGTATGCATGTATGCGCTTATGGGGGAACTTTGTATTTGTAATGATCAGATTCTGCTCACTGCAGAATCTAAGGAGTCGCTTTCCATTGTCATTGAGAGTATCTTCTCCATATCTTCCGATTACTCCACCCCATCTAGCATGGTCATTTCCAACTCTGGCATTCAAATCTCCGAGCATGATAATTTCATCTAGGCAGTCATCCACTGTCTTTTGAAGCAGTTCGAAGAATTCCTCCTTGACCGTGGCTCTCTCATCCTCATTTGGCCTATACACTATGACCAGGTTGACTATGGTTTCTCCTTTTAGTTGTACAACCATAATGCGCTCCGAGACAAATTTCCATCCCTTGATACTATCTTTTTATTTTTGGCCACAATGCAATCCACGTCCCCTTAAGCTCTTTCAGATATGGGTACACCACTGTAGAGCAGTGTGTCGCCATCGAGATCCATGACTCCTTGTCCTTTTTTCTTCGTTTCAGTTATAGCAAGGATTTCTAGTTTTGCTTTCCTCATCTCTTCCACCGACTCCTCTTTCTTCCCATTTATACTTCTTGTGTTCCATGTTCCATAAGTCGTAGTCCGTTCCAGTTCGTCGACTTTAGAATCCGTCCGGTTTTCTCTCTTATATTTCGCTTAATCGTGATTTAAAGTAAACAGGTGATTGGAATGTTGTGCCTTTGCATGGTGGAGGGGCTTCCTCCTTACGGCCTCCATGCAGGCCGCTTTCCTCCTTTTTTATCCGGACTTGGGACCGGCATAGGTGGAGTTAAAAAATACCCTCACGTGTTTTAAAATATCAAATTTAATATCCATGCAAGACCTCTTACAGCGATGTCATATCGTTGCGTCAGACTTCCGACGGCATCTTGTGCATAACTCATAAACACTATCTGTGAACTCATTTGATGTCCAGATGCTACCTATCGCCAATATTGTCTCTCCTGACAGATTATCGTGATAATCACATACAGGGTTTTTCCCGTGAAACGATAAACGCATCTACCACCAGTGTAATCTGCCCATTCAGACGGCTATCTCAGACAGACAATCTTGGCTTCTATAGATGTTGATCGGGCGAGACCGTCTTTTCTTGATATGAATCTCGCTCGCCGACCGGTGATAATGACTGGGTATTGTTACGATAATACCCCAGTTCACCTGGCGGAACGTAAATAAGTCTGAGGAGTGGCAAACAAGATAAATACAGTCCTTTAGCAAAACTTCCGTAAGGGAGTGGAGTGGTAGAGACTTTCCCCTACTAGATTCAGCATTGAGAGTAAAATAATGAATGAAAGACCATTAGAATTGCCAAATATGAGCGATGAGTGAGAAGAAGAGAAAAATGAAAAAAGTGATACTGACGGAGTGGACGTGAGATCGCACAACCGTATAGTCACAGTTGGTCGGGGTGTTAAATCATAACTATCAACCGTGTGTTTTAAAATATCAGTTTTAAAATTTAAACTCGTGTCCTCTTTCCAATATCGCATTAATACTTCCGATTCCATTTGTGCAAACTCACAAACACATCAGTAAACTTATTTCCTGCCTAATACCTTTCCCAACATAATCTCCCCAGATGTGTTATCTGTATTACTGATACAGAGATCTGCCATCGGAAGCGATTACATATTATCACCTGTGTTTACGTAAATGATCGTGCGATACCACCTTGGGTCAACAACGACCGTCTCTATCAAAGGTGGCTAGACCACTTAAGTGATAGAAGTATTAACCTCTGACCTGTCTATTTGGCCTTGTAATACTACGATTCACATGATGAAACGTTAACAAGACTGGCTAGGCAAGAATGTAGGTGCATAAAATATGCCAAATAATAGGACGATGAGTGAGGAAAATGAAGAAATAATTATTCCTTCTATCAGTTGGTGCAAACGAGCAAATGGAAGATAACGCTATAAGTAGATTCAAACATGAAGAGATGGACCAGGAAATGTCCAATCAGAGTGTACCGTCGATGTATTCCCTCATTCAGTCATACCTTTTACTTAGCTCTTAACGAACAATCTATTGACAAGTTCTGTTACCTTCAATTATTTAGTTTCTGAAAGTTACATTTCCGCTGGCATAGCTGAGCATGTTTCTTCACAGCCTCCTGCACCAATGCTATTTAACAATTCTATTGGTTGATTTTTTCCTTGCCACAAGGCTCTTTGTCTTCTTTCTTTGTCGCCCTCTATTTCCGTTTCTCTCAATTGTTTCTTGCTGTCACAGTATGGTGATATATTTTTTTTTTAATAAAATTTTGCATCGTTTTGGCGAGGAGCGTTTCATTCAACCTAAACGGTTATATTAGGGCATATGACCACATAGAAAAAATATTGCGGACCGTTTCAGTATAATTATAATATATTTATTATGTGATAGGAAACTCTATACAGAGCGCCACAACAGGAGGCAATCTGATCATCACAAGGTATCTCCCCGTCGATCAAGTGTTCCAGCCCTTTAATCATTTTAAGGGGAGCGGGTCCACTTGGGTCATGACTCCCAAGTGTCAGCCTCCTGTTGTCTTTCTAACCTGAGCTGGGAATTGAACACACTCCACCTTGGTTGCAGATTTGAACTTCACTCCTGGTTTTATCAATGCTGCCAGCTGGAGACAATTATGAAAGTAACCATTATGTTGTATATGAATTACTATCCTGAATTCCAAAGCCCGTTGCGGTTGTTCCACAGCCAATACGATGCCTGTTCCGCAATTTCACCGAATCTCTTAAGTGCCCGTGTTCTTGACTGTCCTTTCACAGCCAAAACGTTTCAGTAGATCATACAGTGAGGCAGCCACTAGACCTCTTGCACCTGCGTCTACAGCTATAAACGAAGCCATTTTTTTAGTCAGTAATGAATTTAGAGCGGTGGAGACAAGACGTAATTCTCTTTGCTCAGTGATATTCTATAGAGGAGATTGACTTCGCACAATTAAAGCAACTGTGTAATTTCGAAACGTAGAATAATTTGTTTGTGAATTCATGAAAACTGTAAGTATTGCTAAATACTGAATGCAATAACGGTTAGAGCCCACAGTCATAACTGAAACGGAGCTACGCTCGAAAACTGGGTAAAGAATTGTAAACTCAGGCATATATCTGAACCTTTTACCAAGAATGAAGGTCCTTAAGCTGAGAGAAAGTCAAACTAAGGAATACTAATGAATAAGAGAAAGTTTGGCTCTTCATTGAAATGAAGAGATAAGAAAAACGTGAAATCTAGACCACATTAACAAATAAACGAAGGAACACTAGAAGGATAGAGGAGCCACGCCATGTTTTAGCAACTTGAAAAGATTACGAGATGCAATAAGGAATATTGCATCATTAAAATAATGCATTGACTTTTTATGCTTGTTTATTAAATGTCAACATGCTATTATGCAAATTTGGTGTGGTTACCATTTGACTTAACCCAGTTCTTGTTGGAAATTGAATAAACATTTGTTTCATTGAACACAAATGCTGTTGACGAATCATATGTTTGCAGTTAGCCATCATACAAGTTATTAAAGGATCATGCCAAAGCTAATCGTTGCAGGTGCAACACAAATAATAACCATATGCTCTAAAAATAAAACATCATAGAGGATTGTCCCCGAACCTGGTAAATTCCTGTAAGTCTGTAGAGAGAAATCATCACCTCTAGCAGGCTAGCTAGTAATCAAAATCTAATACTCTCGAGTTAAACAGCAACCCCCACTACCCTGCCCGGCCACACATCTCAACTTGGTGCCCGTGATCAGTCCTCATTAAAAAAAAAGGTATTGAGCAGGAAAACACATACAACTTGTTGCCTAGTGACCAGTCCTCTACAAAAGAGCAGAAGCGAAGATGGATCAATTAATGGAAAATTTTCAACAGCTTGGTGTGGACCAACAACAACAACAACCACAGAACCAACCTGTAAATGCACAACCGTTGCAGCCCCCAGTCAATCCAAATATGGAGGAACCCACATTGATAGCGCTACAGCGCCTTACTGAGAACTTAGAAAAGAATAGCAATTATGCAAAATTATCCCAAGTTAGGTCCATAGTACAACCATTCGAGGGAGATAAGAAGAAATTCAGGAGATGGTTGGCCGACATAGACAAATTTGCGGCAATAGCAGAAACAACAAATGATGAAGAGAAAAAGAAAATCGCTCTGTTAGGTTCTGATTCGTACGTGACTGATTTTTTAAGAAGGAGGTCCCAGCAGTACCCCACAGAAACCTACGAGTCCCTAAAAAAAGAGCTCACCCAGAGATATGGGGAAATCATAGACAAAATGCATGCTTGGTCAGTCCTTAGAAGCATGAAACAGGAAAGAGATGAATCGGTACAACTTTTTGGAGATCGATTCCTCAATATGGCAGAAGAGGCATTTTGCGGAGAAATCCCTACCACACCTGATGTAGAAATACAGTTAGTGGGGATATTTGCCGATGGCCTTAGAGCGGAAAATATCAGAAGGCATCTTATTAGAAAAGACACCAAGACTATTGCTGAAACAATCCAAGCAGCAATACAGGAGGAAAATCTTCACCGAAGGTTCCAACAAAGAGCAGGTAGGGAACCCCGACCAGAATATAGGGACTATGATGAGCATGAGCCTATGGAAGTTGACCATACCAGGAGGCAATGGACTCGCCCACGAATACGTGATGATAGACCCCGCAATTATAGACCCCCCACACAGAGGCAAAACGACGTCAATAATGTCAATACAAACGGATGCTTTACATGCGGTAGGCTCGGACATGGTTACAAGTCCTGTAGAGCAAATTACAATCATGCACCACCCAGAAGAGGAGGTTACCAACCACAACAACCCGCACCACCCCCACGTGATTACACCAGAAATCAGTATACCAGAGGCGCACCTCAACCCCTCATGCGTCAGGGAAACGGCCGCGCCACTCACTAAACAGGACCGTTAGTGAGGGCAACAATCACAGAAACTGGTCCAAAACAAAAGAAACAACACAGAACAGAAATTGTCAAGTGGGCCCATCCAGTAAAATACAATATGAAGAAATGTTGCATGATGGAACTAAAATACATCCGGACCCCAGTTCCTGCATCATGTCTATACAGGGCCAACAATATAGGGCACTGGTAGATACAGGAGCATCCATCAGCCTTATTAGGTTCCAGCTGTTCAAGAGGATCCAACACTTAGTACGATTTCAACCGTCCAAAACACACCTAGCTTCAGTCACGGGACAAAGACTAAATTCAGTTGGGACAGCATGGCTAAAATTTTCCTTAGGCGAAACAAATTTTGAACACCCATTTGTCATTACTAAAGGAATGTCTAGAAATCTTATCCTAGGGAGAGATTTTTTTTAACAAACACAAAGTTCGAATATACTATGACCTCCACAAAATCAAAGTCAACAATACGTACATAGATCTCCAGGACGATATCCACATAGCGTCTTTGGTAAGGATTACAGCTCCCATAACGGTGGCTCCAAACTCCCTGGTCATAGCAAAAGGCAGAGTAAAAAATTCTGAGTACATAACACCAGGGCAATCAATTCAAGTACAGCCCCTAGCAGAAGAAAGCATTATTGATGACCCATTGTTGCAAATTACAGAGGGAATCGCTGAAGTCTCGAAGTCCAGAGATTTCCCCATCATGATATTGAATATGTCAGGAAAAACTACCACTATAAAAAGAGGCACAGTTGTAGCGCAAGTGGATACGTCAACAATAAGACAAACCAAAACCAATAGAGACCATCCACAAATTGTCTCAACCACTCCCACTGGACATAATGCACGAAATCGCAGTACAAATAACCATAGTACACGGAAAGTAAACAGTTATAAGTTAGAAAAAGGCAGTAACATCAGTCACAGTCATGTTACACCACAGCATACCCTACCCAGATGGCAGAAACGAACCAGTCCATACATAAGAAGAGAAAGGCCACAGTATGAAAATGACTATAATTACTCATTCTTGCGCCCCAGCACACCAAGAGAAAAGATGAAGTGCTGTATATCACAGAGTAACAGAGAAACAGAAATTGTCTTGCCAGGAGGATATCCAAAGCGACAAGACAGTGATACATGCCCCATGGAGTATCAATATAACTCAAAAACAGGTGGATATGATAAAGTCCCAAAACCAATTGAAATTTCCGAAGAAAAGGAAGAATTCTTATATGACTATACCACAGGAGGATACTATAGCAGCAAAGTTGGAAACAGAAAGAATGAAAAATTTTCGCCCAGGGAAAGAAGACAGCCCTATAGCACAAACAGAAGAAATACTGTAACGTACGCGGATAAGCGCAGTTACGACAGAAATAATCAGAAAAAATGGCACAACAACGACTACCCCAGAAATATAATAAGAAATGAATATACTGTAAATGCAGTGACAAATGGAAATGCACACAGTACATGGCAGAGGAGACAGTACCAAGCACAGCCCAATGAACGGCAAAGAACTACGCAAAAGAAAGCCACATACCAGGAGCAGAGATTTTCACAAGATGCAAGAAAAATGTCCCAAAATTATGGGAATGAAACGGAGGCATCAAGACAGACCAGAGATATCATAGCAGATCATAAATACAGAGAGAGAATAGCTCAGTTACTTGCAACCCTGAATGCCACAGAAGATAATAAGCAACGTTTGAAAACGTTTGTAGAAAAGCACCAAGATGTATTCGCACTCAATGACACGGAATTAGGCAGAACTAACACTGTCACAATGGACATTCAAACAACCACAGAGGAGCCAATACATATGAAACCCTATCATACGCCCTTGAAAAATAGAGAACTCGTGGAAAGGTCTATAAATGAAATGCTACAGGCAGGAATCATCGAAAGATCCCGTTCCCAATGGTCCTCACCCATAGTGATCGTAACAAAGAAAGACGGCTCCAGTCGCTTTTGCTGCGACTACCGTGCCCTTAACAAAATCACAAAAGTCATTTCCTACCCCCTCCCCAGGATAGACGATCTACTTGCGACGTTAGGAAAGTCTACATACTTTACCACACTTGATGCAAGGTCAGGCTTTTGGTGCATCCCCATGACACCTGAGGCAAAACAGAAATCCACATTCTGTTCACATATGGGAAGTTTTTTTTGGAATGTTATGCCATTTGGTCTAAAAGGATCTCCAGCAACATATATGTCACTCATGGATGAAGTGTTAAAGGGTCTACATCCATTTGCCCTGGCATACATAGACGATATCCTGATACATACCGCAGGCACGATGGAAGACCACCTCCGCAAGGTTGAAACAGTGTTTGATAGACTCAGGCATCACCAAATAAAGTTAAAACTGTCGAAGTGTGAGTTTCTAAAGACAGAAACAAAATATTTAGGCTTTGTCATCAATAGACATGGCGTCAGACCTGATGAAGATAAAGTCAAAGCCATAAGAGAAATGCCTAGCCCCAAGACGGTGAGACAAACACGCTCATTTATTGGTACAATAGGGTAGTATAGACGCCACATCATCAATTTCTCCAGAGCAGCAGAGCCTTTGATAGCCCTTACCCGCAAGTATGCACGCTTCAAATGGACAGAAGACTGCCAGAGATCCTTTGAGTATCTAAAAAATGCCCTAACCACCATCCCACTGCTTGGACATCCAGATATTTCTCAGCCCATGATACTATACGCCGATGCCTCAGATAACGCAATTGGTGCTTGTTTGGTCCAACCTGTACTAGAAGATGAAACACCCATCCTACCAAACATTCCAAATGAGAAACCCATTGCATTCCTATCCCACGCATTGTCAAAGTCACAAAAACGGTGGACCACCACTGAGAAAGAAGCATATGCTATTCACTATGCAGTACAAAAGTTTGACTTTTACGTCAGAGGAACTAAACTCATTATAAGAACTGATCATCAACCTTTGGTTAACTGGCTCACCAAAACACAAGAACAGCCAAAGAAGTTACAGACATGGGCAATGAATTTACAGTCCTACGACACCACTATCGAACATATCCCAGGCGAAATGAACACCTGTGCAGACCTCTTATCCAGGATTAAATATGATGATGAAACTGAAGTGAAAACAAATAGAGTCAAAAATGATGGCACATCCTCAGAGATTGACGATAATGCTAAAGAAATTAATGAAATTACTTCATCAAGTCGAAGAAGTACCTCAGATTCCGCCACTCAAGTAGAAGAAGAAAGCCAAGAGATGTTTGACATGAGAGTAGAACAAGCGAAAGATGCAGAAATTGTCAAGCTGCTCACATACGTGAAAGAAAACCCAACAAAAAGTAAAGATTTTACAGTACACCCAACGGATGGAATTCTATACTAATTGATCAGAAACAAGAAGGGACACTAAGAAAAGTCATTCCAGCACATCTAGTCCCAGAAGTATTGCTACAGTTTCATGATAACAACGGGCACATGGGAAGAGACAAAACAATTGATGTCATAAAGAAAAGGTATTATTGGCAAACTTTCTACAAGGACATTACAGAATATGTAGCCACCTGTAGAACATGTAAATTGAGAAACATGAAGCCACATTTAATTCCCCTTCAAGAAATGCAACCTTCCCATTACCCCATGCAAACAGTGAGCATTGACTTATCAGGTCCTTACCCACTCACCCAATCAGGCAACAAATACCTCCTGCACATAGTTGACCAATACTCTGTTTGGCCAGAAAGTTACCCACTCAGTGATGCCACATCGCAGTCCATCACGCAAATTTTTTTACAAGAATTCATTCCCAGGCATGGCTGTCCAAAACGAATCATTTCAGACAACGGTAAACAGTTTATAGGTAACCCATTTAAGCCACCTTACACCAGCTGAATATTGAGCATACTACAACCACTTATTATTGCCCAAATGCAAATGGCAGAAATGAACGCATGCACGCCACCCTACATGATATTATTAGCAAATATATCAAGGGGAACCACCAATACTGGGACCTATACATTAACCAAGCTCTTGAAGCCATCCGAGTAAACGTGAAAGATACCACAGGAATGTCACCCTTTCTCATGCTATACGGAAGAGAACCAAACTTTCCGTTAGACAACCTACTTCGCCCACAAAGAAAATACATGGGAGAAGACCCCATCGAAATAATCCTTCAAGAAAAGTATAAAGCTCACCAGATTGCACAACGAAATACGCAGAAGGCATTTCACAAGAAACAGAAACAACATGATAAATCAGCCAAGCTACCAACATACAAAATAGGAGACAGAGTATACTACAAGAAACATGTACGCAGTTCAAAATTCGATGACCGATGGTTAGATGGCTACAAAATCATGAAACAAACTACGCCTGTAAACTTCATTATTTGGAATGAAGAGAAACAACACCAAACAAAAGCTCACGTAAAACAAATAAAAATTGATAATCACCGGCCCATTCCGCCTCTGACGACAAATACAAGACCAGTCAGAAAAGCCACCCTAAATTATAATCCATCCAGCACAGATTCGTCTGACATATCAGAGTCAGAGACGACAGACTCTGAATTTTACCAAGACGACCACATACCCAGACCACCCACAGAGGAAATACATCGAGCAAGACAACAACGAGACTCGTCCGAAAGCGAAGAAGATATCCCACCACTTGAATTGCGTAATCGACTCCAGGACAGAGACCTGCGCATTAGAAATGAAGAAATAATGCCTCAGACGTCACACGATGACAACAACCAAGCACCTTATATCCACACTCAAACTTACTCCCGCAGTGATAAATCGTCAGCTGATACCTATCACATCCCCAGTTCAGGCAGTTCTAGTTTTAACACTAGTGAAAACCAAACACTGCTATACCACAAGAACAAGATTGCTCGTTCAAAACAATCAGATCCTGAAGAAACTATACCCAAGCAGATTGTTGAACCATATACCAGCGATCTTTATGGAGACGAAACAGAACAAGACAGCATAGCTTTGTCAGACCCCAACGAACATAATGACAGAAAAATGGTAGAATTATACCAACAAGAAACAGACATTGATACAGCTAGTTCCATTGAAACCAGTGATGCGGATAGTACATTATTTGTACCAGTCAGCTCCAGCTTCAAACGCGCCTATAAAACAGAATCTGATGACTCAATCCCTAGCAACAAAATTCCGCGTATACAGCACAACTATATCAGACGAAAGATTCTGAAGAAACGCAATCATGTTCCAAAACCAAGCCGAGAAGTGTTAGCCTCATCTCAACTAGTCAAAAACAACAGTGTGCAAATTACTGTGCCCATTATAACCGGTGCTAACGTTCAGCACAACCAGGTCAGAAGAAAAATCAAGGCGAAACATATACCTGCCTCAAAACCAACAGATGTTCCAGCCATACAAACCCCTACCACAGTGAAACCATCACCGCAATCAAAAGATGTTAAGCCATCACCGCATTCGTCAATGTCCTCAGTGTCCCAACAATCAGCAAATGCAGTGTCGTCGCCTATCACACCCGTCACCACTGCTACTCAGTATGATGCTCGCCTAAGCAGTCGGGACATTGCAAGGTTAGAGATGGCAGAGAAACTGAAGGAACTACTAAAACTTTGCTGAGACACGCCCCTCAAGTCTTCAATGTACATGCCATCCCATGTACCGTCACCGCGAATGTGCACTTAATTTTTAACAATGTACTAACTCCCCATGTACTCTATTTTCAGTCTTGGACAGTTCAAATGACTTGCTTACAGACTAAGATGTCAAAGCCTCACTGAGAAAGTTATTTTTTTCCAGCCTTAGAATAATGATGCCCAGAAAGAAATCAAGACCAGCCCACGGAGGATTCTAGTTAGACATTTTATTTGGATTATTGAAATAAAGATGACACAGATGATACAATGTTCTTTGTTTACAGACACCCTTATTAGTCAGACAGTTTTTGATATTCAGAATGTTACACAACTTTACCTATAACACATGTGTCATACTATTCTGTTGTAACATTGATCTCTACTTTTGAAACGAATCATATTCCATGTTTCATTCACCAGACTTCTTGTCCTTGCAGATCCAGAGTCCTGTATTTTCATGCAGACACTGTACACCAGTAGTTTTGTTTTCTTACCCCATACTAATATTTCTTTGATCTATATTATGCTAAACTCCTTTATATCTATCACCTTGATCAATCATACTGTTCATACTATGACATCTCTCAACAGCACATAATTCATACCCAAAACTAGTATTGTAGGTTATGCTATTTTTTCTCCACAGGATTATTTCAAATGTACATTATTATTTTAGACCCAGATGTATATTAGTACTGTCAAAAATTTTACTGCCTATCACAAATACCCCAATGACATTTGCGCATGCTGAATTTCTGCAAATGAAGAATCCCTTGAGAGCATTAGTATATGCTAACCCCAGATTGAACAAATTGCACCTATTTGTTGATGATGCCTTTGCCCATGTTAAAGAAATAGCATTTGCACATGCTGACCTAGCAAATGAAATACCCCATTACCGCATGATAACCACTAATGACACATGAGATGAAAAAGCAACTGGTTATGTATGATGAAGATGCCATTTTATATTAAGGTGAAATTTTATGTTGTCACAGCTGAGATTTTGTTGTAAGGTGTATGCACAAAATCCCCCACATTAACATTGGAGGAGGAATAATCTTAGTCTTTCGTGGTTACGAGATAAGACAAGGATATAATAGAATATTTGATGAATACCATGGAAAAAAATCAGAGCAGATGATTGTTGCACATATGAGGACCATATTTGAAGTCATTATTGAAGGATTATCAGTAGACAAGAGACATAAATGAATTATGATAATCCCATGGAACCACAGGTACTAAGGACACAAAATGGAGATTAAATAATGGAGAAAAAAAATAATGACTGAATAATTGCTACACCCAGAGGTAAAGGAAATAGAGATACATCCGCATTTTTGGAGAAGATATCTTTTTTTTTTTTTTGATTTTTGCTCATTGCCTTTGTAATATGAACATTGTTGTATAACAAATGACTATTCCTTATCACGAATTACAGAATGTTGTAAGATAGTTAGAATAAATTGACAATGTACTATACTCATAACATACCCAGAATTACAGGAGAGAAAATAAATAAATGGTTGATGAAATTGGACATACTGAGATTTGCTCACCCCGAGGATATTGGATAAGAAAATAACGTTATCCCAAGGACAGACATGTCACAGATATAGTACATGGACAATTAATAAGGATATATTTCCAGTACAGAATAAGAGGAATAGGAAGGATCCACATTTTAAAATATTGGAGCACCATGAGCGATGAATTGGACTTATAAAGGAAATGGAAATGGTACACTGTATGCAAGGATAACCAGAAATAATATGGTTAAATAGTAGTCAGAGTGCAAGGAACTTTGTCTTATAAGAATATTGTAGATTCCTCACGATCAATTGAATATTTTTTCTTCCTTTCTATGTCACATTTTTTGAGTGATGACCCCACAATTTTTTTTCATCTCATATTGTCAAAAGTTCTTACATCTCAGTTAAATGTTTCCATAAATAATTGTTTGATGTGTTTTGCATAAATGTATTGCTAGATAAGGTACATAGGGAGTTACTAAGGATGAATTCTCAAGATAACAGGAGGACTAGAATAGATACAATGATATTGGTACACCATAAATGATACATTGGTGTTATGAAAAAAAAAAAAAAAAAAAAGGAGACAAATATAAATTGTATACAAGGATGCCTCGAGAGTGACAACATGGATACATATTGTCAAAAGTATAAGCAGTTGTCTTAAAAGAGAAAATAAAGTAATACGGAACCCAATGTAGAAAATTCATGATGATTTGGAAACTATATTTTTCTTTTCCCTTATATTTCATAAAATGTTAGTAACACATTCGTCTGTTGGTTGCTGAAAAATTTGATGTTTGAAAATTGATGTATGGCAAGTCAAAGAAGATCTTTGAAAAAAAAAAAATATATATATATATATATAAAATAATATTTCTAGGACAGAGTTCACAGAAAAAAAATACTGTATTGACAGAAAAGAAGGAATGATTAGAAATAACTGACTAATGGACAGGATCACCACCAGACGTACGGATATTAGAGACAAACATCACATATTTTGAAGAAAAAAAAAAAATGTAATATAGAACATTTTCTACAGTGACGGACTTAGAACGAGTTTATACACTTACCATTTGGAAAATGTCTATAACAAGGAAACATACAAATAAATAAATAAGGATAAGCCATGAGGTTTTAATGCTTTTATTGTGGACCTTGTGAGTGTTTTGCAGATTTTGTTAGGCAGTGTTGCCAATTTGTAAATTTGGTGAAAAATATTATGATGTGATGAATAAGTTACACTTTTTGAAGTTGATGTCCACTACTAGTTTTTTTTACATAGCAGACGACCTCATATAGACATAGGACCCCAGTATAGGAATTAAATTAAATTTTTTTGGAAATATTTTTGGACTTAGAAAATTTTTGAACTTTAAATTTTTCTGAAAATTTTTTTGAACTTAGAAATTTTTGGGGATGGATTTTTGTTATTGATAGTACTCAAATGTCTCCCTACGGGATACATTTGCAGGGCCCCGGGTTCTGTATGTAACCGCGTATACCGTAAGTTTTCAGATACAGGCTATATTAACATAAAATAAATTTTTATAGAAACAGAAGATTAAAAAAAGTCTTGGCGCAGATGTTTAATTAAACCAGGTTAGCTTCGAAAAGCCACGCATTATTTTAGGCTAAGCTTCGCTTCGTAACGCCAAGCATTACGCCAAGCATTGGTCACGTGATTTCCCACCAATGGTTAGGCTGAGTCTTTTTTCCCCGGGATGAAATGAAGAGACGAAGCCATTTTTTTAGTCAGTAATGAATTTAGAGCGGTGGAGACAAGACGTAATTCTCTTTGCTCAGTGATATTCTATAGAGGAGATTGACTTCGCACAATTAAAGCAACTGTGTAATTTCGAAACGTAGAATAATTTGTTTGTGAATTCATGAAAACTGTAAGTATTGCTAAATACTGAATGCAATAACGGTTAGAGCCCACAGTCATAACTGAAACGGAGCTACGCTCGAAAACTGGGTAAAGAATTGTAAACTCAGGCATATATCTGAACCTTTTACCAAGAATGAAGGTCCTTAAGCTGAGAGAAAGTCAAACTAAGGAATACTAATGAATAAGAGAAAGTTTGGCTCTTCATTGAAATGAAGAGATAAGAAAAACGTGAAATCTAGACCACATTAACAAATAAACGAAGGAACACTAGAAGGATAGAGGAGCCACGCCATGTTTTAGCAACTTGAAAAGATTACGAGATGCAATAAGGAATATTGCATCATTAAAATAATGCATTGACTTTTTATGCTTGTTTATTAAATATCAACATGCTATTATGCAAATTTGGTGTGGTTACCATTTGACTTAACCCAGTTCTTGTTGGAAATTGAATAAACATTTGTTTCATTGAACACAAATGCTGTTGACGAATCATATGTTTGCAGTTAGCCATCATACAAGTTATTAAAGGATCATGCCAAAGCTAATCGTTGCAGGTGCAACACAAATAATAACCATATGCTCTAAAAATAAAACATCATAGAGGATTGTCCCCGAACCTGGTAAATTCCTGTAAGTCTGTAGAGAGAAATCATCACCTCTAGCAGGCTAGCTAGTAATCAAAATCTAATACTCTCGAGTTAAACAGCAACCCCCACTACCCTGCCCGGCCACATCGTTAAAGAATTGTTCTGCTTAGCTACTACATGTAATTGTCAGTGATTCCCACATGTCAGGGCTTGTTCTATATAAAACTGGAAAACGCTCTTTCTTACATCCACTGGCATATATTTGTTGCCAACAATACTTTTCAAATATTGGACGCTACTATTACCCAGGAACGCCCGATGGCTAAGTGACTAGTGTCGTAGATTTGTGATAGGTGAATTAAGACTTGGTTTGGTCCCTTCTGAATAGCAATAGAAACGAGTGATAGCTCAGTGGGAGATGATAAAATAGAAATAGATTTCACGAGTGAGATGGAGGAAATATATTAGAGTCGGTCTCTGACCCTCGAGATGATTTCTCTCAGTCAGCCTATCATCTACAACAAATTAAGATTTGTCAGACCGTCTAGTATAATAAATATATATATATATATATATATATATATATATATATATATATATATCCCCCACATACACACACATATAAGTGACTACAATAGACACACAGACGTGAAACTATGACAATGGAAATATAGATAATTTGGAACGAGCTGACCGACACACTGATTAAGTTTAAGGGAATTTTAATTATCAGAAGTAAATTCCATCACAACACATAAAAATTACATCAAGCATATACAAATAGTCATAAAGTCAATGAATTGCTACAAGAATGATAGACCCACTGGTATGATCTTTTCCCTCGATGTATAGCCCACAGTCCTGTTAGAAGAAAAGTGATGGCCCCAAAGAATCACGGATACATATGCTATAGTCTAAGATTTCCCTTTAAAGGTATGAACAGACTTTGATACTCTGATCTATCCTAAGGAAAATATTGTTAGCAACAAAACTTGCACAAAGAAATTTAAGACATCAAAATGGGTGCCAAAATACAACAATAAAGGAATCACTCAGTCCTGCATTCATTCTATCCAGTCAGCCGTGATCACTAGCTTTCGTTCGTACTTACAGTTTTGGTAGCAACTTCTGGACAAACAATTTTTAGGACATGCACATACAGAATCTCCAGGATTAGTCATTGGCCAAGGGAACCCCAGCTCCACAAAGATAGGTTGAATTCGCTACTTCAGGGAACGTTTCCTTGGTATTTCTTATTTTAGGATATCTGGTTCTGTAACATTAAAATTGTCCAGGCACGAACGTTAACAGCGAGCAAAGTGTCAATAGCTTATATTTCTAGTGGCTAGGAATGTCAGGTCGGTGCCTTCTCTCAGTATAGGACTTTATTTGGTCACACCACAACTAGTTAAAACTCCGTCGGAATGTTACTGATAGTAATATTTTACTTGCCACAAGGGCTGAAAATGTACTTGAGGTTTTTCTCAGGAAGAATTAAATCTGGTGCGATAGGCCCGTTACTTCATTTAATCTTAAAGTTCAGGTAATGGGTACTCTGTCGTTCTGGATGCCAGCGCAATGCCAGACATGTTTTACTTTATACACCCAAGTCTTAAAAAAATGTTTTTGTTCTTCACAAATATTACTCAGTACTAAAATGCTGGTAGAGTTGGGCTACCCCAGTTTAACTGAATAAAGAGAAAACAACATAATAAAATACTTATACATACTATTCCTCGGTTATAACTTACATTATAAACTGCAAGCGTAGAGCTTGTCTTACCGTTTAAATCTCCCGTGAAATAAAATCAGTCATCATGAATTAGAAATACATTCGTATTTCGTCAATACTCAATGATGAATCAGTGCAGTTATAAGTTAGTTTAAAATATTCTCGACTGATTATTAGCAGTTAAATTAAATTCATTATAGCTGCATGAGTTTAAGCTAGAAATTATAGTTTATTCTGCTTTCCACTGTAACCTGTCGACTAGCAAATATAACGGACTTATAAATTAATTTCTTCTGCACAGAAATCTAACTAGTAAATTGAAATAAGCGGTTATCACTGAATCACTCAACACTACTAGATATATAATATTTACCTCAACACAGAACTACTAAGAACTAAATCCACTTCGACCAACTAAATGATGCTTCTATTAACAGAGATCTTTAGGAATCGAAAGCTGGGTCGTTCTCGTCTTGACTTCGGAGTACTGAGTGAATGAAGTCTAAAACTCAGGGTAAGATATATGAAAACAGACAAAGGATGAGCGCTATTTTCACAACCCCCTCCTTCCCCCGTCTCCCCCTCTCCTCTTAACACTTCACATTCCCTTAGACGCTGGCCATAACTGCCAAAACGCGTCTTCACACCTCACGCCGACATGTCTCATTTCTGAGCGATGCAGATGGCAGTTTCCACACCTCACGCCGAGAAACTTAGCCGAAGAAAACTCGTGTCAGATGAAAATGTAGACAAATGTCTGCTCTATATGTCTGACGAGGCGAATTCTCACACTATTTCGCTCACATCCCGGGACTGACATGTTACGCAATAAAATGCGTTTCTAAATGAGAAAAGAAACGGCGAAAGTTTGAATGGGAAAGTAATATTTTGTCGCAAACGAACGAATGCGAAAAACAGGAAAAGGATAAACGAGCGATAATAAAGTAGAGGACACGGGTAGAAAAGAAAAGAATATAGAAAATTTATTGATCATAAATCTCTATGCGACAACTAGATTGATATCCTCTCGCAGCGAAGTGACCATGTTCGGGGATAGAAACCTGGCAGCGTCACATTCCCGTCTATCCAGCTGTAAATGGGTACTGGACTCTGCTCTTGAGGTAGGGAAGGCAAAAGGCAGAGAGGAAGGACTTGGTCACTGAACCTTATAAAAAAATCTTGATCACATGGTGAAGTCTCGAACACTCTACTCCCCTACCACAGCATCTGCTATGGAACTTCCTTTACCTTTTGCGATTGCCTGGCCATTCAACTCTTCACCTCTGACCTCTATCTGATGTCAATTTTATCTTTAACTAATCCGGCGAAAGGGAAACATTACCCACTCAATTGTCTTTGTTGTGCAATCTAATAGTATTAGTAGAGTCGCTCTGGGAATCGTATTCGTCTGAAGCGCCCATTTTTGACTACCGTTTACCCGACTCCAGCATGTATTAAACGCTTCTGTGTGATTACTGTCTAACTCAACTGGAAGTTCGTATTCCTCAGCGGCTTTGTCGCGTGGAATATCGTTCAGATACGGAGGGGAAATAACATACGTAATAATAGACATTATTGAAACAAGGGAGATGGATTTGATACTTCTATTTATTGACTTTCAGAATATCGTTTTACAGCGTAGGTTGATCAAGACAATGTATTTGATTGAAACAAACAAAATTTAGGGACAGTACAGACGAACCTACGAACAATTTTTAAAAAAAATAACTCCGAAATTGCAGTGATGATATAGAAATATGTCAACAGTTAATACTTTATAGAGTCCACATACTTCTAATTGTCTTACTGAAACGAACAATGAAACAATTCCCGCCTGCTTTTCGGGAAAATTTGGAAAAGTCACGCATTTCACCGTGAAAATTAAACTGAGCACCTATTAATAAAACGCGCATATCCTCTGTATGGTGTATTTGTGGAGAAATTGGTAAACCACGCGCAGTACACCGTGAAAAGTGATTTAAACATCCATTTTTAAAAAGCACACAGGCCTTTCATTTTTTTTTTTTAAGGGCGCATTGACCATTGACCTTTGACTTCAAACACTTTATCCAGTGATTTCACCTGTGATGAAACTTGTTGAGAACAGAGCACTGCACACTCAGCTTTGACGAGTCACGTGAGCTACTGACGTAACTCTGGTTGTCTGCATGCAGGAGGATCACACTATGGACCTCGTGCTTGGCAGGAAGAGCTGAGATGTGGCTCTGTGTAGGACGTGATGAATCTTTGGGAGAGTTCAGAACCAGAGCTCAGTATTTTAGCTCTGCATATTTGGAGAGCCATTTTTCTGGCAGGGAATGCACAGTATACGACGTATTTCTTCTTCCTAGCTTGGGACCAGATGTGACGACCCTTTTAGTGCCAGCCAAGTTGGAGAAACTGGAGCTCATGACTTCAACACGTTTTGAAATGACAGAAAAGCAACAGGAAAAGCCTAGATCTACAACGTAGATAATAGCAAGTGGTCTTCAACTTGGTATTGACTGCAGAAAAAAAGCGAGAAGTTTAGCAGTCCTAGTTAATCAACAAAACCAAACCCCCATAGAAGCAGCCTTTGCCTGTGCACATCACATTCATATGTAAACCTTTTTTTTCCTCTCCCGCTCGTTCCGCATACAAGATATTTTTCTATGTGAATAATTTTTATTAAATCTATGTAGTTTTATTATATGATGTTATGTATGTGAGAATGTATCTGTATACCACAGATTATGTTTCGAATTAGTGTCTGATATACTGTAAGGATGTGCTGCATTTTTTTTCCATTTATGTTGTTGCTGGTTTTTTATTTTAATTAATTTCTTTTTTAAGAATTATGATTGGATACTGTAAATGTAAGCTGTTATACAGGGTGATCAAGAAGTCTCTCCGCAGTGTGTTCAGTGCTTTAATAATATGAATGTAACATTTTATGATGCAGTAAACAGTATTATTTTAATTGACTTTAATTAGATTTACTTAACTACGACATAAAAGTAGTATTTATTTTTTTATTTTCGCATAAAGCATTAGTGTCTGTTTACTTACTTACTTACTTAGTCGTTCCCCTTCTACCGTGAGGTGTAGAGGTTTGGAAGAGAGAGCGCCAGACTATTCTATCGGCTGTCTTCCTCCTGGCCTGGTTCCATTCTAGTCCTCGGTCCTTCAAAGATTGTCTAATGTTGTCCTCCCAGCGGACTTTGGGTCGTCCTCGGGGTCTGGATCCTTGGCTCTTTGTTTCCCATGCTTGTCGTGGTAGCCGATCTTCTCCCATTCTGCAGACATGGCCAAACCATCTTAGTTGGGACTGTTCTACTTGGGTCTGTAGGGGGTGGCATTTTAGGCCTTGACGTATCGTCTGGTTGCGTACAAGAATCAGTCCAGTTTTCTCTCTTTTGTTACTCGTAATCGTGGTTTAAAGCAAACAGGTGATTGGCCTGTTGTGCCTTTGCATGGTGGAGGGGCTGCCTCCTTACGGCCTCCATGCAGGCCGCCCTCCTCCTTTTTCATCCGGAGTTTAAACAGTTTAAATTGCTATGTAAAATAAAGAAAGTAGAGTTGTAAATTACGACCTTTTAATAATAATTTTATCTTTTGGATTGTTTCCCTTGATCATAGTATTCAAGCACTGAACCCACTGCCGAGAGACTTTTCGATTACCCTGCACTACCTTTATAATGTTGCATGCAATTAAATTAATTCTTAAAGTACATGTGTGAATGTAAGGACACAGTATGCAAGATGAGAGAGAGAGAGTGAGAGAGAGAGTTAGAGAGAGAGAGAGAGAGAGTGTGTGGAAGGGAAGAATGTTAGACAGGCCTACGCGCCAATTCTTAATCCTTTGAAAATAAAGTTCGTTCGTTTGTTCGCTAGTTTGTTTATGGGTGTGTAATACTACGTGAATACTGGTTATTACTTTGATAGTGATGGTCATACCTCGCTCCTTAATAAGTACGCCCCCTGTACAGTTCTCTCCCTCGACAGGAAGCCTGCGCCAACAAAGTTCATGGGTTCTTTTGTAGCGGTAGTTTCTGGTTGCTTGCTTACTTTGTCGTTTATCTTCTACCTTGGGATGTAGAGGTTTACCAGAGAGAGCGCCATACTATCCTACCGGCTGTCTTCCTCCTGGCCTGGTTCCAATTTAGTCCTCGGTCCTTCGGAAATTGTCTAATGTTGTTCTCCCCCCTCCCCCCCTCTTCCCCCCCCCCCCCAATAGAACTCTGAGTCGTCATAAAGGTCTGTGTCCCTGGCTCTCGATTTCACATACTTGTCGTGGTAGCCGGTCGTCTTCCATTCTGCAGTCATGGCCAAACCATCATAATTGGTTTTTTGTAGCAAAACGGGCTTTACGTGATGAGATAATCAGCAATCAAGCACTATCTCATCTCAGTCATATCTTAAGACATAGCACATGGCAACAGTGATCCTGTAATCAAATTGTTTCTTTGCCCTCCACTCGAAGGACCCCGGGCACCAGATAAATATATAACAGGGAAAAAAAACGCATCTAAGTAAATATGTCGACTAAAAATAAGGAATGAAATAATACAACATCGAAACAAATGTAGCTTAAAAGGTTTTCAATAAGATATATAATCACCCGCACAAAAGCAGTATAATGTGTTATTAGCCCAACTGAACTTGGCTGATGTATTTTGGCTGATTTCTCTTGGCTGGTTCCTCTTGGACGCTTCCTCTTGGTTGATCCTCTTGACTGATTCTTCTTGGTTGATTCCTCTTGGATGATTCATCTTAGCTGATCCTCTTGACTGATTCCTCTTGGTTTATACTCTGGGTTGATCCTCTTGTCTGATTTCTCTTGGCTGATTAGTTTCGTCAGGACGGACCTTCCCGGGATCTCCGAATACTGACGTACGATTTACATGACACATTGTTCACGCTTTGTCGTGTAAGTTCTATGTCCCGCATATTCTAAGTTGGTTGTATATCTTAACATGTTCATTTACCGTTGCGAAGGAGATTGCGTCAGCTGGATGGATCTTTGAAGGCCTATTAATTATCTTTTCTGTCCCCTAATGTCCTTTTTCTTTCTTTCTTTCTTTCTCTCTTTCTTTCTTTCTTTCTTTCTCTCTTTTTACAGTCTACAGTTTATTTAATGTTGTTATTTGTATATTATCCAGTCTTAAATAGTTAAATGAAATTTATTTTATGCAACAAATATTTGTCAATGAAAGTCAGAACGGGATTTCTTCAATGTTATTTAGAGCCAAATCTGAGATGTGGAAGTGAATTATGGACAATTAGTAAACAATGAAGAAAAGCTACTGACGTTCACAATTGGGTGCTTGCATAAAATAGAAGGATGGAACTCGTTCGACAAGGTTATTAATGTGGAACTGATAACAAGAACCAGACAAGTGTCAGTGGAACAAGACATAACAAGAACCAGACAAGTGTCAGTGGAACAAGACATGATAAGAACCAGACAAGTGTCAGTGGAACAAGAGTTGAGAAGATGACGCTGGCCATGGATATGATGTACATTAAGGAAAACAGCTGATAGCATTACAAGGCAGTCCTTGGTCTGGAATCCCCAGGGTAATAGAAGCAGAGGTAGACCGACAACCACGTGGAGAAGAGAACTGGAGGCAAACATGAAAATTATGAGGACGACATGGATAGAACTTGAGCTGATGGCACGTGACAGGAAGACTTGTCATGTGTTTGTTGAAGGCCGTGACTCCATGGGGAGCTAATGGGTATTGATTGATTTATTGGTTGATTGATTGATTGATTGATTGATTGATTGAAGAAAAGTCATGGAGGATACAGAGATGTGATTTTACAAACGAATGTTAAACATACCATGGACAGCTTAGAGGAGTAATGAGGATGTCCTGAACGAGATCAATTCACTTCGGAAGCTTTTTTTTTTTTTTTTTTTATTTTAGACGGAAGCATCTATTTTTGGGGATATTTTATAAGAAGAGGAAGCTGGAATATATTGCGATAGTAGCAAAATTGAAGGAAAGGAAAATAGAAGACGACAAAGAAAGAAGACACTGAACATTTCTACAAAGTAGCGTTGAATGAATACAGTGCTACTTGAGAACAAGCATAAAGATAACAATTATGAGAACGAACATACAGAAAACAAATATCGAGAGAATAAGCGTCAAATCTAAAAAAAAAATAATAATAATAAACAAGGTAAGGACAAAAATATCAAGCCTGGCTGAGAATATATTTCCTCATCTCCCCTGGCTTTATTCGGAACTGCATTCAACTCTCGCTCCGGATATCGTCAGGTTTGGGGCTTCGCTCTATTGACCGCGCGCGCTTCAGCATTCGGTGGAGGTCAGATGTCATAGACACTGTGAACAGAAGGCCGTTCTCGGCTTGCGTTCTTTATGGTTATCACGAGCGATATCCACATTTATATTAAGCGGTATGCGTGCTACGTGCATTTCTGTGTGGATATTTTGTTTACGGGCAATATCAATGGTGATGTATTTTCTCAGTGTAGCAAAGTTTTACAAAAACGATGTTTCGTTTCGTTTTCAACACTATTTTCTTTTCAGTTTTTTTCATCAGTTGGAAGGATTTACAACCAGTTCATTCTGTGGATTATCTGTATAAAGGTGATTAATCTGCACATTACACCGTGTAGTACCCGGGAGTCTCTGATGGGTTCAACAATGAATAGAACTACTGGGCCATCAGGCGTCGCTGCAGAAGGTTACAAATGTGAAGTTGTGCATGGGGCTGGTAACTTCATCATGTAAAACAAAACGCCAGAAAAACCACTGCTACAACAGCATGTGAATGTTTGGTACAGACTTCCTGTAAGGTGGCCCAGCTGTAGTAGTGGTTTCATGCTCCGTCAGGAGTGCAAAGAAAAGTGATGATTTCTAAGTTGGACAAGAGGAAACAAAATGAGTCGTTGTCTGTGATAAGAGGAAACAAAATGAGTCGTTGTCTGTGATAAGAGGAAACAAAATGAGTTGTTGTCTGTGATAAGAGGAAACAAAATGAGTCATTGTCTGTGATAAGAGGAAACAAAATGAGTCGTTGTCTGTGATAAGAGGAAACAAAATGAGTCGTTGTCTGTGATAAGAGGAAACAAAATGAGTCGTCTGTGATTTGAATAAATGTTACTAGATGTACACTGTGGTAAAGCAGATTGGAAAATTGTATTTAAGTAGCTGTCACACTCTGTTATACTTCTCTGTGCCTCTATATATATAATCCTCCTCATTGTGCGCGTTTTGAGATGAACATAGCCCTCTATTTAAAATAAAATTCACGAGTATTAATCTAATGGCATTATTCATTTGTATCTAGCATTATTGTATGTAAATTTATGTGTGAGTTATATGTATTGCAAGTGTTTATGCATAATTTTTAAACACCATTATAATCACCATCACCATGGTCACCTTTCAGCTCCCCTAGGAGCGTAGCTGATGTCAAGATATATAATTACGAATATTTATTAGCTGAGCTGCTAGCATGAGGTAAAGAGAGGGGTGGGCGAGTGAGGATAGGTGAGGGAGTAAGATCTAACCCACCGAAAAGCGGTGACAATTTAGGAATGAGTAGAAGCATCAACAGTGTATGTCTGTATCACTGTTTCTCTGACTGTCTGTCTGTATCTATCTACAGATCTATCTATCTATCTATCTATCTATCTATCTATCTATCTATCTATCTATCTATCTATCTATCTATCTATCTATCTATCTATCTATCTAGCAAGAAATATTCACACAACAATCGTTCATACAGTGTTATGTCCACATTCCACTTCCACGCTTTGTATCTCAAATGAAATATTCGTGCAGATAGCATTATACCGCTTCACAATTTGGTATAACAAATAGATGCGTTATCTGTCTGTCTATCTATCTATCTATCTATCTATCTATCTATCTATCTATCTATCTATCTATCTATCTATCTATCTATCTATCTATCTATCTACATATCTATCTATCTATCTATCTATCTATCTATCTATCTATCTATCTATATGTCTGTCTGTCTGTCTATCTATCTATCTATATGTCTATCTATATGTCTATCTGCCTATCTGTCGGTCGGTCGGTCTAATCTATCCGTCCATGCATTCATGTCTCTGTCCGTTTGTTCGTGCGTCCGTTTGCCTGTCTGTATGTCTATCTGCCTGGCTGTCTGAATGCCTGTCTGTCATTCAATAGCAGACTGTTCGAATATTTCAGGAGTTCTGATTATATACCATCCTAACCTGATTATATTTCAAATCATTGCCTAACGTACTATAAATGGTGGTTTGGATTGTATTTGTTTGTTTTTTCTTTCATTACTTTCTTTTTTTTTTTAAAAACATAATTAAATTTGATACTATAAATGTAGACTGTTATATTACCGTTATAATGTTGCATGCCTTTAAATTTATTATTAATGTAACATGTGGGAATGAGAGGACACAGTATTCAAGATGAGAGAGAGAGAGAGAGAGAGAGAGAGAGAGAGAGAGAGAGAGAGAGAGAGAGAGAAAGGGCAGAATAATGGACGGGCTTGCGTGCCCAATTCTCAATCCTTTGAAAATAAGGATTGCTCGTTCGTTCTGTCTCTCTTGCCTGTCTGTCCGTTTATCGAACTATGTCTGTATATCTAATCTGTCTCTCTATGTATGTGTTTATCTTCCTTGCTATAAATTCTCCAAACGTATCATTGTTTTCTGCCGTGACAAAAAGAAATTTGACATTTCTGTATCATTTCGTTTTCTGCACAACACACGCACTCAATATCTAAGCCCTTTCCTCCACTCTGTAAACAAAAGCCGAATGCTTTACACGTTGTTACACGTTAACTATCTTTGTCACGCGTGGCTCCTCTTTCGCTAACGTGACATCAATCTCGTTGTCTGAGCCTCAGTGTAATACTGACCTTTATTACACTCTCACGAACTCAGACATGCGCACTGGAAGTCTGTCAAACGAGGGCGAGATATTTTTTATTTTTTTAACTTTTATTTAAATTGAAATGAGCGTTGCTTTGATGACTCATACCTTTGAGTCCTTGGTTCACTAGATTTCAGACGACTATCGTGGTGCATTTTAAATTATTAAAATTTTGAAGGAAATTCAAGTGACCTGTCCTTGGCCCGCACAAAAAATAAAGCCCAATAAAATTATAACAATATTTTTTTTTTCAAAATTAAAACTATGACGGAATGACAGAAAATGTCAATGTTGCAAACCAAATTGTAAACAGGATCACAAAAATTGGTAACGTTGCAAACAAAATTGTAAACAGGATCACAAAAATTGGTAACGTTGCAAACAAAATTGTAAACAGGATCACAAAAATTGGTAACGTTGCAAACAAAATTGTAAACAGGATCACAGGACGTGATGTCGTTATACACAATAATTGTGAATATTATTATACTTTTGTTACAATTTCGTAGCGTTGGAAACAACACGCCTCTTACATATTTTATTTTAGTGCATTTTGTAACGGCATCAAAATAGGGTCCTTAAAACGTATATTTTCTTTTTCCTGTTTTATTCTGTTTTGCAATGTTTAAAGATACAATTTTATTGTATTTTTTCTCCTTATATCTCTCTTTGCCCCGTATAGTTACCGAGGGTCTTTGAAGAAACACAGAGAGAATAAGCCTATTGCACTGTCCTGCATGTCGTACAAGGCGACTAAAATGAGGTTGTGAATGAGGCTGACAACCTCGTCATGTAAGACATGTTGCCCACAGAGACCACCACTACAGCAGCATCTGAATGTTTGATGTAGGCTTCTTGCAAGGGGACCAGTTGTAGTGGTGGCTTCATGCTTGGTAGATAGCACAGAAAGAAATTATGATGATGATTTCTCTATTGTATCACTCCTCTCTGTCTTGACATCTTTCTCTCTCTCTCTTTCTCTCTCTCAGTCTCGCTAGATATATATATATATATATATATATATATATATATATATATATATATATATATATATATATATATATATATATATATATATATATCTCGTCAAATGCATTCTACCTATCTTCTCCCTCGTAACCAGTCACCTTTAAGTCTCCCTATGTTGTCCTGTTCCGTCCTTGTCTCGCTATCGCCCTCTCACAAACAAATCCTCTCCCTTCTCAATTATATATTTCTCAATGTGTAATCATGTATCTCCCTCTCACACAAAAATCCCCTCCCTTCTCGAATATTTATTCCTCAAGATGTATTCATGTATCTCCCTCTCACACAAAAATCCCCTCCCTTCTCCAATATCTATTCCCCAACGTGTAATCACGCATCTCCCTCTCACACTAAAATCCCCTCACTACTCAAATATCTATTCCTCAACGTGTATTCACGCATCTCCCTCTCACTCAAAAATCCCCTCACTCCTCAAATATCTATTCCTCAATATGTATTCACGTACTCCCTAGCACACAAAAACCCCCTCTCTTCTCAAATATCTATTCCTCACTGTAAATTCATGTATCTCCCTCTCACACAAAAATCCCCTCCTTTCTTAATTATTTATTCCTCAATGTGTATTCATTTACTCCCTCGCATACAAAAACCCCCTCCCTTCTCAAATATTTATTCTTCAATGCATATTCATGTATCTTCCTCTCACATAACAATCCCCTCCCTTCTTAATTATCTATTCCTCAATGTGTATTCATATATCTCCCTCTCATACAAAAATCCCATCCCTTCTTAAATATTTATTCCTAATGTATATTATTAGCTAGTCCACGAAGGGACAGGTAAACAGCCAGCGAGTAGAGCCGTTAACTGAATTATCACGCGAGCGATGGGTCAATCGTTGAAATAGTGACATATCAGACTAGAATGCGCGTAGAGAAAGAATGGGTCGTCTAATGGTAGAATCAAGGGCGATAAGTCAAAAGACGTACTTTTGTCGGTTATATTTGACAGGGGGAATTAATCGAATGAAGAAAAGAAAGGGGCGATAACCACAGTTACCGACCTCACCCGTCTGCTCGTGGAACGTAATTAGCTACAGTAAGAGACGAGATCAAAGTCGTCTGCTCGCCAGCAAATGTATATATGGTCGGCATAAGTGTGAAATAAAGCTTTCATTCAGGAATGAACCGCATATTTTCCCAAAAGACGGGCTAAGGCGCGATATCTCGCACTCGCTAGCAAATTTGTACCAATTTCATATATATACCCCAGCCTTTAAATCAATTTATCTAGTAGCCACAGAATTTTCGGAATATCTAGCGTGAATCCTAGACCCATTGTACAAGTGGGATTACTTAGTATTTCGTGGAGATATTTCATTTTCTGTGTTGCGGTAAATACATATACTAGCATTTTGAGTGATTTAATTGTTAAAAAGTTCGTCAGTATATTTCACTAGGATTTTCTGTGTTAATTGACTAGCGTATTAAATAGCATATAGCTAATTTTTCACAGCTTAACGTAAATTTTATTACTCGCTATTACCCCTACAGAGATATTTTAATTGACTAGTAAATTGCACTAGGCGTTAGTGTACTGACGAAATATATTTTTATCTCTAATCCATTATGTGTAATCTTGTAAATGACTAGCGCTTATTTCACGTGTTAAAAACGATAAGATAAGCTAGACATTTGTGGTTTCTAATCTAATTTAATAACCGTGTGCATAATAAATCATACTTTACGCGGGTTAGGATAGAATACTGATATTGTGATTTAATGTTTTGTATTTTCTTCCTAAATCAAGTACGGGTCACTGTAGCGGTCAGTTTGCTGAGTCTATGTATGTAAAAGTACCTGATTAAAAGTTGGGAACATTATTATTAATTTCCTAGTCTAAGGGCATTAATCGATGTTTTTGTTGGGATGATTGTTGTCAGGGTAGTGATCTCACTTGTCTGTTATGTCTATGGTTTGATTTGAAAACCGATGTCAGTTTTGCCTGATATGGTTTCAAACCGTCTACTTTGAGCTGTGCTCAAGAGGTCTTGCGTCTGAGTGCGCATGCGTAGCTTTTGGCGGGATTGGGGAAGAGGCCATGACTGCCGGAGTATCGGGCTGTGATTATGAGATTCAAGATGTCTCTTGATAAGTCCTCTGTGGTTCGACAAGATGTCGTATATTATTTCATGTGTATATTCTAAATCGGCAGTGGGCTGATCACCCACTTGCAAGTCACATTGATTACGGAAACAACAATTAATATTCTGTTGTACCAATAAACGCCTTTAGGCGTAACGGAACAACGGATAATTTCTTGTTGCCCTAAGACGCCAGCTAGGCGTAATGGCCACAGACTGCTTGGTCGGTCGTTGGCTAAGGACGGAAGAAGAAGAAGAAGATATTCTAAACGCTTTGGAGGCGATGTGAGTGTGGTTATAATATTATGCACTAGGCTGGTGCATGCCCGAAGTACTTATATATGGTTTTGTATCCCGCATGCCGGCGATACTAAGTATACAAGGTGGGATTCCCCTTGTTTGATGAAGAAGCACCCGGAGGCAATTTTGAACTGTAAGTCCGCCATTTTGTACGGCCTGTTGGAGACATCTAATATCTGACTTACTAATGTCAGAGTAGAGTTTGTTTAAACTCACATATGGGATATATCTTCCCTGAAGCTGATGAGTGAGAGAATTGTACGAGATCAGCTTTACTAGATACATGCATTGCTGGATGATGAACTTTATTAATATTATGACCATGAACTGTTCTATGACTATTTATATTCATGTCGGCGTAGGGAGCCGCGCTAGCGTAGTGGTTACAACACCGCTCTGGCGACCGGGTGATACAGGATCAAACCCGGGCGACGGCATTTGAGGATTTTTCGTCGACCGGGAATTGGACTGGATTAACTCGAGACCTGGCGAAAACATTTGAAGGAGTGTCGTCGACCAGGGACTGGCGGCTCCTGAGCCGACCCAGCTGCAATGGGTACCTCCGAAATCGGAGAGTATTTGCCTGAATGGCGAGGGACATTTGTCTCTGTACAAAGAAATAAAGGGATACTCACGTAAAATCAATGTCAGGTTAGACATAAATGATAACCTGAGATTTCGCCTCGAGTATTAGCGGGCGAACGAAAAAAAAAAAAAAAAAAAAAAAAAAAAAAAAAATGTCGGCGTACCTGTCGCTTGTGGCGTAATAAAGTCCTGTAAACGTCAGAGATGTTCCAGAACTCTATGAATTCATACCTGTATAACTATAGAGTGTGATGTCATGTTTATGCCTACTTCATACTTCCACGAACCTTTTTCAACACGCATTCGCAAACCATTGAGATTCACTTACTCTACATACTTCATATTACACCTCAAGACAATCTACACGAATGCCAGTATTGTTGCGGCCAACCAGGGCCTATATACACTCATGTCAGCCCGCATTGAGCGAAATCATATGAATACTGACTCTGGACATTCGTCAACATTCAACACTTAATATTTACAGTGGCCAAGCTGTACCTATGCTATTTGTGTCACGGGCACCCGCCACGCTTCAACGCATACAGTGACATTCAAGACTGTTTACAGTGTACGAGACTTACACACTTAGGATACAGCTCGTTACACTACTACTGGCCTCCAAATACACCTTAACATTTATACAAACTGGCTTTAACAGTCACAAACTAAACCTACCAGTGGCCTTAATCTGAGAAAAGGGGTCTAAGTCAAATAGTACCAGAAACATTCTTATGTATATCGGGTCTTCCAGGTTGACCTGTTCGGCTCTCCAGTTTTACCCAGAGAGAGAGAGAGAAAGAGAGAGAGAGAGAGAGAGAGAGAGGGGACATTTGACAAATAAGAATAACGATAACTGGACATATAGATACCCAGATTTATTTTCATTTACATTCAGCCCGCTGTGGCGAAAATATCAAACTTAACACTACCCGACTACTGACCACTGTGTTGTGGCGAGGATTTATCCAGAAAGATTTACTCACCTGACATTCTCTTTAATTATTGGAAATTACAAGCTACTGAAAACTGTGAACATTAGATCTCGTAATTATTTTCCTACCTGGACTAATTGATGTGACATGAACAGATCCAAATAACAGTAACAATGTAAGCGTTCCCCAATAGGAGGATTAATCAGCCTTGGAGGAACTGGGGCTTATTTTGCCAAAACACAAACACTGGATTTGTTACGTGTATCATGGAGAGTTCCAGATGTTGTTAAAACAACTATTAGGTAAGCGTGACTGAATGTGGCCACAGGTTTGTCAGAGCAGAGAGAAAGAGAGTGAATAATTCTTCTATTGTATAATAGTTGTACTCACTTTTGTTCTTCTTTTTGTTTGCTAATAGTGTTATTTTCAGGATAGATTAAGTAGGAACTCTGCTCTTTACAGTATAGTCAACTTCTATACCATAGCGCAAATCTTTTGACCTTTTGGGGTTATTAACTTCATTCTTGTGGGATCTTGTCTCAACAGAGGGGATTGCACCAATGGGTTTATATTTTGATAATTTCTGTAACCTATGATTTTTTGCTATTGATATTGAACTCCGCCTAGGCCGGTCCCAAGCCCTGATGAAAAAGGAGGAGGGCGGCCTGCATGGAGGCCGTAAGGAGGCAGCCCCTCCACCATGCAAAGGCACAACAGGCCAATCACCTGTTTGCTTTAAACTATGATTACGAGTAATATAAGAGAAAACCGGACTGATTCTAAAGGCGACGAACTGGAACGGACTACGGACTACGACTTATGGAACATGGAACACAAGAAGTGTAAATGGGAAAGAAGAGGAGCTGGTGGAAGAGATGAGGAAAGCAAAATTAGAAATCCTGGCTATAACGGAAACAAAGAAAAAGGGACAAGGAGTCATGGATCTCGATGGCAACACGCTGCTATACAGTGGTGTACCCACATTTGAAAGATCTAAAGGGGGCGTGGGTTGCATTGTGGCCAAAAACCAGAAAGATAGTATCAAGGGATGGAACTTTGTCTCAGAGCGCATTATGGTTGTAAAACTAAAAGAAGGAGAAACCATAGTCAACCTGGTCATAGCGTATGGACCAAATGAGGATGAGAGAGCAGAGGTCAATGAAGAATTCTTTGAGCTGCTTCAAAGGACAGTGGAATGCCTAGATAAAATTATCATGCTCGGAGATTTCAAAGCCAGAGTTAGAAATGACTATGCTAGATGAGGTGGAGTTATCGGAAGATATGGAGAAGATACTCTCAATGACAATGGAAAGCGTCTCCTTAGATTCTGCAGTGAGCAGAATCTGATCATTACCAACACAAACTTCCCCCATAAGCGCATACATGCATACACTAGGTGTGAACCAACAAAGAATGAGAAGTCAGTGATCGACTATGCCATTGATAGGAAGAGCTCATTCAAATATGTCCGGGATGCTAGAGTCTGGAGGGGGCCAGAGATTGGAAGTGATCACTACCTGCTTACAATCAAAAGAACAACTGAAAGAGTTGCTCAGCCTAGGAACTGCCCAGCATCACGCAAGAAGCCAAGTAAACGAACGGAAGAAATGAGCATTAAGACCTACAAGCTGAGAGAGCCAGAAATTAAGACCAGATATCAGGAGCTTATTGCTACTGCGGTGAGAAACACAGAAGAACAACCTGATGACATGGAAACCCTCTGGCTCAAATTCAAGGACATCATAAAGACAGCTGCTGCAGAAACACGTGGTGAAGTCCGACTTGGGAACAAGAGACAGAGGACACCTTGGTGGACAGAGGAAGTCAAAGAGAAAATAAGAGAGAAGAAAATGGCATGGAAACAATACTTAGGAGTTAAAAACACAGCAGGACAAATAGAGAAATATAGAGAATATGTGATACTCTGAACAGAAGCAAAGAACAAGATGCTAGCAGCAAAACAGAAGTCGTGGGAAGAATTTGGAAAAAAGCTAGAAAAAGATGCGCAAGAAAACCAGAAATTGTTCTATAAGACCCTAAAGAACATGAGGAAGGAAAAACAATGCCCTCTCAAATTTATAAAGGACAAGCAAGGCAAATTGCTTACTGCCCCGAAGGAAGTAATGGAAAGATGGAAAGAATATTTCTCAGAACTCCTTGATGGTGAGCAAGGTGAAGCATCAGAAATGATAATCACTAGCACAGAAGAGGAAACAAATGGTGATGAAGATGACATACAGATGGAAGAACTGAAGGCAGCACTGGAGAAAATCAAGATGGGCAAAGCAGCAGGACAAGATGGTATAACACCAGAAAAGGTTAAGTACATGGGAGCATCAGGCGACCTATTACTCTTAAGGTTCCTACAGGCAGCGTGGTGCAACAAGACCATACTAAAGGATTGGGAGATTGCCATCATAATACCAATTTTCAAAAAGGGTGACAATCGACAATGTGGAAACCATAGAGACATATCCCTTCTCAGTGTCCCTGGTAAAATCTACTCTAGAATCCTAGAGCAGAGACTCCGACGCCTAGCTGAGCCACAATTGGATGAGGTCCAGTGCGGATTCCGAGCAAACCGAAGTACTCAAGACCTAATCTTCACACTCAGACAGCTCAGTAAAATGTCCCTTGAGTATAAGAGTGAGATCCATCTTTGTTTCATAGAGCTGGAAAAGGCATTTGACAAGGTCCCCTGTAGCAAACTTTGGGCATTTTTGGCGAGGAAGAACATTCCAGCACCTCTGATTCGTACTATACAGAGCTTCTACAAGTCTTGCAGAAGTTATGTGAGGACAGCAAACCATAAGTCAAAGAGTTCAGGACCACCACTGGTGTAAGACAAGGTGATATCCTATCACCTTACCTCTTCTTACTCCTTATGGACGATGTCATCAAGGCATGTAAGGAGATAACAAGAAAGTATTCAGTGGGATACTGGAAGATGAGACAGGTCTATATTTCGGAGCTGGCATTTGTTGATGTTGCCCTGATTGCTAAATCAGAGGCACATGTCTAATCCAACCTGGAAGTCTAGAAGAAAGAGCTGGAGAAGAGAGGGATGGTCATAGCAGATCTAAAACAAAATCCATGGTGATATCACGAGAAGAAAGAAGACATCAGATTAAGCTGGGAGAACAGGTCCTGGAGCAGGTCGACCACTTTAAATATCTTGGAGCTATTATAGACCGAAAGGGAGGCATCAAAGAAGAGTTGGCCACTCGAAAAGCAGCAGCTGGGAGACTTTTTCAGGCCGTAAATCGAGGATTCCTCAGCAAGAGAGAGGTTGGTAAGAAAACGAAGATGGTTGTATACCGCTCCACCTATGTCCCAGTCTTGACATATGGATGCGAGTCATGGGCAATGACTACAACCCATAAAAGCCAGATCCAAACCTCAGAAATGAGGTATCTGAGGAAGGTGGTTGAAGTAACAAGAAGAGACATGGTCCGCAACCAGACTATACGTCAAGGCCTAAAATCCCACCCCCTGCAGACCCAAATAGAACAGTCCCAACTAAGATGGTTTGGCCATGTCTGCAGAATGGGAGAAGATCGGCTACCACGACAAGCATGGGAAACAAAGAGCCAGGGATCCAGACCCCCAGGACGACCCAGAGTTCGCTGGGAGGACAACATTAGACAATCTTTGAAGGACCGAGGACTAGAATGGAACCAGGCCAGAAGACAGCTGATAGGATGGTCTGGCGCTCTCTCTTCCAAACCTCTACATCTCACGGTAGAAGGGCAACGACTAAGTAAGTAAGTAAGCTATTGATATTGGATGTTGTGAAGTTTTTTTTTTTTTTTTTTGATAATAAACTTAACAAAAACTTAATTACCTGTGTTGGATTAGCTTAGCCCAATGTCCATACCCCATTTACTATAGTTTTCACGTTTGTGCGTCTGATTGTCGTCACTTATCTGTGTGTGTGTATATGAATGGTTAGTGTATATCTTAATATATACGGA
The DNA here is from genome assembly GCA_024509875.1 of Oreohelix idahoensis. Lineage (NCBI taxonomy): Eukaryota > Metazoa > Mollusca > Gastropoda > Stylommatophora > Oreohelicidae > Oreohelix > Oreohelix idahoensis. Next base: position 156,627 of record JAMPIV010008953.1, on the reverse strand, counting down.
AAGGAAAGTTGTCTGATACACAAATTACAGTCGTAAAGATAGGCTGGACTAGAGTATCTTCTCAATTCAGGGACAAGATTCTACCTTCCACCATTCACTTGTGAAATCTATTTCTTTACCTTATCTCTCACTCCATCCTCCTATATATATATATATATATATATATATATATATATATATATATATATATATATATATATATATATATATATATATACATATATCTAATATATATATATATATATATATATATATATATATATATATATATATATATATATATATATATATATATATATATATATATATATATATATATATATATATATATATATATATATATATATATATATATAAAACCGTTTAGTTGAAATGACCTAAAAATTGAAAGTGGCCTTTAACTTTTTTTGAGCAGTATATATATATATATCATTTCCGTGCCTCTCTGTTATTTTCTTTGACCTTTTGTGTATCGCTCTGTTTCGGTACTGTTATTCAACACCGCCCTCTTTATTTTCTTTGTCATGAACTTTTTGACTCGTCTTTTCATGTGTCAGCGACTACCACTGCATGTGAATGCTTCATGCCAAAGTATGATACTTGAGGTAATATTATTACATCCGTTCTTCCCCATTCACTTTCTTTGTCCCCATTCATTTCTTTTTATCGCCGTCCATTTCTTAGTAAGGTATAATTAGAACGCACAGTGTCTATAATCTAAATAATGATAATACTTTTCTTAGTATGCCAGTGATAAGTGCAGATGTGATGAAAGGGAAATGATCTTGGGAAATACGTGTTGAGTAGAGTTAATTTTGGGTTAGAGTACTTGCTTACAGATTGGTATGGATTTGTTTAAAGATATCTCCTCTTAGTTTCGTGGAAGACAGTATGTCAGATAGCAGGTGAACTCTGGTCATAATGAACTGTTTCTGTACTGGTTTTAAGTGATGTGTGAATAGCTCTCGCGGCTAGTGTCCGCAGGGATTTTTGAGAGCAGTGTTAAGAGAACAGTAGATTCTCGTGACTGTGTGAACGGGGTGTGTTCCCGTGGGTTCAGTGTGTGCAGGGTTTTTGACTGAGGTGGTCAGCCCTAAGGTGTTTTTTGGATAATGTATGCCTGCGCAGGGCTATAGAGATTTTGTAGGCCTTGATTATTATATATCTGCCGTAGATGCAGTATTTGTGCACTGATGTGAAGTATAGAGATTTTGTAGGCCTTGATTATTATATATCTGCCGTAGATGCAGTATTTGTGCACTGATGTGAAGTATAGAGATTTTGTAGGCCTTGATTATTATATATCTGCCGTAGATGCAGTATTTGTGCACTGATGTGAAGTATAGAGATTTTGTAGGCCTTGATTATTATATATCTGCCGTAGATGCAGTATTTGTGCACTGATGTGAAGTATAGAGACTTTGTAGGCCTTGATTATTATATATCTGCCGTAGATGCAGTATTCGTGCACTGATGTGAGGAGTAGAGATTTTGTAGGCCAGGATGTGTATGGGCCGTATGTTAACTGCATTATGAAGATTCATGTTTCGATGTAACTGTATTCGTCTAGATCTACGTGATGTTATAATTGTAATAAACCATGGTTAAAATATCATCAGCCGTTACACCATTCCATGACTCGGTGTGTACGCTACTGTGAGTGACTGTCCCAAAACCACACTCACCGTCTTCACCATAAAGACATCCACTATAATTATATATAATATAACATTTGGTGGACCAAATCAACGGGTCGTAACACCCACATTACATTCGCGTGACAAGAGAGGAAATTAGGTCAGATTCTGGACCAGTCATTACAAGTGGGAACACTGAACTGTGTTATGTTTGGCTCTGTGTGGGCGTGGCTTAATTTAACTGTACACAGGTATCAGCTGACTGCGCATATCCATCCTCATATCTTGGCGTGTGTAGCAACTAAACTAACGTTATCAGTTGGTTTCGATATCAAATAGCTGTTATCTGATAGCGACATTGATGCCATAATTGTTACAGTGCTTGTTCCAGTCTTTCCATATGCAGATTCAACTATAGGTGCAGTATTTTGGAGAGTTCGTCTGCACTTATACCTCAAATGACAACTTGCAGAGTTGCTGTGATCGGTTCCTGTCGTCTGATGCATTGTTGAGGACATACTGTACATTGGCAGAGATCTGAAGACAAGAGAGCTTAGTCCTTCTACCTTTCTGCAGTGGAGTGTTTTAACGTTAGAACTTTGTGATATCCAGTATGTTGGCGAAAGGGTCAGGATTACCTTCAGTTAAGTGCTTTTGTTGTGTGTAAATGTTGCCACTTCTGTCCATGTCAACGAGCCTCAATCTGCACTATCCTATTCTATTGATAACTATTGTTGTTGTTGTCGATAATTATATCGATTAATTATAGAATATGATGATGTACAGGGATTGATGATACAATATTTGAGATCTAAACTTGATTTGGTATAATGAAAGTTTAATTAAGACATATATGGTTGACTAAGTAAACAAGTCACAATGGATTCTGATACAGATCCGGAGGATATGAGACCTGTATTAGAGTATCTGTTTCAGGAAGGGACAGATTGTCAGAGATTAAAAAGCCAGAGCTTGAGTCACATGTTATGGACAGGTTTTTGGTTTGTGCATCAAGAGCTCTAAGAGAGTTTGCTGAGGAGAATTTTCAGTCTCATCCTCATTTAATGATGGCTAAAGAGTTAGCGCATTTGCTACTTTGGGAATTTCGTGGATTTGTGTGCAACTATGTTAATGTTAAACACGATCACATAAGGAAGGGAATACAAAAGATGATTCAATACGGCATTTCTGATGATCAGGAAAAGGAGTTAAAAGAGAAGAAGCAAATAGGAGATATAAAACAAAGTACACAGGAGCTAAGGGAAAGTTGCTTAAAAAGTACTACTGAAGTGAATAAGCTACAGGAAAAAGTAACTAAACTTACAGGTGATTTATGTAAATCTAATTCTGAGCTTGCTTGTGTTCGAGTAAAATTAGACTCGGCATTGTGCAAAATTAAAGAGATGGAAGCTCAGATGGGGAAAAAAAATGGCGAAGTTAGAAATCTAACTCAAAAAGTTCAAGAGAAGACGGAGATTTGTGGAAAATTAGAAGTTCAGATTAAGAAATATGAGAAGTTGTGTAATGAAACACTTATTGATCTGTTAAGTGACGATGAGATTTGTGGTCGCCAGATTAAAGAAAAGGATACTATATCCCTAGAGAAGGTTGATAGGCTTAAGGATAGCCATGTTATTGAGATTGAGAGGGTTGATAAAGAGAGAGTGAAAGAATTAATGATGGAGAAAGACAAATTGATTAAGATTGAAAATTTGCTAGCAGAGGAAAGCTGCAAGGTCTTAAAAGCTGATAGTTTAAACAAAAGATTAAGTGAACAGATTGCACTTAGAGACATTGAGATTGCAGAAGCAAGAAGAAGAATATATGGTCTGCTTGACGTAGTATTGAATAGCAATATGTGGTCTTCTGTCAATGGTGACAGGGATAGACAGAAAGTTGCTTATCATCAGAGCACTAAAGCAAAAAGCCAGCCTTCTACACACTTTTTGCGGATTCTACTGATAAGAATGATGGACATAGATCTTTCCGTGGGAGATATAACTTCTCACGCAATACAGATGATTCCAATGATAATGATCGCTGGCGGCAGAATAACAAAGGAAAATCTACAGTAATATCCAGTCCTGTAGATAAGGAAAGAAACAGTGCTAAATCTCAAGTCAGTGTGTTAAAAACGAACAGCGTATTTATTGACAGATCTGATAAATTGGTTACAAGTAACAAACATACTACTGCTTGTTCCATGAAGGAAACAGATGTTGTGGAAAAAAATAAAGAGATTGTCAAACCTTCTAGTCATACCCAGTCAAGGCAGTGTGACTCATTTTTTAAACACATTGCCACAAGCAAAGAAAAAAATAGTTGTGATAGGAGACATAACCCTAAGGTTATAAAGTACCAAGGGAGTTCATCCTACGGTAACGTTTCTTCGCCTAAAAACAAGAAAAAATGTGACAGATCTCAACATTGTGATTCTAAAAGTTTTGAAAACTATAGCAGAAGTAATTATATGAAAGTTCATCAGTCAAGTAATAATTTTTCTGCTAAAAAGCCAGTTCTATCTGATAGACATTGTTATCTGGGAAGAAGTATTAAGAATAACTATTGTAACTGGGATTTAAATCAGACAAACGGTGTTGATAGAGCAAATAACAATGCTCTCAAAAGAAATTATACAGATCGCAACCAGGTTAGCTGTGCTCCACATAAGAGCAAGATTATTATTAATCTGGAGTAATAGGAACGGTAATAGGTTCTTAAATGCTTTTTGCTTGTCATGCTGATAGATTTGAGGGAGATCATCTCGGTCTTGTGAAGGTAGTAAATTTTTTTTCTGCATACCGCAGCTAGCTGTGATTATAGGTCAGGATGTCCCCTGAGACGTCTATGTTTGTCTGCTATGTGACGAGAGTTGTTGACATCGCAGGAGGGCCACAACCTTACACCACGGAGTTCGGGTAATTGTAAAGTGAATTTTCCGTGTTTCCTCATAATCTTACCATGGATTAAAATAGATATTTCATTTGTATTGTCTCACACAGCGGAGCGCGACTATGCGAGGGGAATCACCATTCTAACTTTACATCACCTGGGAGAGATGTAGATCACTGTGTACCATTTATCCATTCAAGCGAGCCTAGACAGTACGTTAACCCACCGTGTCCATGATGTCACCTTGCGTGTTGATGAGATTGTTCGCAAAGACCTCGAAGGAATTTTTTTTGTTTGTTTTTTTCAAAGGTCCTGTTTATTTTTTGTTCTGTTTACAAAACACTGAATGTTATTGTATTCTTTAGTTATAGAACTTTATAATGTTGTTAATGAAATATTATGTAATCTTTGTAACATTTGATTGCCATAGTGTTTTGGTTGTTACATATGTGACTGTATTTTAATTATGCATTAAATAATTTCTATGCTCAAACTTATTTACTGAGACAATGTAATAGTCATTTCTGTAGATAGTCCTGAGTGTTTTTATGCACTACTTAAAATTTTGTTTTGTTTTTTCATCATGGATTTGATACCATGTTTAATTAACATATTTATATACAGATTATTTGAATTAATTGTTTAGTGAAAGGTAAATTTAAAACATAACTTGTATGTATTATTAATGATTTTTCGTTGAAGTTAAGGACGTATTCTGAAACTTGGTTTCCATTTTTTCTCAATTATGACATTTGATAATTTAAACGATTCGATTTTTTTTGTCAGCTAGAATTAACTTAAATTTCCTATTAAATTAAGTGGGTAGAATTAACAGCGACGGCTGATACTCTTGTTCATTTAAAGAATTTAAATATCTGATTATAATACATAGTTAAGATAAATAATATTACACTTATATATATTTATAACTTCGTTTGTAGTTAACATTTTATTACCCAATGTGACGTTTCTTTGATGTATTTTTTTTTAAAAGAAGAGAAAAAAAAACTTACACGTTTTGATGTGTGTCTGTTTAAAGATAAGATTATTTTTATGTTACTCAGCTAATTTAATTGTTAGTTATTAATTATAGCTACATATTACTTAGAAATAAAAATACTATTTTTATTTAACCTAACGTTAAGAAACATTTTTTGTATTGTACCTTTTTTGAAAAATGTGTTTTGGACATTGTGATATTTATTTTTTCTGTGCCAGCGCTAGATTGTATGTTAGGGTTACTATTATGTAGTGACATTAATTCTTTGAAAATGTTTTAATGTTTGGATGTATTTTTTCGGTAGTTAGCGCTTGACTATGTGTCAATGCAAAACTTGTTAGCGTTAATATTTTTTGTTTGGGTGATATTTGATGTAATTTATTTTTAGTTATGTATAAGTTTATAATTTAGTTAAATTACTTATTATGCTGTACTTGTCATAAGCTTTCTTTTTTGTGTTAGTATATAAATATACTTTAGCATTTTTGTATTTTACAATACGTTGTTATATTTGGATAGTTATTGTTAGGTGTTGTTACCAACTTTCTTTACATTTGCATCTTTACTGTCATCTCTCTTTGTTGACTATTCGTCATTTCTTTACATCTTTTCTGTTGTCTTTTCAGTATTGTCTGATATTTTGTTTATGCTTCCGTGTTTCATCTTTGATGTAATTCATACTTCTTGTATACTTTTTTCGTGTTACGCTATTTATACTTTCATTCTTGGTAGTGTTAAGTTAATTATATAACTTTAGATAATGTAATTGGTTCTTATAATTCTATTTGTTTTACTTATGTATGGAAAATCACTCACCATATTTTGTTGTCTTCATTGTCATCTTTATGATTCTATTTGATTCTTATCATATTCCCATTTCATATTTTGTCTTTTCTCGTATGATAATTTATTTTCTGTTTAGTTTGTACTATGTATACTTAACTTGGGTTGTGTATTAGATTAATTTTTATTTTGGTATGTTTGAATGATTATGTTGGATGATTTAGTCGTTATCTTACATTTATTGATGATATTTTTGTAGATGTGCTATGTTCTCTTGTCTAGGTATATTTTTGTAGGTAATTGATAAAAACTTCATTAATTTTAAAAAAATTTTTGGGAATTAATATTTAAGAGGTATCTGATATAACTTCATTGACCGTTAAATTTTTGGGAGTTAATTTTCAACAAAAAAAAAAAAAATATTAATCATTTTTTTTTTCCCTGGGAGTGCGGCAAACTGATAAGTGCAGATGTGATGAAAGGGAAATGATCTTGGGAAATACGTGTTGAGTAGAGTTAATTTTGGGTTAGAGTACTTGCTTACAGATTGGTATGGATTTGTTTAAAGATATCTCCTCTTAGTTTCGTGGAAGACAGTATGTCAGATAGCAAGTGAACTCTGGTCATAATGAACTGTTTCTGTACTGGTTTTAAGTGATGTGTGAATAGCTCTCGCGGCTAGTGTCCGCAGGGATTTTTGAGAGCAGTGTTAAGAGAACAGTAGATTCTCGTGACTGTGTGAAACGGGGTGTGTTCCCGTGGGTTCAGTGTGTGCAGGGTTTTTGACTGAGGTGGTCAGCCCTAAGGTGTTTTTTGGATAATGTATGCCTGCGCAGGGCTATAGAGATTTTGTAGGCCTTGATTATTATATATCTGCCGTAGATGCAGTATTTGTGCACTGATGTGAAGTATAGAGATTTTGTAGGCCTTGATTATTATATATCTGCCGTAGATGCAGTATTTGTGCACTGATGTGAAGTATAGAGATTTTGTAGGCCTTGATTATTATATATCTGCCGTAGATGCAGTATTTGTGCACTGATGTGAAGTATAGAGATTTTGTAGGCCTTGATTATTATATATCTGCCGTAGATGCAGTATTTGTGCACTGATGTGAAGTATAGAGATTTTGTAGGCCTTGATTATTATATATCTGCCGTAGATGCAGTATTTGTGCACTGATGTGAGGAGTAGAGATTTTGTAGGCCAGGATGTGTATGGGCCGTATGTTAACTGCATTATGAAGATTCATGTTTCGATGTAACTGTATTCGTCTAGATCTACGTGATGTTATAATTGTAATAAACCATGGTTAAAATATCATCAGCCGTTACACCATTCCATGACTCGGTGTGTACGCTACTGTGAGTGACTGTCCCAAAACCACACTCACCTTCTTCACCATAATTAATTACATATAACATTTGGATTCTCCCTCACTAAAAAAAGACCTTTAATTATCAGCCAGCTAACGATATGCTACGCTGACCGAGAGTGGCAATCATTAAAAAATTCAAATCCAACCGAAAGCTAACAGTTGCATCCCTTGATCCACGCAAAGGCAAACAGTTACATGCCTTGATTACTAGAACTCAGTGTAAATAGCCTCCTCTTTCTTCAAACACGCTCAGAGGTCAGCTTGCATGTGTTTGAAAGCAGCAATTATCAGCGATATGTTGTTGTTGTTGCTGTATTGTTTGTTTGTTTTATTTATTTTTATTTTTTTCTCTTTATTTTTTTATTTATTTTGGGAGTGGGATCTTTTTTTTTTTTTTTAAAGAATATGTCGATTTAGCCAGCATTGTAACTCTAAGAATCTATAAAAAGGATATATGGTGTCTTTAATTGTAGATGAAATAGTCGTTGTTATTCGCTTACTTGCAAGTTCCCGCCTCATATTTGATTCCATTTTCTATACGTGTTCACTGAACGTTGCTATTTTAATGTCTTTTCTTTTTAATCTTGAATAATCATATTTCTTGCATTCCGTGAAAACCAATTCGCAGCTGCATTATCAACATCATCACCACCATCGTCATAGTCATCATTATCATCATCATCACAGTCATCATCATTGTCATCATTGTCATCATCACCATCATCATCATTTCCATCACCACCATCATCACCATCACCACCATCATCATAGTCAGCACCACCATCATCACAGTCATTATCATAACCACCATCATCTTATATATCACAATCACCATCACCAGTATCATCATATCCGTCACCATCATCATCACGACCTTCATAGTCATCATCATCATCATCATCGTCACCAATATCATTATATCCGTCACCATCACCATGATCATCACCAACTTCATAGTCATCATCACCATCATCACCACCTTCATAGTCATCTTCACCATCATCACCACCTTCAAAGTCATCATCATCATCGCCAGTACCATTTAACTCCCAGGGAGCTGTGTATTATGTATGCCCCGTGTAGGTCCCGGGGGTCAATTCTCCAGACCTAATGGTCTTTTATATTTGGACATGCGCCCTAATATAACCGACTAGGTTGAACGGGACGCACCTCGCCAAAACGAGGCAAAATTTTATTTTTAAAAAAAAATTCCCGGAGGTCTCAAAGGAAAAAAAATCTAGAATGTAGAAGATTCTAAGGAAATCAACTTGTTATTGGGTGCGAAAGCGCGACTAGCTTAGCACCCCTAGTTAAGCAACAAGAACATGTTTCATAAAGTACCGGTATCGTAATGACTTGCATGATGAATTTTAAAGTGATAACTTTTTTTCGTGGGGGTCGAAGTGGCTAAGAGGTATGGTGTCTGCCTCGAGTTATAGAGGTACCGGGTTCTATTCATGAGTTGAGGGAATACAATTTATGGACATTTTTTTTCAGAACCAGTGGTCCTAATGATGTCATACTCCCCCCTGGTCTCCTGGGTAGTGAGATCGGATACACTTTCAGGGACTCCCCCTGTGGTGAAATGTGTTGAAAACCCAGCATTGAACACTAATCTTGGAGGAGTCACTTGAATCCCAGATGTTACTCTGGCTTTTATCTGGTTGGCTGCTTGTAGGAGGATCTCACTATTAGCCCAAAATGGGCAGGTGGGAGCTGAGAAGTGGTTCTATGTAGGACAAGACAACTCCTTGGGAGAGCCCAGAACCAGAGCACAGTATTCTAGTTCTGCATATTTGGAGAGCCCCCGTGAATGGCCGGAAATGAGCAGTATGCCACACGCTTCTTCCTCCTAGCTTGGGCCCAGATGTGACGGTCCTTTAAACGCAAGCCAGGCTGGAGAAACTAGAGCTCATGACTTCAAATTCATCACGTTTCGGATTGGCAGAAAAGCTACAGGATAAGCCTAGACTACAGTGTAGATAATACCAAGAACTCTTCAACTTGATATTGGCTGCAAAAGAGCGAGAATCTTAGCAGTTAAGCAAGAAGAATTTATATATATACTTAAAAATATAGAAACACATACATATATACTCTCTCACATATGCTTCCACTGAAACCCACACAATGCACTTAAAGTTCGCATCAACGAACACTCCCTCATACATATATAAACACGCACAGAAATTCACACATTATTTATAACAGCAAATACACGCTCACACACCCACACATACACGAGCATACAACCAGATGTTTTCTGTGTGATGTGTATGTTATTGCTGTCTACAATAGTGGACTATCACGGCAAGAGACGTAAACGTTGGACACATTCCAGTTAATCTTTCTTGCGGATACGGCATCTGAGTTGATTTTAACCTGACGCACTTTCGATTACTCCATAAATCCACCACTCCCCTTCCCTCCCATCCCCATTGATATCATGTGCCCGACAAATTCAGAGAAACCTGATACCTCGTGACATGGCAGACGATAACGGTCGCCAATTATGATCTCAATTTTCCGTTTTTTGTTGTCACCGATCAATTTTTTTTTCCTCCGTTCTTTCCGGTCACTTGTTGGTTTCCAAGTCTGGTTTATTGTTTTGTACAGTTATATACTGGATTGAAAAGTCAATTCCTATTTTTAAATTTGTTTTTCTTCATTCGTAACTTCATGATTAATATATAACAAACGTCAAAATCAATAGAATTCACTGTCATTTTATTGCGTATAATGTTGTGGCACTGTAACATGATAAAGTGAAACATCAGGAAATTATCAAAATGTTAGAAAGCATCAACACTGATGGTAAAAACTTGAGGATAATAAAGAACATTTACTGGCAACTAACAGCAGCTGTAAGAAAAAAAGATTACTCTTGGCAGAGTTGTAGCTAGAAGGATAATGATGCTTCTATCTCAAGGTAGTGTTTCATAAGATATTTCAGAAGTCAAGAACAATGCTGCGTTGGGCAGGGCAATTGTTAACTTATATCTGATCCGCGGCCTTTTATGAATAATTAAGCAATGAATAGTTTAAGCTCGTTCAAGCCCCCAGCTTGTGTAAATCCAGTGAGATTCCTCTTATTAGTACAGCTCTGTTTAGTGTATTTAGCAAATTGACTGAGGCAAACATGCAGTTCATTCAAAATGACTAAATCGACGTTAAATTTCTATATTTACAAATAACAGATTTAATAATCATTTAGGTTTTAACAAGGTTTTGATCCTCTTTCGGCAATGTTTACAAAAAACGTCTTATTACTTTCATATTAAGTAATGTCTTTGTAACAAAGTGTACCGGAAACGATTATGTCATTCTTGTCTGTCCGGAAATGTGTCGCGCAGGCGAGTATTCTAACTACCCGTCGCTTGCGCAACAAAATTCTTCGTTTACCCATCTGATCGAGGAAGGCACATCAGCCTTATCAGCGATTAAACAAATTCGCTGGGGGATTTTAGTGCTAATCCGTAGCCTGATGTCGGGCACACCCGAAATTTTCCAACGTGATTGTCGGTTAATATTATCTCATCCGTCTCCTTTTCCAGCAGGGATGATCGGGTAAACAAACAGACATGACGACTTATCACTGAGATGTGTGTAAGATGATGTAAAAGTGCAGAATATCTGCTTGATAGAATTAAAAGAAAAGGGCCGCCCACGGAAATGCAAGTAATTGAATACACACACAAAATGTAACTAAATACTGCCGTAGAGGAAAAGAGATCGACCCAATAATTATGTGACAGGGAGATTAATAACAAGTGTGATGCTGTATCAAACAGCAGTTTTCTAATCGAAGAATGCACGTCAATGATACAGCTAAGTTTCTATTCTACCTTTCAAAGGAAAAATGTCTGCGTCTCTTTCTCTCTCTCTCTCTCACTCTCTCACTCTCTCTCTCACTCTCTCACTCTCACTCACTCTCTGGCACACACAACACCAACTACAAGATTTCCCACTTCAGAAATCTAAATTCCATCACCGTAGCGCCAAATCTTTTGAAGCCGAACTAATCAGCGGACAAATTAATTGGTGTCATGCTTGGAATTCTTGTAGGTGGTCAATGTCTTGGTTATTGATCTTCTCTTGTCATGATCAAATTCAGTTTTATTCAAATTCTCTTATCGCATAAGATCTTTGAATCCGGCGGATTGAGAGAGGGTAGTATTATTTCTGTTATATTTACCTTTCATTATTGTTTGGTGTGTCCCGTCTAGTTTTCAGGGGTCTCTGAAAAGACAAAGAAATAATTTAATTATTGCACCCTCATTCATGTCCTATCAGGTGACTAATATAAGGTTATGTGTGGGGCTGGCAAACTCATCATGTAAAAGTATTGCCATATAGATCACTGCTGTAAGAGTGTGTTAATGCATGGTGCTGGATTTCTGGAAACCAGCTGCAGTGTTGGCTCAATAGGGAGCGCAAAGAAAAATATTGATGATGATTATATGGTGGAGAATCGTGGACAATAAACAAGCAGCTAGAACAAAGAACTAGAACCGTTAGATGTGGACATGTGGAAGGATTGGGCGCAACTCGAGGAACGAGAAGAAAGCTAGTAAAGTAAACTTACGACTAAAAGGACAAGTCAGACAAATAAAATGTTGGAAACCACGATGAAAGGAAGAGGTGAAAGTAAACGAGGAAGAGGAAAACAAGGCTATAAATGGGAAGACAGCAACAAGAGATAAAAAAGAAAAAGCATGTAAAAGTGTACATCAAGACAAGAGACAGATGACGTTGGAGATCCATTGTAGCCGACTTTTTAAGTGAAGATATCAGCTGATGAGATTGTTTCTAATAGGTTTCCCCTAACATTGGTATTTCTGCCTATGTTGTCTATAGAAGTGTATTTGTATATTGAGATGTATGTCTTGTTGATTTTTTTCTTGTCAATGTTCGCTCCTTTTCTAGCATGGAGCCACCTCATGCAATAAGTCTACATCCATGCATTCAATTACTCTTATAGCGGTGGTCTGTATACCTATTTCTCTTGTTTAAAGATCAAAGGTTATCAGCCACCCTATGCACAACCTCATACGGGTATTTGTAGTTTCTTATGACATGGCTGAAACAGCAGTCAACCTATCATTTCTTAGACCCTGAGACGGTGTTGCCTCCCCTGCTTTGCAGTAGTGGTCCAACAGTGGCCAAAACTCATGAGTATCTAGTATGGGCTTCAAATGTGTCTACCTTCGCACAAGATTACTCTTGGCAGATTTGTATATAGAAGGGTAATGACGCTTCTTTCTCAATGGAGTTTTCACAAGATGTTCAGATAAGCGAAAACAATGCTGTATTGGCTGAGCACGTTTATTTTAGAATCTGCCGACAATTTTTGTGAAGAATTAAGCAATGATTAATCTTAGCTCGTTCAAGCCCCCGCCTCTGATTTACTCAGTGGAATTCTTATTATTCTGGTATAGCTCTCTTTAGAGCGTGTTTGGTATATTGACCGAGACAACCATATAGTACATTTAAAATGATTAAATCGAAGTTAAATTTGTAAAATTACAAATAACAAAATTTAATAATCACTTAAGTTTTAACAGTTTGAAAATAATTGAATAGTTTAAAAGAACGCATTTATCGTTGATTGATAGTAGGTTCTATGAAAAAATTCACTTTGGCAGCTTATTTATTGCACTTAGCTGCCAGTGGTTGTTTCTGCTCCCACTGGGTTGGTTCTTGATGGACTGATCAATGATAACGGTCGCCGCTGGTCAACGATGTAGGGTGCAGCTCGTTTCCAGGAGTGTCAGGTAGAGTCTACAAAGTTAGTTCCTCGTTTTAAAGCTCAGGCTACTGTTCCCTTCTTGTTCCAGAGATAGTACCCTTCAAGTGGTACCACCACCAACAAGCCAATCCTGGCTCACGGACATTTTGCTCAGATGAATGAAATTAAGGCACTATACGATGCCTTTTTACACGTGTACTTGGGGTCATTAATTTTAACTTTAATTCCCTCTCTGACTCCTTGTGTAGTTTCCTCAGATATTCCGGATTTCCATATTTAAAATGATAGAGATTTCCTGGGATGTTTTGTAAGTCCTGATAAATACCCCCAAAAAAGGTCCGGTCTGATAAAATGGAATCCTGATTCTAACTACTGGCAAGTCTGGTGTCTTCTTGGCAAGCGTGAATCTCACAGTGTCTTAACACTGAAACGTGTCAGGTTATATTCAGTGTCCTCTCCCTCATCTGTGTGTTATGAAGCTAAGTAAAAGCTCCAATCATTTCAAAAATGCTGATTAAGGGGGGTGGGGGGATTTCAAAATATTCCTGACATGGAAAAATTTTGAACGTAATGTAGGGGTCAAGTTTTCCGTATATGGCATGAAAATATCCGATCCCTGGCAGGCGAACTCACCAACACATCTGTAAACTCATACGACAATGTGTTTCAGATGTAACAAATTATTACTATCTAAAGTAATCGTGTCATAGCAAGTCGGACAGGAAGCGATTAGGTCATCGTCGTCTTTCCAAAATGTGTCACCCAGACAAGTAATCTCTTATCTGTCGCGTAACCTGGCCTTATCAGCATTTGACAAATACCCTGGCGATTTCCGTGTTATCTGTCCCGGCCAAGGTGTGGTACGAGAGAATTTCCAACATGCCTTGTCGTTAATATTATCTCTGCCGCTCCTTGCAACGCTTTAGGGAAGGGACGGATAACAAACAGATCTGGTGACTTACAAGTGAGAGAAGTGTAAGATGAGAAAATACAAAATATCTGCTACAGTGGACAGAGAAAGAAAAGGGTGCGACTCGGAAAAAATTGCAATAAAATCAGTACAAAAATGGAACTGATTACTGCCCTGGTGAAAGAGAGATAGGAAAGAGGTCGCCCCAAAATCCATCAGACAGACCCCTAGAAATTACACGGGCACGTATATGATATGTAATTATATAAGTATATATATATATATATATATATATATATATATATATATATATATATATATATATATATATATATATATATATATATATATATATATATATATATATATATATATTTCGTAGTGATGTGGATGTCCGAACATATTTTTTGAAGTCGAGTCGAGTTCTAATATAATAGCATTAAAATTATCTAGTTTCACAAAAGTGCGAAATCACTGTTTATTATACACACCAATACATTTCATTAGATATTCACTTTATAGAAGGTCCTAAATAATTAGGCATTTTTGCTGCCGATTTGCTTTATAATAATGTTTCAGAAACAAACAAAAAAAAGTTATCTTTTGTGTATTAGTATTTTACTTTTAAATGTATATCCTCCAAGGAGAGGGGGGGGGGGGGGGGAGGGGAGGGGTCTCCGCGGAAGCAAAGACAGAACAGGGTTACTGCCATGCGATTCGTTAGAGACGACCAATATGAAGTTGAACATGAGGTTAGCAACTTCATCATAGAATAAAAATTGCTGCAGAAACTACAGCTGCAAAAACCGCATAATTCCTTCCATAAAGAGGACCAGTTGCAGTGATGACGTCATGCATCATAAGGAACAAAACAAGGGAAAATGATGATGATGATGATGATGATGATGATGATGATGATGATGATGATGATGATGATGATGATGATGATGATGATGATGATGATGATGATGATGATGATGATGATGATGATGATGATGATGATGATGATGATGATGATGATGACGAGATTAGTTATATTTTCAAACATCTTTTTTAATGAAAACTAAATAAATTTGGATGAAAATTATCAGAAGTCAAATAATTATATTTCACTAATAGTGTCAATTAATAAAATTTATTAAATTAATAACATTTTAAAAATGACTAATAATTGGTGACTGAAAAAAAAAACCCCACAAAAGATGCACGTGTGTGAGAATTCTTTCTTCACCAAACACCAAACACGGATGGACAACGCATTATGTCCGAACGTTTGCTCAAAACACCTACTGCAACCACAAATTAATTGAATTTAACCATCGGTCAAGCAGACACATCAGAATAAAGAATATTCGAAGCAAAAGAAGAAATGTCCATTAACAAAACAACAACAAAAGAAACCTGAAACAGCTGACTCTAGGCCGTGAATTTGTGAACGCAAGGACCATAAGTCCTTCTGAACCTCGTAGGAAGCAATTACCTCGGATAATGGTGGAAAAAAGTGATAGTACTGTCCTAGGTTATCAGCCGTATTCAGCGATGGACGCTAGATAACCCTGCGACTTTAAAGTCGATGGGTGTTTTATCGATTGTGAAGAATATAATGCTAGGCCCAATACTGAATATATCGAAATAATGAAAAGGGAACCAGTACAAGGAAGTCCGTCTTGTGGATCACCCAGTTTAAGAGGAATAGTGGAAGAGTGGGGAAAATATGGAATTTGGATGTACGTATAAAATGGCTTGAGAAGACATGGACAATTTGTGAACAGATGGCACAAGATAAGAAGGTTAGGCGGGAACTTGTTGAAGGCCTATATTTCGCAGGGACCTGACGTGGACTAATAATTATCTATGTTTGTGTGTGTGTTTTTTTTTCACCTTTATCTGACTACAAGAAGATGGGAATCTGTGTGTACGTGTGTGTGTGGTTTCATCCTTATCTTTCAGAGCTAACGGAAGATAGTAATCTCATGCCACGTCTGCTCTTCTAAATATTGTCTACGTGATGTAGGTATGTCTGTGAGTAATTCGTTATATCGTTCACATGAAAGGTTTTTTTCTTCTCTGTTTTGTTCGTTTGTCCCTTACGAAGACATTGTTGGAATTATCTTTTTTCTAAGTAAGACATATTATCTTTTTCCTTTTTAAACCCACAGTTATATCGTTTACAAGATTTATATACCCAGGGTGTCTCAAAATTGTGTATACACATTTTGAATGGTGATAATTCAATTATCATTTGAGATAGAATTATGACATTTTCACATTTGAAGTCACAAATATTCAAAGTGTCAACTGCCTGCAACAGTGCATTGTTCACAGCGGTGAACGACTGACTGCCATTCTGTAATGTTACTTAATTAATAGTCAAACATTCAATTTTAATTTGATGTCTCAACTCCTCACTGTGCGCGTTTTGAGATGAGCACAACCTTCTATTTTAAAAGAAAGTTTCACGAGTAATGCGCTAATGGCATTATTCATTTGCATCTAGCAATATTCCGTTATACTTTTGCAAAATTGTAGAACTTTATGGTAAGTTATTTTTTTGTTCTTTCTCTTATTTGTTTTGTCTTCAGACTTCTTGAAAACCTCTTTGCTGCTAACGACCTTGTCCTTGCTGGTTCTTTCTCTTCAGTTGATCTGTTTGTTCTATCCCATTTCTTGTTTTTGCTGCTAACGACCTTGTCCTTGCTGGTTCTTTCAGCGTGATCTTCAGTTTGATCTGTTTGTTCTTCATTAAGCGCAAAGAAAATAAAACACTTTGAGAATTGTATTATTGCAGTGCAGAAATGTAAAAAGGTAATAATGGCCCATTTTCTAATGCCTATTGATATTTCTTACAATCCATCTTCGTCTTTTCACAGGCTTTTCCAGCAGTAGTTTCTGATGGTTTTACATGGAACGTGGGTTGGGGTCAACGTGAACTTTCCATTCCGTTAACCTTCAGTCGTTAAATTTGCCCCAGGCTTGTCAGCGTGATCAGTGTCGGGATTTGATTGAGAGTAACTTTAGATCTTCATTAAAGCGCAAAGAAAATTAATTTGAAAACACTTTGAGAATTGTATTATTGCAGTGCAGAAATGTAGAAAGGTAATAATGCCTATTTCTTACCTTGATGAAATAAAGATTTCAATAATGCCTATTTCTTACCTTGATGAAATAAAGATTTCAATAATGCCTATTTCTTACCTTGATGAAATAAAGATTTCATTTGTTCGTACCCTTGCAGGAAGCCAGCACCAAGCTTTCACAGGCTTTTCCAGCAGTAGTTTCTGTAACAATTCGTTTTACATGTGGAGGTTATCAGCCCCACGCACAAGCTCATACAAGTCGCCTTGTACGAGTTGCCTGAAGGGGCAGGGAGGTCACAAAAACGTGAGCAACCTTCTTTTCCTCTTGTCGGAGAGCCCAGCTTAGGCCCCACTTTCATCCCCACTAGACGGGGGGCATAACTTAAGATGGTCCCTAGTTGACTTTTAATTAGGTCATTAGAGGGTATGAAATGTCTGTGGGATGTTCAACAAACGCTTTGTGACTGCTCGACCGTGCTGTATCGTTATTAACCCCCTGCTCCATGAGGAACTTATAACATCAACAAACTCCCATTATCCAATACCGCAGCAGTAGGCAACACAAGAGCGGTTGTGATCTACTTTAGAAACACTGTGTTCTCTAAAGATCTACTTAATTTACACTGTTACTAACCTTTTCGTTCCACTGTTACCATGAAATTTACCAGTGGGGAACTGAAGTTTCCATTCTTTAGCCAAGTGTGTGGCACTGACTACTGTGAGCTCGTATTGTTGTAGGATTTCTGAGATGTTGTCTATCCCCCTGCCTCTTGGTCTTCACCGCGCCATGAAACCAGATCTACTGTTGTAGACACGTGGTAGGAATTTATCGGCCTCCATTTTCATCAAATGGCTAAACCTTTACTTTTCTAAAGATCTACCGAGGACAAATCGTGCCTGTTTTAAGATTTCAGAATATTTCGGAATTCGGAATAAGTGCAGCCTATTTGATTTTTTTATCTTTGCTGAACGATCTTCTTCCTGCTATTCCACCAACAGAGTGGTGTACAATTCAAACAATTTTTTTTTTTTTAACCGAATATTAAGTTCACTTAACATGAAAAATAGCGTTTCTATCTTAAGTACGAGTAAAGTGAATTTTAGGAAGCCGTCTCTTGGGTTTTCACTGGGAACGAGGAAAAAAGTACCTTAAATCTTGCGGATACTTGTTGTTAAGTGCTGGCGGAAATGGCCAGTACGGAATTTTCTTAGCTGCAGATTCTTTTTTTTCCCCTCCTCTTTCACCAGAGATCTATCCTGAGATTTACCAATAGAGTGCGATCTGCCGGTGGCCAACCCTTGTTGGAACATTTGATTTCAAGGATCTTATTCAAGACAGTATTTCGTAAATTTGACTACATTTTGTTGAGAGTTCTGGTTTTTTTTTTCAAACTGACTTCCACATTTGAGCATTCAACCCTTACTTACTTACTTAGTCGTTCCCCTTCTACCGTGAGGTGTAGAGGTGAGCATTGAACCCACATTGAATATCTCTTGTGCCTCACCGCTACACCTTTGGGGGTGGAATTTATTACTAAAATTCATCTCTATCACCCTTCAGCGCTGCATGAAGCATAGTCTTTCTTTACATTCACGTCACTTCCTCCTGACCTGTGCCATCTGCTGTAAGTTATACCATATCTTCTAATCTTTGCCTCCAGTTTTCTTTCCCGGGTATTTATCTGTCCCCCTATACCTTTCTTATCCTAGGGACTCCAGAACAAAGGCGTGCTACAATGCTATCAACAGACTTCCTAAATGGATGTCCAATCTATGGCCAGCGTATTATCTTCTTCTTCTTACTGGATCCTTAGTCCTTGTCTGACAAAGCAGTCAGTGGTCATCACGCGTAGTGGTGTCTTGTAAGGCAGCAACAAACTATTCCCACTTTGCTCCGTCGGTGGCCACCCTTCGTGCCGCACCCCAACTCTGGTTCATGCTTTGCATCTCAGCCTCCACTGTTCTCCGCCAGGTTGTCTTTAGTCTGCCTCTCTTTCGCCGTCCTTCTGGCGTCCATAGCATAGCAGTTCTGGGGATGGTGTCAACGTCCCTTCTGAGGACATGGTCAACTCAGTTCCAGCGTCTGCCTGCAATGATGGTGTACATGCCTTTTTGACTGCATCATGTAAGCAGTTCCTAGTTGGAGCAGCGTATTCTACTCATCTCTTATTCCAGTTGCACTTGTCTGGTTCTTGTCATCTGTTCCACATTGGTGACCTTGTACCATTTGATCTTTCTAGTCTACACAAGTTAGAGTTCAATGAGTTAAGCGGCTAGAGCACTTTCCTTTCGCGCAGTCACCAGGTTCTGAGATCAAAACCTGCTAGCGTCATGCTTCAGTCAACCCAACTGTAACTAGGGAAGGCAAAGAGGAAGGAAACTAGTTACCCCACCTCATAAAAAAGCTGATCCAAGTATCGTGAAGTCCCTAACGTTTCACTTCTCTACGGCAGTATCTGCGATAGGACTATGTGTACTTCTTTTAGTTTTTAATTCTTCAGATCGTATCACAAATACTCCATGACTTTTCTAATCCAGTCGTTACAAAAATATATCCACAGAAGAATGTCTTCTGTACTTGTTGTTTATCGACTGGTCTCAAAGATGTTACAGAGCTACTTCTCGCTGACTTTGTGATTAAGTCCAGCACCCCTGCTTGGTCGGCAAATCTGCAAGCAAGCCGATGTAATTTCTTGTAAGCAAGTTTTGTAATGTCTTTTTTCTCGGCTTATTCCGTTCTTAGTCACGTTCAGTGGACTTGATGCTTTAAAAAAATAAAAGAAGCTTAATTACCAACTATTCTTTGGGTACTTTTTTCTGTGGAGTTGTATTAACGCTTACAAGTTCTCACCTCTTTTATTGATGTTTTTAACTTGGTTTTTATGGCCTGTTTGCTTTTTCCCTTGCAGTGTGTCCGGGTCGGCTTCAGGTGTGTGTGTGTATATATATATATATATATATATATATATATATATATATATATATATATATATATATATATATATATATATATATATATATATATATATATATATATATGAGAGCATGTGTTTAAAAACAAATTTAATCTTTCCATATTGGCTTTAATATGTCCCAGTCTTGACTTATGGATGCTAGTCATGGGCAATAACTTCAACCCATAAATGCCAGCTCTAAACCTCAGAAATTAAGTATCTGCGGAAGGTGGTTGAAGTAACAAAAAGAAACCTGGCCCACAACCAGTGTATGCGTCAGGGCAATAAAAAACCAATCCTTGCAGACCCAAGTAGAACAGTGTCCAATTACGGTGGTTTGGCCACATCTGCAGAATGGGAACAAATCGACTCCCTCGACAAATATGGGAAACTAAGAGTCAGGGATCCAGCCCTCCAGGACGACCCAGAGTCCGCTGGGAGGAAAACATCAGACAATCTCTGAAGGATTGATGACTAGAAAAAACCTGGCCAGGAGGAAGACAGCCAATAGGATAATATGGCGTTCTCTCTGGCAAACCTCTACACCCCAAGGTAGAAGATGAACGACTAAAATAAGTAAGTACGAGTATATTGGCTCGTATATTGGCTTTAAAATGCTTTAGTTGTCAAGTTTTATATGCAGCAACACAATTTTTATTTTTACCGTGCAGAGTACACACATCATCATTTTTTCATAATTTGTCTTTGAGCTCCTTACAGAGTTTGGAGCCAACACAGTAGCTGGCCCCTGTCTAGGAAGCCAGCACCAAGCATTCTCATAATACTATTGTAAAAGCCCGTCATAAGACGGGAATTAAATTCAAAAGCACCAATACCTAACGGCAATTTTACGTATTCAAAGGTATTTTAAAAAACCACTGTGCATCACAGTACACGAACTACGTAGCAGCAGCGAAGATCCCAATGTGTGTATACGGGATCATACATTCTATAAATATTTCTTGCACACCGTCATTTGCGCATTCTTCTTTAGTAAGTGTTTCTATTTTCGGGAGAGTACATATAAGGGAAACAATACAATTAATGTCTAACTTTCAACAAAGTTGCATCCCTTACCGTTACGCACTGACAGAAAAAGCAGGGATTTTATATATAGGATATATAGGATTGTAGCTGTACTATCTGTGACAATCTTGTTTTACATGATGTGGTTGCCAGCTCTATGTACAACTTCATGTTAGTCTCCTGGTACGACATGCTTGAGGGAGCAGTAATACTAGTCCTTCTATGTCTCCTTGGAAACCCCTGGGTTTTACCAGGGGAAATTTCCATTTCGCAGCAGATACCAATTGCTTTTATTTCTACTAGCTCTGGTTATACTTTACGAACGATTACCAGTCAGCCTTTTCATTTGTTTTCTATGGCAACCCTCCTCCTTCATCCATTTTCTATCGTTTCTAAAGATTGTATATCAAGGTCGTTAGAGATTTGAGATTGGTCTTTTGAGTGGAAAAAATATGTTGTATTAGAATTTTAACGGATTTGTTAATGTAGATGGCTTGTGGGACTTCTGCAATTACACTGTTTTCTTTTAGTGTTCATAACTTCCATTGTTCTTTTTAAAAATGTTTTTTAAATTGGAATTCTGATTTTTTTTCTTGTCTGTATTGTAGATGGCATTTTGTTTTATGTCTTCTTATGAGATTTATTCATATGGTCATAACTTCCATTTTTCTTGTTCAAAATATATTTTAAATTGGTATTCTTGTTTGTTTGCTAGTCTGTATTATAGATGTCATGTAGGTTTATGTCTTATTAGGAGATTTTTACTGTTGTGAAATGATTACTCAATATTTGTACGCTTGACTTATGCGCTACGTCTAGTTCCCAAGGGTGTCTGATGAGACAAAGATAGAATAATACTACTTGTCCCTCAGAAAAGTCGTACGAGGCGACTAACACCAGGTTGTGCAGAGACTGGCAAAATCCGGGTTTGAGTGGCTAAGAGGTGTGGCGTGCGTCTCGAATTCTAAAAGTACCGGGTTCGCTCCCAGTACAGGGAATTTAATTAATTGAAGGTTTTTCGGAACCAGTGGTTTCTAATGATGTCATACTCCGACCTGATCTCCTGGATAGTGAGATCAGATGCTTAGCCTTCTCGGATAAGGGTGAAAAATAGAAGGCCCTGTATCCAAGTTGCGCACGTAAAAAATTTCTCGGCAGTTAAAAATCGTAAAGAGTAGGCCATACGGCAGTTGCCCTGGCAAAATTTAAAAATTAAGACACGTACATACTACAATCATTTTTATAGAAAGTGTGATTTCTGTATATACACATTCGGATCCTCGCCGGTGCTAAGGACTTTGTGCACTGTGCTGAGATCCTCCTTGTGTGATTTAATGGGGGGAGATCGGAGCACTGATGGGGTTGTCCGTTTGCAATGAAGATGGTCCTCAAAACCAAATCAAACCAAACTGGCAAAATCATCGTGTAAAACATATTGCTACACAAACTACAACTTCAAGAGCATGTCAATGTTTGGTGTAGCCTTCCTGCAAGGGGACTGGCTGTGGTGGTGTCTCCATGCTCCATAAGGATCGAAAAGGAACATGATAATGATGACGTTACACTGCTGACATTCATTTATTATCCTTGAGTTTCTCACGCAGCCATGGCTTTCAAAAATGCATGCCAATTCCAGCCCTGAGCCATCTGCTCAATATTTTCTATTGTCTTCTCTACACCTTTCATGTCTATCTCCAATTCTCTTCTCTATATGTTTCAGTATCCCTCAGCCTGTCCAAACCTGGGAACTCCACAACAAAGGCTTGTCTTGTAATGATATCAACAATTGTCGAGATACGCACATTTTAAATTAGACGGGAAATCGTTCTAAAAACACTTCGTTTTTCTTTTTTCAACCAATCCTGTGTCATGTGCTCAAGGTCTGGTCATGTCTTCTACATCACCTTCATGTCTTTCTCCAGTTCTCTTTTCCGTCTGTTCTTTCGTCTTCTTCTACAGCTCTTATCAAGGGGATTCCAGATCAGGGATTGGCTTGTAATTACGGTATATGAACAGATTTTCTCAATTTGTGTTCTTTCCATTGCCAGCGTATTCTTCTCTTTTATTCTTCCACTGACACTTGTCTAGTTCTCGTCATTAGTTCCACTTTAGTGATCTTCTCATACCACATTATTCCTTCTATTCTACGCAAACGCCTATTTATGAAAGTTAGTAGCTGTTTCGTTGTTGTATTTGTTAATCTCCATGTTTCAGAGCTATACCATAGGACTGACTTGACATTTGAATAACAATTCTGATTCTTTTGTTGGACCTGGTCTCTTTTTATCTCCATATATTTCGCAAAACAATGAAAGCTCATCTTGCTTTTTTTGTATTCTTATTTTGATATCATTGTCTGTCCCTCCAATTGTGTCTACATTGCTGCCAAGATACATTTATGGTTCTACATCTTATAAAGGTGTTTCTTCCAATACAATCTTGTTATCGCTTCCTGCATTTATTCTCAATATCTACAAACTTACTGTCAGCAAATCCTGTTGCAACGCTTAGCTCAGAGTGCATAATTTCGCGTAACGTATACTTTATGACGGGTTTCTTTACCACTCCAGTGTGTTTTTATTTATAAATAGTATTGTAATTTACTGCATAATTAGTGAAATTTCTTGTAGCAACTGACATAGCCGAGTTCAGAAGTCGCGAACTGCTCGATCTTGATCTACCGATTGGTAACAAGAGATGATTCGGTAAATTATTTGATGGAGGGCGAAAAGGGTATAATTTTAAAGCTGAGAAATATCGAACTAAGCCCTTCCCACCGGTATTTAAAAGAGCGATATCCCAACGGTTATAGGTACGGTTTTCCACATCCCACGAAAAGCCCACGAGATACTTATTCACTGCATTGGTGAACTGCATAGGACAGGGAAATGGCTGTATTCTTTGAAGTGATGTTAACATTTTGCAAAATTGTATTCACTTTGAATGTTCCAACTTTCTGTCGACAGAACTGTACGAAGTAGGGCAGAGATTACTGCTACAGATAAGCTGTCCTTATTCCAAATATTCTGAACCCCGAGAACAGATATGATTTTATCATGGTAGATCTTATAAGAGAGCGTTCGACTGACAGAGTGATTAGAGCGCTGGTCTCTCGCGGCAAGGGTACCAGGTTCGATTCACGGTATCGACACGCTCCAGTCTACCAAGCTGTAAATGGGTACCTGACTTTGCTCTTGAGTTAGGGAAGGAAAAGGCAACGAGGAAGAGAACTGGTCACCCCCACCTCTCGATGCTGGACGTTAGTCTCTAACAATTCACTCCCTACGGCAGTATCTGCTATGGAACTACCTTTACCTTTAGATCTTTTAAGAGCTCAGTGTTTCTAAAGTAGATCCTCACAGCTCCTGTGTTGTGTTGTCTACTGCTGACTTAGGTGCACTATTGAAAGTTTGACATTCAATTCCCGTCTCAGCTTAAGGATCATTTCTGTAGCGAATATCATAAACTGCACTGATCAACTAACACTCATGACAGACGGCGTGGTAAAGGAATATAGGCAAGGCGCCCATACTGGGATAACTGATACAGTAAATGCTAAAGTTACGGCCACAAGTTCTTCCTCAGGGACAAACTAAAGTAGAAGAGGACTAACGAGCGAACTTTATTTTAAAAGGGTTGAGAATTTGGCACGCAGGCCCGTCTGATATCCTGTCCTTTGTTTTTCATCCTGCAACCTGACACTCACTCATTTAACTCAACCGTCAACAATTAATCTACCTTTCTGCGTGTATCATTAACTATCAATACAATATATATATATATATATATATATATATATATATAATATATATATAATATATATATATATATATATATATATATGTATATATATAAATATATATAATATATATATATATATATATATATATATATATATATATATATATATATATATATATATATATAAATATATATATATATATATATATATATATATATATTATATATATATATATATATATATATATATATATATATATATAATATATATATATATATATATACACACATACATACATACTGTAAACTGTCTTTTTTTTCTTTGAGGTGATCACTGGCCCAAGACAGTTTACATGTTGTTAGATGTGTAGTGCGAGCGTATGATGAATTGAGTGTGGGTGCGAATGAAGACGCGAATGTGTTTAGGCTCGTATAGATGTAGATCCTGCAACCCATACTCTCACATGCAGTAATCAAGGATGCTTTGACACTGCAGGCATGTTTCAAGACATTTATTGACGGGAACACACATAGTATCAACAGGAACAGTCAGTGTAACAAGGTCATGCTGACCTGACATCGATAGGTATACATTTGGCATTCAAAAAGGTAAACATCAGAATAGACGTGCATGGTCAATAGCAAAGTTCTTCAATAATGACAGTTCGTAGCGTCGCCCTTGGCGTCTCTGACTAAACGCGTCAGATGCCTTAGTTACCTTGACACACAGGTGCAACTTGGCACTCCCGCCAATTGCACATATCAGGCTGTAGTATAATAGCCGAAAGCACAGGCCTCGTTCTGACGTCGGCCGTGTACTTCTGTTAAATAGGTTATCATCAACCCTGCAGTAATACTTATTGTAGATAGAAGTTCCGCCAATCTGCGGCTCCCACAATATATCTTCGTCACTGGATTTCTGGACAATATAAGACTAACAGTCTTGGATGGCTACCTCGAGCACAAATATATAAGTTCTGAAATGGCGGATCCGTGAACTGCTGTTCACCCTAGGTAATCCTTTACATGTTCTGCCACCGAAAAGCGTAATAATGCATAAAGGTCGGTATTACCTGGTAAATGAATCCTCAGAACTACACAAGGAATTCTGTCGTCATCCCGACGCACAGAGAGTCACTGGGGAAAACTGCCATAGCAGTTACTTCGAAGATTCTCCCCGAAAAACAATGGACTCTTGGTCCCTTCAGAAAAACAGGACCTCCCGGCTTCCCGGAAGTATATCTCACTCCCGCTTAAAAAACCTTCCCATAGGCCTACGCCCGAACTGACAACCTCTGACCCTAAAGGTCAAACACAATGAATAAATAAACAAGGGAAGACAACCCCTAATCAACCTGACATCGCAGGTAAAGACACAATTATACTTATGATACAAACATAAGCAAATAACTTGACAGATGACTCCGTCGAAAATGACAGCAACATTACTACCACCCCCCTGTAAAAAAAAAAAAATGCAATTTTTTTTTTTTTTTTTAATATGTTCATGAGCAAGATAGCACCAGTATCACTTCTGTGCTCATGCAAACAATGAACCTAATATCAGGTACAATAGAAGAGGGTACAAATCATCTCCCAACATAAGAGAAAATATTTCCTTTAAACCAAACAAACTAAGGGATACCATTCAAGAAACCTAAGTTGCTGGCAATACCAATCATATATCAAACATTACTAAATAATATAATCATAGCAATATACAAATGTCAATGCTATTTTAGCAACATATCACTGATGGATGGACAAAATGAAATTTGTTAAATTATCTAAACATCATCCAAATACATTTGTATTACAACATATTATGATATTAAGGACAGACCTAAGTCTGAAAATATATCAGGAAAAACTAGGACACAAGATTTAACTGGAATCATGTGGGCATCTAGACAATATGTCCGCCATCACATTATCCGAACCACGATAGCTCGCACCGTGAAATGGAAAGGCTGAAGAGCAATAGCATAACGAGTAGATCTCGAGCTCTTCAAATCCTTACTTTGCATAGCCGTAAGAGCTTTTTGGTCGGTTTCCATAAAGAAATGCGCGCCCAGAAGGAACCTTTGTAGCTTAAGAATGGACCAAACCATAGCCAACAATTCACGGTCCAAAACCGAGTAATTCCTTTCTGCCGCATTCAGCTTCCTAGAAATATACATTACAGGATGCAGAGTTCCTGAATATTCCTGCATTAGTGCCGCTCCAATGCCAGTGGAAGAGGCATCACTACGAAGGACAAAAGTCTTATCAATCGTCGGTAGTCTTAAGATAGGATGAGATGAGAACAAATTCTTAACCTGATCCAATGAAGATTGGCATTCTTGGGACCAACGCACCATATTAGGAGAACCTTTTTTCAATAACGTTGAAAGTGGTGCCATAATGGAGGACAGATTCTCAATGAATCTTCCATAGAATTGTATCAATCCCAAGAGACTACGCACTTGCTTTTTTGTCTTCGGAACCGAGATATTTAATATCTTTGAAATGTTTTGGTCCTCTGTCTTCAACAGACCATGACCAACTCGATGACCTAGGAAGGAAATTTCACTAAACCCAACAAAAGCTTTAGAGGGTTTAGCAGTCAATCTATGCTCACGTAGAGTAGATAGCAATTCCTTCAGACCCACATAGTGTTCTTCCCAAGTATCGCTGAAAAGACAGATGTCGTCTAAATATGCAATGACATCTGCACGATCTGATAGAATTCGTCGCATCATGCGCACGAAAGTCGCTGGGGCGTTCATAAGCCCGAAAGGCATAAAATTCCATTGAAACAGACCCCTAGGTGTCGAAAAAGCAGTGAGAGGTTTGGCGTGTTCCGTCAGTGGGACTTGCCAATAACCTTTCGACAAGTCTAGTTTAGTAAAGAATTTAGCTTTAGAAAGTCTAATAAGTAGATCATCTAATAACGGCATAGGTTCAGCATCGAACTTCGTAACTTGATTTAATTTGCGATAATCAACGCAAAGACGTATGTTATTGTCTTTCTTTCGAACAATAACTATCGACGAAGAATAAGCTGAAGTGGATGGTTCAATTATTTGTAGTTGAATCATTTCATCCAATTCTTTCTCGACTTGTGCTTGAAAATGAATAGGTATTGGGTATGGTCTTACTCTGATCGGATTACGATCAGTAAGTATGATGTCATGTTCTATGACATCTGTGTGTCCAGGAATGTCGGTAAGGACATCCTGATATGATTGTAACGTAGAGGATACTTGACGCTGTTCCTCAAAAGACAAGTTGGAAGAGACTGTAACGTCTCTCCACGATTCCGTTGAAGTAAGTGGAATCGCAGGAAGAGGTAAGTTCACGTCAGAAAAAATAGTTTCCTCATCCTGTATAACGGACAGGGATGAGATGTGACCATGTTGAACTGGAGAGTCGTCCGTCGCCTGGAAAATAGGCTGTAAATAGTCTGGACGTTCAATAAACTCTGTTAGCATATTTATATGGAAGGTTTTATGCCTTCCATCCACATCGACAATATAGTCGACATCAGAAATTTTCGAGACTATAGTGTATGGACCCTTCCAAGAAATGAGAGTCTATTCTCTCTTGAGGGCAGTAAGACATATGCTTTGTCTCCAGGACAAAGTTGACGTAGGCGTCTTTCTTATTAGCAAATCGCCTAGCTTTTTCTTTCGCAAATTCGGAAGATGAAGTTGCTAACCTGCACGATTCGATAATCTTTTCTCTAAGAGCTATAACATATTCATATGACGATTGTGTATCATCGTCGATATTATCGGAAGTTATCAAATCGTGTAACAAGGACATTGGCCCGCGCGGTTGCGCGCCAAAGACAAGTTCGAAAGGAGAAAACCCTGTATGCTCGTTGGGAACCTCTCTATAGGCAAAGAGGACTGCAGGTAAAACCCTGTCCCAATCTTCAGGATGATCCTCCGTTATCTTGCCAAGTAAGTTCTTTAGTGTCCTGTTAAGACGTTCTACCAATCCATTGGACATTGGATGATAAATACTACTGAGAGACCTTTTAATGTCTAGCGTAGCCATTACCTGAGACATAACGTCCGAAATTAACTGAGTGCCGTGATCCGACAGTATTTCTCCGGGGAATCCCAGACGAGAAAATACGAGCCAAAGAGCATCAGCGATATCGACAGTTGATATGCTCTTCAGAGGAATAGCCTCTGGCCAACGCGTGCACATGTCCACGCAAGTGAGGATAAATTGGTGTCCTCTGGCTGACTTAATTTTGAACGGACCAATGATGTCTATAGCCATTTTCTGAAACGGCCGAATCGGAATATCTGCAGCCTGAATAGGAGCAGCATGTCTCGGACCCCTAGACTTGACCTCTTGACAAATTTTGCAAGATCGGCAATAAATTCGGATGTCTTTATTCACGAATGGCCAAAAGAATGACGCAAGGACTCTAGTTTTAGTTCTGGAAAAACCCATGTGTCCCGCACACTGAGAATCGTGTGCATGCCGAAGAATTAAGGCTCTCATACACTTAGGCACAAGAATTTGCGAGTGCATAGACTTGTCCGAGTGTTGTACCATTCGTACCAATATACCATTCTTCATAGTGATATACGATTTGTGATTCGTATTTTGATTGGGATCCCCTTTCTTTGCAAGAAGGAAGTATTTCTTCAAAGAAGGATCCTCTTCTTGACGTTTAACAAACGAGTCATGGGAAATCACCAAGTGCTCGTCTTGGCTATCAACTTCATTACTATTATCAGATGAAGTTGGGGGATTAAGAGCTTGAGCTCTTGTCACCACTGCATTGACCGTTTGAATGTTTCTTTCTTCCCAACTAGAAATTTGTTGCGGGGTGCATTCCTTAACCCCATGAATACGACCGATTATAAGATCCGCAATAGGATTAGGAAGAAGACATGCATGGACATCTCCTGTGAAGAAAGGAGTGTCAATCCTAATAATAGCAGTAGGATAGCTTTCCATAGTACCACCAAATGTAACACATTTGATTGTTTTTGCAGTGGCACAGCAAGGATCTATCAGAGACTCCTTAACCCCGACGGTAGTACATCCCGAATCGAAAAGTACTGAGACTAGCCTATCATTTATTAGACCTTTATGTAAGATGAGAGATCCTCTCCCATCATGCGCAACTGTAGCAGGTAGAGCAGGAAGAGGGTGACCACAACTTAGCGTAGATACAGTTGATGAGTCAAACAATGTTAAGCATTGGGGGCATTCAGTTGCTCTCCCAAAATCGAAAGCACAACCAGTGATAGCCCTAGAGTTACCACTATCATTTACTGTATTACAGGCTCCATCAAACTCTTGTTGCGCAGAGTTTGCCTGTTGGTAAGGTCTTTTTTTGTTAAACCTAGGTCTACCTCGATTATCATTTCCCCTGTAATTATTTCGACTATCATTTCCCCTGTAATTGTTATCATATTGCCTATTGTAATCATCATTCCGGTTTGAATCCCGGTTTCTAAATTCACCATCGTCATAATCTTGACGTCGAGAATGATTACCTCGAAAATTTGAATAGTTATTATTTGGATAGCCTTTACGAAAGTGTCTCAAATTATTACCACTAAAATTACGAGAACTACCATCTTGTCTCCACTGCATAGACGAAGAACCATCATGTGTTGGATTACTCCGCTTCTGAGTGTAATTTTGATTACTTCCCCTATTCCAATTTTGTTGAGCACCCTGAAATTTTTTTCTGAAATTAGGGCCATATGGTGTTGCCGAAGCAGCTGGCAACCCTTCTTTCACTTTAGAATTGCTAACTGTAGCATGGGGATGTGCTGTGGCATACTGACAACAGTATTCCTCCATTTCTTTTAAGTTTTTTAGGCTTACGCTCATGAAGGAATGCAAGAAAAGAATCATTAACAGATGACAAAACCTTATCTCGCAATAATAAGTCCATTAGACCTTCATATGTTTTCTCAATCTGAGACAACTCAACCCATCGTGTAAATGTACGACGTATCTTTGTAACAAAATCAGAGAAATCTACTCCATTTTCTGGCAACATTGTCCTAAAACGAAGACGATAGTCTTCTTGTTTTAATTGGTATTTCTTTAGTAATGCTGCCCTGACAACATCATAATTAGTCCTCCATGTTCGTCTATTGTCATAAGAGTAGTCACTGTGTCACCTGTAAAAAATGGCATCAGTTGTTCAACATATTTTTCCTTTTTTATGTTATGCGTATCGCACAAAAATTGGAATCTATCTAGATAATCTGCTACGTCATCCTTTAAAGGATTGAAATGAGGCAATTTAATCCTACTAACAAACTCCTTTGTCGTACTCGAAGTTGTTTGCTGAGCACCCGTACTCGCCAATTTCAATTTCTCTAACTCCAAAATTGCGAGTTTTTCATCAAGTTCCATCTTCTGTTTTCTTTCCTCATGTTCCATTTTTCTAATTTCAGCCTCAGCAGCAGCTTGAAGTTTTTTTTCCTCTGCAGCAGCTTGAAGTTTTTTTTCCTCTGCAGCAGCTTGAGCTTGAATTTTTTTGTCTTCCATTTCCATCTGGAATTTTCTTTCATCAGCTTGAGCTTTTCTCTCCTCAGCCTCTCTTTGATACCTTCTTTCTTCAAGTTCTAATCTTCTATTCTCAGCTTCTAGCTTCTTTAGTTCAGCTTCTGCTTTCAATTTAATTTCCTCTTTTTGTTTCTTTTCTTCTGACTTTAATGCAATGGCGAATTGAGCAGATGAATATTCTTCCAATTCTTTACCAGACTTACCAAGGGTCAACCCTTGCTGGATGAAGAAATCCAATGTAGACATTCTGTCTAATGAGATCAGAAACCTGAAAAAAATTAAATAAATTACCTTATCCCACTTCAATGGGAGACAAGTCTGAAATGATAGACTTGTATACTCACTTCACTTTATTTTACTGTCTTAGTCTTAGACAAAGACTTTGTATGTTCCTCTTGTTTATAATGTACCCAAAAAATCACTTGAGTACCTGTGGGAAAAAAAAATTCCCTTATATCCCACTCACTATGGGCACAAGTCTTTTTTTTATAAAGAACTTGAATATGTATTTACCTTGTCTCAATCTTTGTAGATAACAAGTCTTTTATCAAAGAACTTGTATAAATATCTTATATAATATTATTTAACAAACTCTATATGAAGAGTCTACCTTATCAATAATATCAAAACATGACCAAGTATGTGTATGTAGACTGTGCATGACAGTAATGTAGTACAACCAAAAAAAAAAAAAAAATACAAAGACAAAAATACAAAACAATACAAATGGCAACACTGTTTTAACCAAAAATGTGTAGAGAAATACACAAGAAAGGAGAGACCTACAGAATACAAACAAAACAAATCGACAATCAAAACTGAAAAACAGACAAAATATTACAAAAACAACGTTAAGTACAATTACATCACAGCTAACATCAATAGCGACCAATTGTCACTAGCAAATTTCCAAATTAAGAAAATTTGCACCTACAGACCGCTTACAGTAAGCCTCGATCAAGTGGCATATTTACCGTAAGACCCACCAACCGAAAAACCCGCAGAAAAATACACCAAAAACAGTAGAAGTGACATAAACATATAGCAATCAATTTCAATGTGTTGCAGAACAAGTTCAGTCACAGCTGAAACTAAAATAAATTTCTTGCTCCTTGCGAACACAGAAACGAAATGTCAAACGCGCACTGAACGTCAAATCCACTGTAACATAAAGTATTCACGAACCAAAGTTACTATGACCTTCTCAAATTAGGGCTTGCACATTGAATGTTTACAATTTCACGTACTGTTTACAGACACTTGACCTCCAACAATGTAGCTTGAATGCTCTGACCTAGAAAAGTCTGTTGTTGAATGAAACGTGTAACAACCCGCAGTACTGTTTACAATAGGAACCCGCCTTCTATGCAGTTATGGTCCACGTAGCAAATGCCTAGATGTTAACTTCAGTACATGTCTTGTTATGGTTTATGTAGCATTATGATATAAATGCTCGTACTGTTTATTTGGGTCAACTGTTGATGACCTATCTCTGTCCTGTTGTAGCCAAAACTTGCAAGTGTAGAATTAGCGTTGTGTGTTACGGCTGTCCCGTGTGTAGCTTAGACCCACAGATCAGAAGTGTAATGTGTACTTGTCCTTCCTGTAACTTTCTCGACAAAACTGGAGACATCATACATGTAACAGCCAACCAGGAATGTAAATTTCTGGATCCATAAATGTCAACAATAATGTCAAATGCTCGCTCTGTTCTTTTTAAACCCACAGATCTGGTCCATCCGAAATGTAAGTTTCTAGGCCACATTGGCGACAAGAAATGTATCATAAGAGCCCACGTAACTGGTCCACCAGAAATGTAACTGTCTTTTTTTTTCTTGTTGAGGTGATCACTGGCCCAAGACAGTTTACATGTTGTTAGATGTGTAGTGCGAGCGTATGATGAATTGAGTGTGGGTGCGAATGAAGACGCGAATGTGTTTAGGCTCGTATAGATGTAGATCCTGCAACCCATACTCTCACATGCAGTAATCAAGGATGCTTTGACACTGCAGGCATGTTTCAAGACATTTATTGACGGGAACACACATAGTATCAACAGGAACAGTCAGTGTAACAAGGTCATGCTGACCTGACATCGATAGGTATACATTTGGCATTCAAAAAGGTAAACATCAGAATAGACGTGCATGGTCAATAGCAAAGTTCTTCAATAATGACAGTTCGTAGCGTCGCCCTTGGCGTCTCTGACTAAACGCGTCAGATGCCTTAGTTACCTTGACACACAGGTGCAACTTGGCACTCCCGCCAATTGCACATATCAGGCTGTAGTATAATAGCCGAAAGCACAGGCCTCGTTCTGACGTCGGCCGTGTACTTCTGTTAAATAGGTTATCATCAACCCTGCAGTAATACTTATTGTAGATAGAAGTTCCGCCAATCTGCGGCTCCCACAATATATCTTCGTCACTGGATTTCTGGACAATATAAGACTAACAGTCTTGGATGGCTACCTCGAGCACAAATATATAGTTCTGAAATGGCGGATCCGTGAACTGCTGTTCACCCTAGGTAATCCTTTACATGTTCTGCCACCGAAAAGCGTAATAATGCATAAAGGTCGGTATTACCTGGTAAATGAATCCTCAGAACTACACAAGGAATTCTGTCGTCATCCCGACGCACAGAAATTCACTGGGGAAAACTGCCATAGCAGTTACTTCGAAGATTCTCCCCGAAAAACAATGGACTCTTGGTCCCTTCAGAAAAACAGGACCTCCCGGCTTCCCGGAAGTATATCTCACTCCCGCTTAAAAAACCTTCCCATAGGCCTACGCCCGAACTGACAACCTCTGACCCTAAAGGTCAAACACAATGAATGAATAAACAAGGGAAGACAACCCCTAATCAACCTGACATCGCAGGTAAAGACACAATTATACTTATGATACAAACATAAGCAAATAACTTGACAGATGACTCCGTCGAAAATGACAGCAACACATACATACATACATACATACATACATACATACATACATACATACATACATACATACATACATACATACATACATACATACATACATACATACATACATACATACATACATACATACATACATACATACATACATACATACATACATACATACATACATACATACATACATACATACATACATACATACATACATACATACATACATACATACATACATACATACATACATACATACATACATACATACATACATACATACATACATACATACATACATACATACATACATACATACATACATACATACATACATACATACATACATACATACATATATATATATATATATATATATATATATATATATATATATATATATATATATATATATATATATATATATATATATATATATATATATATATATATATATATATATATTATACTGAAGCACATTAAAAACGCACCACTATTATATATACTGATGCCGAGAAGCTGGCAAAAAAAAGTGTGGGAATGGATTTTCCCCCTGTTTGCCATGAGGTAGAGAGCGAATGGCTGCTGGAATGGAAAGTGCAAGATTCAACCCACGGGTGTGTGTACAGACTACATGAAAACGATGAAAGTTACACGTGCAACACGATTCCCAACAGCTATGACCCTGAAAATGTGTACGCGTTCTGGCAGTATACTCGGTATAAAAAGGCCGTTGAGACAAAACACCCAGTACATGTGCTTGAAATGCCACGACTATCTGAAAACGACCGCCAACGAGCCATTGGTATGTTGGAGACCGGAATGAGCTCGCGGGCCATTGCCAGAAGGATGAATTGCCACCACAGCACTATTGTACGTCTCAATGAACGTTACGGAACCACTGGCAGTGCCCGGGATAGACTTCGGAGTGGCCAACCACGAGTTACTACCCCTGCGCAAGATCGTCATATTGTGCCGAGTCACCTAAGGAATCGTTCTCTCCCGGCAAGTCAAACAGCAAGAGCAATAGTGGGTAGACATGGGCAAGTCTCTCGAATGACAGTCATACGACGACTCAGAGATACAGGCCTTACTGCAAGACGACCTTATGTTGGGCCAAACTTGACTCACAGACATCGTTAGCAGCGCCTGCAATGGGCAGAGCAACATATCAGATGGACTAGACTGCAGTGGAATGCTGTCCTATTCACAGACGAGAACAGATTCAACATATCCTTTGCAGATGGACGTATGCGGATTTAGCGACGGTGTGAAGAGCGCTTTGCAGATTGCTGTGTCAACCGATTTCGAGGTGGCAGTATTCACATTTGGGGAGGATTCAGTTTTCACCATCGCTTGCCTCTTCACGTCTTCCGTGGAAATGTTAATGCTGTTACATATCGAGATGAGGTTCTGGATGCACTGGTTGCTCCTGCGTTCACAATTTATCTCCAGCAGGATAACGCACGTGCATTTTTTTGTATTTTTGGTTTTCTCCCTTGCCTGCACAGAATGCAATGAATTTCATAACAATCAAATGTACAAATTAATGACCAGCATGGATTCATAGGAAAATGAATAAAGATTCCAAATATGTAAACTTGTACACACTTATATTTACATTTCACACTCTGTTCCTGGATTATACAAGTGGTGCGTTTTTAATGTGCTTCAGTATATATATATATATATATATATATATATATATATATATATATATATATATATATATATATACAGTAGAACTCCATTTATCCGAACCCCATGGGACCGAGCATCGTTCGGATAATCAAATGTTCGGATAATTGGATTACATAATGTATCGAGTACATGTACACATATTTCTAAAAATAATTAACCATCACAAGGAAAATACTCTATAAAACATATTTCCTTGTACTGTAATAATAATACCCACACTGTATTAGATCACTGTATCACCAAAATCTTTCATTACACTGCAGTGCATGTACTACTTGTATTAATTTTTTTTTTTTAAGAAAGAGAAATGTTATCAAAATAACATTACAAACGATTCAAAACCAGGCGCAACTAACGTATACATGTACTTGCACAGATGTAGCCCACTATTTAAAATAATGAGGAATCCTCTTTTGCACCAAACTGGATAGTCTCCTTTTGGCTGCTAAGTCCCGCATTGTCTTCAACAGCAGAAGCTGTGTAGGACAGCTGTCATCTTCTTGCTCGTACCAAGCCATCGCTGTTTCTAGTGCTATAAAGGCCTCTTCAGGACTTGGTCGACGTTTTGGGTTTTCTTCATAATCTACAAGTACATCATGTACATCTGATGAGTCTTCATCATCGGTCACTACATGTATTTGGTTTTCTTCTTGCACAAAAGACAAAATTTCTTCGTCATTCAAAAACTGAAAACCAGAATCATTATCAACTTCTAGCCACATGTGTGCATCATCTTTGTCACAGTCCGAAAATCCGGGCATTGCTTGAAACAGTTCCACAACTTCATTTATTCCATCATCACTTGTGTCCACTGCAGTAGTTTCATTTCCTCATTTTTTCCCAAGCAATCTATTCCCAGCCTTGTTGAGATTATCTTGTGACAGGGTGGTCCAAGCATCAGCTAACATATAGCAGCAGTCTTTGAGATTAAGCTTTTTGGAAAACGCCACCACACTTTCTTCATCTTCAGCCAACAATAAACGACGCAGGACTTCCTTCTTGTACATCTTTTTAAGCTTTGCTATAACACCCTGATCCATTGGTTGAATCAGTGCTGTTACATTGGGAGGCAGAAAAATTACTTTAAAATTTGCATCAACTGCATTCAATGTATCCGTCTCTGGATGAGATGGTGCATTGTCCAGTAGAAGAATTACTTTTCCAGTTTGCTTTTCTTGTTCTCTCAACCTCTTCACATTTGGGAGGAACAGATTTGTATACCAATCAAGAAATATTTCACTATTTATCCAAGCACTCTTCTGTGCTTTGTAGCACAATGGGAGACATGTCACATTCTTTAAACGACGTGGTTTTTTGGCTTTGCCGATCATTAGCACCGGTAAACGATGACTTCCACTGGCATTCGCGGCTACCAAAATTGTTACTCTCTCTTTGCACTTTTTAAACCCAGGGGCAGCTGCTTCGCTCTGAGATGCAAGTGATTTTGGAGGCAATGATTTCCAGTATAAGCCAGTCTCATCGGCATTATACACATCATCGAGTGAATAACCTTCTTCTTCCAAAAAAGCCAAGAATGTTTCTTTAAAATTTTCAGCGGCAGTTGCATCGCTAGGTAAAAATTTCCCTTGAATCTCCAATTCTCGTATGCCATGACGAGATTTCAAGTTTCGTAACCATCCCTGGCTAGCCTTAAAGTCAGGAGGACCGTCAAGTTGATTGTTGAACTGAAGTGCCTTTTCACACAATAGAGAGCCAGAGATAGGTTACCCTTTGCTTCTTCTTTGCACAAACCATATATACAAAGCCTCTTCCAATTTCAAATCTTTCGCATTCCTCATGGTTTTACGTTTCTTCGACCCATTTTAACTATCCAATTTCGATGCAAAACTCATAATTTTATCCTTGTTACTTTTGATGTCAGAGACGGTAGCTTTCCCAACATTGAAAATCCTCGCAAGTGAAGACACAGTTTCACCTTTTCCTAGTCTCTTGACAATTTCTGTTTTCGTTTCAATTGACAAAACATTGCGGTTCCTTTTATATGCTTTAGGCCTACTGGAAGATGCCATATCGCACAGAGAAATATTTGTACACCAAAATTATTCTGCTGTAGTAGCAGACACAATTATTTTAAGTTGAACTGTCTGTTTAGCCAGTGTTCTGCCTAGAACGCACACATACACTGGATTGGTAAACCAGATATTAACTGACTTTATGATCTAACTGACTTCCTGTACGTAAGCGACTGACCATTAGCCCATTCCATCCTCTACAAATTGTTCGCACACATTTGAAGCTTGTCGCATCAAAAGATTCAGAAATGTAGTCTAACGTGACTGGTGGCGCCTGATTTTTTTTCTGGAAAAAGTGTTCGGATAATTGGATGTTCGGATAATTGGGGTTCGGATAAATGGAGTTCTACTGTATATATATATATAAACACATTCTCGCTTATGTTCGCAGAATCTGGAAGGGAAAAATATTTCTTTCTCATACACATCTGTAGCAGGGGAGCCGCGCTAGCGTAGTGGTTACAACACCGCTCTGGCGACCGGGTGATACAGGATCAAACCCGGGCGACGGCATTTGAGGATTTTTCGTCGACCGGGATTTGGACTGGATTAACTCGAGACCTGGCGAGGACATTTGAAGGAGTGTCGTCGACAGGGACTGGCGGCTCCTGAGCCGACCCAGCTGCAATGGGTACCTCCGAAATCGGCGAGTATTTGCCTGAATGGCGAGGGACACCTGTCTCTGTACAAGAAATAAAGGGATACTCACGTAAAATCAATGTCAGGTTAGACATAAAAAAAATAATAACCTGAAATTTCGCCTCGAGTATTAGCGGGCGAACGCAAAAAAAAAAAAAAAAAAAACATCTGTAGCAGAAAGAAAAAATAAATCAGTTAGAAACGTGTATCTGCTCATTCTCATACACATCTTTGCAGTTTAAACAAACCGCTTTTTAGGTTGTGTGGAAGGTTGTTTCACATGTAGGCTCCAGAGTATGATAGGCTCTTTTTGAACAGGTCGATCCTAGGTTTTGGCAGACTAAACTGATGTAATTGCAGTCTCTCACTTCTGCTGATTTGAAACAATGATCCTAAATACGAGACATAAAGTGAGAACTAATTTAAATACATAAAAATGAATAAAAACAATACAATGACAGAAATATTTCCTCGTATAATTGTTATTCACTGTTATGTATTTAACTTAATTTTCACCTTCTTTCTATTCTGATTTTGTTCGCTTGTCCCTGACGAAGATTTTGTTGTCGTAACGGAAGAATTGTCTTTGTCCTTAGTCCCAGCATAGATGCATTACATGTACTGTGTCTAGTATATTTATTTATAATCTCTACAAACTGTATACAGAATCAGTGGAGACAGTATGAAAATTATTGAAGTACAAGATACACGTTTCCTTTTCTCTCACAGATCAATAATGTCTAATTTAGTGTGACTTTCAGATTAAATCACTATGAATAATACCATTACTTACGGCTTTTTCCAAATAACTCCAGGACGTTCGACTGTAGCCCAATTTCTGCCAGACTGTGCCCACGTCATTTGTAACTGTATACAGAAGGAGCCCTCAGTTTTGATATACTGTAGACACATAGCCAATACAGCGAATTCGATCCTCATTTATAACCGACAAGGCAAATTGGTAAGACAAGTCTCTCTTATATAACTTGAAATGTAAGACAAGTCTCTCCTATATAGTAACTTGCTCAGATTTTTCCCGTTTAACGTGGACAAATAAAAAAATGTTATTTGTATTGATTGACCCGTATAGATCCAGGGTGGGGAGGTCTCTGAAGAATCGGATAAATAATGGGATTACTAATTAGTCATACATCTTGTATGCGGTGACTAATATGAAGTTGTGTATGTGGCTGGCAATATCATCATGTAGAAGAAATTTCTACAGACATTATTTCTGTAGGAGCATATAAATGTTTCAGTGCAGGCTTCGCGCTAATGGAGCAGCTACAGTAAGGACTCCCATAGCGGGAGACAACAATAAACATGGAGAATAGAACTAGAGACATGCGTGTATAAGGGAGACAACAATAAACATGGAGAATAGAACTAGAGACATGCGTGTATAAGGGATTCAGAAAACATGGACAGTCTTTGAATGGATGGCGCAGAACTGGAGGGCTTTGTATTTTTGTTGTTGAATACCTATGCTCCGTGGGGAACTAGAAGATATTGATAGATTAATTGAAGTTGTTGTCTCAAACATTTAGATTCTGTCATAGTCTTGACGACAAGAACCAGACAAGCGCCAGTTGAACAAGAGATGAGAAGAAGACACTGGAGATGGATAGAACACACATTGAGAAAACTTGATAGCGTTAACAGGCAGTCCTTGTTCTGGAATCCCCAAGGTAAGAGAGATAGTTGGAGACCAAATAACACATGGAGAAGAGAATTTAATACAGACGTGAAGAACACGGAGACGAGAACTGTATACAGACGTGAAGAACATGGAGAAGAGAACTGAATACAGACGTGAAGAACATGGAGAAGAGAACTGAATACAGACGTGAAGAACATGGAGAAGAGAACTGAATACAGACGTGAAGAACATGGAGAAGAGAACTGAATACAGACGTGAAGAACACGGAGAAGAGAACTGTATACAGACGTGAAGAACATGGAGAAGAGAACTGAATACAGACGTGAAGAACATGGAGAAGAGAACTGAATACAGACGTGAAGAACATGGAGAAGAGAACTGAATACAGACGTGAAGAACATGGAGAAGAGAACTGAATACAGACGTGAAGAACATGGAGAAGAGAATTGAATACAGACGTGAAGAACATGGAGAAGAGAATTGAATACAGACGTGAAGAACATGGAGAAGAGAATTGAATACAGACGTGACGGACATGGAGAAGAGAACTGAATACAGACGTGACGGACATGTAGAAGAGAACTGGATACAGACGTGACGGACATGGAGAAGAGAACTGGATACAGACGTGACGGACATGGAGAAGAGAACTGTATACAGACGTGAAGAACACGGAGAAGAGAACTGGATACAGACGTGAAGAACATGGAGAAGAGAATTGAATACAGACGTGACGGACATGGAGAAGAGAACTGAATACAGACGTGACGGACATGGAGAAGAGAACTGGATACAGACGTGACGGACATGGAGAAGAGAACTGGATACAGACGTGACGGACATGGAGAAGAGAACTGAATACAGACGTGAAGAACACGGAGACGAGAACTGTATACAGACGTGAAGAACATGGAGAAGAGAATTGAATACAGACGTGAAGAACATGGAGAAGAGAACTGAATACAGACGTGAAGAACATGGAGAAGAGAACTGAATACAGACGTGAAGAACATGGAGAAGAGAACTGAATACAGACGTGAAGAACATGGAGAAGAGAATTGAATACAGACGTGAAGAACATGGAGAAGAGAATTGAATACAGACGTGAAGAACATGGAGAAGAGAATTGAATACAGACGTGACGGACATGGAGAAGAGAACTGAATACAGACGTGACGGACATGGAGAAGAGAACTGGATACAGACGTGACGGACATGGAGAAGAGAACTGGATACAGACGTGACGGACATGGAGAAGAGAACTGTATACAGACGTGAAGAACACGGAGAAGAGAACTGGATACAGACGTGAAGAACATGGAGAAGAGAACTGGATACAGACGTGACGGACATGGAGAAGAGAACTGGATACAGACGTGACGGACATGGAGAATAGAACTGGATACAGATGTGACGGACATGGAGAAGAGAACTGGATACAGACGTGAAGAACACGGAGAAGAGAACTGGATACAGACGTGACGGACATGGAGAAGAGAACTGGATACAGACGTGACGGACATGGAGAATAGAACTGGATACAGACGTGACGGACATGGAGAAGAACTTGAGACGATGGCACAGGACAGGGAAACGGCATAATTCTGTTAAAGACCTATGCTCCTTGGGGAGCTAAAGGTTTTCAATGATGATGATATTGGTCCTGATGATGTTGATGATGATATTGGTCCTGATGATGTTGATGATGATATTGGTCCTGATGATGTTGATGATGATATTGGTCCTGATGATGTTGATGATGGTATTGGTCCTGATGATGTTGATGATGATATTGGTCCTGATGATGTTGATGATGATATTGGTCCTGATTCTGGCCGTGATGTGTGGTTGCTGTTGCATTTTTTTTTTTTTTTTTAGTGTTCGTATAGTGTGGCCCGTCTCATTTCCCCAACACAGTAGACAGTACAGTGCCGATGATGTTATGTTATTTTACTCTAGATGATAGGACATCGTACGAAAACACTGTTGGTGGGTGGAGAACCTCCATCTAAAGTGCTGCACTAGAACTAAGCAGTGAATAACAAAGATGATGTTTAATTTCAGTATCATCCAATAACAACGTTTCATTGAAATAAACTTGCCTCACGCCTAATCTTCAATCTAGGCGGGTAATTTTCTCAAAATATACAATGTCACAAACACAACTTAATAATTCTCCTCTCGTTTCTTCAATCCTTCTATATATGCACAGTCTGCTATGGCTGTTCTACCTCATCTTAGAAAACTTATGTAGCCGGGTTTTGTTTACTTCAACTCATGATGAAAAACACGATAGGTCTGGTGGAACTAGTTTTGAGGTATTTATTATAGAATAATAAACTGGTTGTTAGTTGGTTTTTATAGCGTGATGCAAATGTTGATGTGTAATTGGCCAGGTATGCGTGTCGAAGTCACAGGGTAATGGTGCGTGAAGATCTGGGTCACTCACGCTGACAGCATACATGGTCCTTGTACGATGATGATGATGATGTGAGACATGGGTGTGCAGACGCGAATGTGTTTAGGATCATATGTGGTATACAATACACCCAGTCACCCTCGCACAAAAGCCAATGATGGTTGTGACTACTGGAAACAGTTCATACATTTATTCACAGCACCAACAGTAGAATCACACAGGAACAGTCAATAT
The DNA here is from genome assembly GCA_024509875.1 of Oreohelix idahoensis. Lineage (NCBI taxonomy): Eukaryota > Metazoa > Mollusca > Gastropoda > Stylommatophora > Oreohelicidae > Oreohelix > Oreohelix idahoensis. The sequence continues at coordinate 113,316 of JAMPIV010008953.1, read as the reverse complement.
AAACAGGTTCATGTACATCATGTTAATTGAAATCGCTTTGTACATGTCAGGCATTCTAAAGCTGGTAAACATTCACATATGTGGGCATGGTCAACAGTGGTATGTTCTTTAATGTACAGTTCATAATGCCGCTTTGGTATCCCTGACTGAACGCGTCAGATACCTGATTAACTCCATCATACAAAGGACGAGCCCATAACTCATGTAATCCTATTACCAGGGCCGCCGTTCAACTTGGCATAGCACGACAAGTACTTCTTTTCATGCTGTAGAATAGTGGCCATTACACAGGCCTAAATATGACGTCAGCTGTGTACTCTTCATAAGCAGGTTGCCTAAGCTCTGCTATAAGGTTTGTATAAATATACTAGCATATATATAACTTCGTCACTGGACTTCTGTTCATGTAAAGACAAATAGTCTTAAATAGCTATCTTGAGCACAAAATATAAGTTCTGCATACAGGATCGTGAGCTGTTCTCACGGCTAGGTAATCCTTTAACAAATTCTGCCACCGAAAGCATAGTAATGAAAAAGTCGGTGTTACCTTAACAAGAATCCACAGAACATAATAACAACACTGTCGTCTTTCCTGACGTACAGAAAATCAGTGGGGAAAACTGACAACGCAGTCACTTCGAAGATTTTCCTTCCCCCAAATACAATGGACATTCTCGTCCCCACAGAAGCCAGGACACATCTCCCTCACGGAAGTCTAATTTTTGCGCTCTCCACTGCGCATGGCACATAGCCCAGAACTGTATACCTTTGACCCTAAAGGTCAACCACAATGAATGAACCAAAAAGAGAAGATAACCCCTAATCAACCTGACATCGCAAAGTTAGGACATAGTTCCCTAACTTTGACCAGGGTGAACAAAAAATGCGACAAATAAATTGACGTGTGAAACTCCGTCAAAAATGACCGCAACACTGGTCTTACTACCAGGGCTGTTTAGTTTATCTCAATTAGTCATTGTTCCTTGTTTCGACCTAGCTACTGTCTATCTTGCTTGTACATCTTTATCAACATATCTGTTCTGTTTTGAAAACAATCTTGACAATCTTGTTAACTCAATTCTCACAAAAATGGCGACATCGTCTTTCTTTCTGTACGGCATAACAACTTGATATTTGCCTGTAACTACAGTATCAACCACCTCCAGTGGCTTGTTCGCCAGAATCTCGACTCCACAACTTTATTTTTCTCTTCAGCAACTCGCTGACTTACGCTGAGCGCGTTCCAAGCAAGACTGCACTAAACCCCTATTTAAATTCTTCTCGTTCGTTCATCCCTAAAAAATGGGTTCATGCCCCAAACTTTTCTCGTCCGTCTATACTTTTTCTCGCTCACTAACTTATCAAGGGATGTAATTTCTAGTTGACTCCCTTTGCTGAATATACACAAATCCATACTCTCCTCTTTAAACCTTATTACAAAATCTTAACATGCAAATTGGTTCAACCATAACTTGGAACTCACTCAATACGCTTAAGTCTAAACAACAACGTCATCTTTCAAAAAGGATTCCTAGATTTATCTCCCTTTGCACAAAACACTCCTGCACTCATATTACCCCCCCTCAACAAAGGCGAACAGTCTTTCTAACAATTTCATACATTTTTCCCAAACCATTTTTTCCCACTCACTTTCCCTACCAAAACCCAAACCTGCCGTTCACAGCCTAATTCTGATCAGTGCTCTTGTACAACGTGAATGCTTGGGTACATTATTGCTATTATGTCAACCCCTTTCGGGTATCGGTAACATACGGCAATATTATTAAGTTTTTTTTCTGTTTTTATTTATATCGAAAGATTCAAACTGTCACGGCATGTTTCATCTCAGCCGTAACAGGCATGTGCTTTGCTGGGAACAAAGCCGACGTGTTGTTATTGACAGTGCAGAAATTCATAAGAGGAGAAAAGGGGCCTTACAAAAATATAGAAATAACAGAACAGAAGAAAACTATGATGAGTATAAACTTATTAGGAATGAATCTAACAGAATAATTTTTAAAGCCAAAGAAACTAACTGGAAGGAGTTTTGTCAGTCACTTAAACCTAGCACTCAAATTAGAGAAGTATGGGAAAAGCTTAAGGCAATCAAAGGGAACAATAAGAAAACAATAATGCCAACAATCAAACTACCAAAGAGAGCAGAAACAGATAAAGAAAAAGCTAATGCCCTTGCCGAGTATTTCTATAAAGTCATTGCAAAAAGTAGTCTTGGACAGGAAGAAAATGAGAGAGGAGAAAGACTTAGGATACAGTTTTCAAAAGAACTACCAGACCAGATAGATGAAACAAACTATTTAGATGCTGATATAACAGAGGAAGAAGTAACTAATGCAATAAAAGATAAATCTAATACTGCCTCAGGGCAAGATATACTTAGCTATTAAATCCTTAAGAAAGTACCCAAAAGAGCTATAAACATAATAACTTCCCTATATAACAAAATCTGGAGTTAGGAAAGATACCAAAAGCATGGAAAGTAGCGATGATAGTACCAATCCTAAAACCCAATACGGAAGCCCATGATGTAAGTTCATATAGGCCTATCTCCTTAACATCACAACTAGGTAAAATACTGGAAACTGTTGTGAATAAAAGAGTTAAATTCTACCTAGAAAAAAAACCAGTTATATAGCCCAAACCAGTCAGGGTTTAGAGCAGACGGAAGTACAGTAGACCAGCTTGTAAGATTAGAACATGATGTAAAGCTAGGGTTCAAGAGGAAAGAGAAAACAGTGGCAGTCTTTCTAGATGTAGCTAGAGCATATGATGAATGCTGGCGAGACGGAGCTCTTTACAAAATGAAAAAGATTGGCATTACTGGTAAAACCTATAGGTATCTAGAAAACTTTTTACAGGACAGGTATTTTGCTGTACAGGTGAATAATGATAGGTCAGAAATATATGAACAACAGAATGGGATTCCTCAAGGATCAGTGATTTCTCCTTCAATTTTCACTATAGCTGTAAATGATTTAGCAGATGAATTTAATGACATAAAGAATGCAGTATCACAATTTGCAGATGACTGTGCCATTTGGCGATCTGGAAAAAACTTGGACCATGTTTACAAAAAACTTCAAAATCAAATAGACAAAGTTTCAAAGTGGATGAAAAGTTGGGGCTTCCAAATTAATGTAAACAAAACAGTAGGTATGATTTTCAGCAAAGGAAATTTTTAAAAAAATAACAAAATCAATATAACCATTAAAGGACAGAAAATATGTACCTCCTCAACAACAAGATTTTTGGGCATAACTTTAGATAAACAACTAAATTATAATAAACATAGAGACAATTTGGTAGAAAGCTGTAGGGGACCCTAAATATACTAAGGATTGTAAAAGGTAATGGATGGGGGGCCAGCAATAAAATAATGCTTATGTTCTACAAGTCTTTCATCAGGGGGAAACTGGATTATGCCAGCATAGTCTATGACCCAGCTGCAGCTTCTAACAAAGCAAAACTGGACAGGATTCAAAATGCAGCCATGAGAACCATTACAGGTGCATTTATATCGACACCAGTAGAAGCTCTAGAAGTAGCTCTCGGCATACCTCCCCTTGGTCTAAGACGGAAAGAACTAAGATTAAATTATAATTATTGGAGTAAAGTAGCACATGAAGTGACCCACCCAGCACATAAAGCATTTGTCAAAAACCAACCAAGTGTATGGGACGTCCCCTTAAATAAAGATAGATATCCAACAGGGTGGAGAACTATAGAAGTCCTAACGCAGTTCAAAGAACTATCAAACACAATTGAAAATAGTAATAAATACAGAAGCAAAATACCACCCTGGGAACTAAAAACACCAATCATAGACTACTCACTTACTGAAAAGATCAAACAAAACATAGAAGATAAGGAAGCCAAAATGATAAGTAGAAAGTTCATAGATCAACTAACTAAACAAAGTCTGGCCGTCTACACTGATGGATCCAAGGGTGATAGTGGGCAACTAGGTGCCGGAGTTGTAATACCACAATGGGGAATAAAAAAAGAGCTACAGTGTAACGGAAGGGGCATCGATTTTTACCGCAGAGATGGTAGCAATTCTTAAAAGTCTAGAAATGATCGAAGATAACCCACCAGAAGCTGTTACGATATTTACAGACTCACTATCATCACTACAAGCACTAGAACACCCAGGTAAATGTAGCTGGCCAGACATAAAGGAAGAAATTCTAGCAATTAATACATCACTAGGGAACAGAGGATGTAATGTGAGGCACACATAGGTATTGCTGGCAACGAGTTGGCAGACCAGAACGCCAAGAATGGAAGAACAAGTAAAAACAATATAAAAGCAGGATTGGGAAGGTCGGAGATCAAGGGTCAAGTGAAGGAAGAAAGAACTTTATGATAGAAGAGGAACACTGCCAGAGAATGGGAAAAGAAGAAAGACCAGAAAAGGGGATGTGTAAAAAGTAAAGATCAACAGAAGACTAGAGAAAAAGAGATAGGAAAGAGATTTTGGAAAGGAAGAAAAGAAGAAGAAGAAGAAGGAGAAAAATGAAGAAAGAGGGAAAAGAAAAGACAGAAGAAGAAAGGAGAAAAGAAGAAGAAGAAGAGAGAAGAAGAAGAAAGAAGAAAAAAGTAAAGAAGAGAAAGAAGGAAGGGAGAAAAGAAGAAGAAGAGGAAGGAAAGAAGAAAGAAAAGAGGGGAAAAAAGAAGGAGAAGAAAAGAAGAAGGAAGAAAGAAAAAGAAGAAGAAAAGGAAAGGAAAAAGGAAAAATTAAAAAAAAAAAAAAAAAAAAAAAAAAAAAGAAAGGAAAAAAAAAAGAAAAGAACAAAAAAAAAAAGAAGAAAAAAAAAAAAAGAAAAAAAAGAAAAAAAGAAAGAGAAAAGGAAAAAAGAAAAAAAGGAAAAAGAAGAAAAAGAAGAAAAAAGGAGAAGAAGAAAAAGAAAAAAAGAAAAGAGAGGGGGAAAAGAAGAAGAAAAGAAAAAAAAAAAGAAAAAAATAAAGAAAAAGGAAAAAGAAAAGAAGGAAGAGAGAAGAAGAAAAAGAAAAAAGGAGGGAAAAAAGAAAAAAGAAAAAAAAAAGAAAAAAGAAGAGAAAAAAAAAAAAAAAAAAAAGAAAAGAAGAAGAAGGGAAGAAGGGAAGAAGAAAAAAAGAAAAAGAAGAGAAGAAGAAGAAAGAAGGGGAAGAAAAAAAAGGGGGGGAAGAAAAAAAAAAATTTCCTGGGAAGGAAGGAGAAAGAAAAGAAGAAAAGAAGGAAAGAAGAAGGAGAAAAAGCAGAAATAGAGAAAAGAAGGAAGAAGGAGAAGGAAAAGGAAAAGAAAAAAAGAAGGAAAAACTAACGAAAATAAGAAGAAGAGAGAGAAGAAGGAAGAAAAAAGGAAGGGAAAAAAAAAAAAGAAAAAAAAAGAAAAAAAAAAAAAGAAAGGAGAGAAAAGAAGGAGGGGGGTGGAAAGGGAGAAAAAAGAAGAAAAAAAAAGTAGAAGAAAAGAAAAAGAAGAGAAGTTAAAAAGTGAAAAATAAGAGTAGGGTTTGAATGAAGAAAAGAAAAGAGAGGAGGAAGAGAAAAAGAAAAGAAGAGAGAGAGAAAGAAGGGAGAGAAAGAAAAATAGGTTTGAAGAAGAAAAAGAAGAAGAAGAAAAAGGAAGAAGAAAAAGAAGAAAGAAGAGAAAAGAGAAAAAAAAGAAAAAAAGGAAAGAAAAGAAGAAGAAAAAAAAAAAAGAAGAGAAAAAGAAAAAGAAAAAAAAAGAAAGTTTGAAAGGGGAAGAAGAAGGGGTGAAGAAAGAAGAAAAGAAAAAGGAAAAGAAAAAAAAAAAGAATGAAAAAAGAGGGGAGGAAAAGAAAAAAGAAGAAGAAGAAGGGGGAAGGCCTGAAAAAAAAGAAAAGAAAAGAAAAAAGGAAAAAAAGAAGGAAGAAAAAGAAAAGAAGAAGGAGAAAGAAAGAAGCTTAAAAAAGAAAATGAAAAAAAAAAAAAAAAGAAGGGAAGAAAATAAGGAGAAAAAAAAGAAAAAAAAAGAAGAAGAATGGAAATAAATGTTAGAAGAAGGAAGAAAGAAGGAAAAGAAAAAAAGGGAATTAGAATGAGGGAGAAAAAGGGAAGAAGAAAAGAAAAAAGAAGAAGAAAAGAAGAAAGAGGTAAAAGGGGTTTTAGAAGAAGTGAAGATGAAGAAAAAAGGAAGAAGAAGAAAAAAAAAAAGAAAAAGGAAAGAAAAAGAAGAAAGAAAAGAAAAAAAAAAAAGGAAAAAGAAAAGAAAAGAAAAAAAAAGGAGAAGAAGAAGAAGGAAAGAGAAAAAGAAGAAAAAGGAAAAGAAAGAAAAGAAAAAAAAAAAGAATAAAAGGTAAGAATCCTTGGAGAAAGAAAAAAGAAGAAGAAGAAAGAGTGAAGAAGGGAAGAAAGAAAAAAAGAAGAAGGGAAAAAAAGAAGTAAAAAGGTTTTTTTAAGAAGAAAAAAAAGGGTGAGAAAAAAAAAGGAAGAAAAAGAGGTTAGGGTGAAAAAGTATGAAGAAAGAAGAAAAGGAAGAAGAAAAAAAGTGTGAAGAAAGAAGAGAGGAGAAAAGAAGAAGGGAAAAAGAAGAAAAGAAAAGGAAAAAGAGAGAAAGAGAAGAAGAAAAGGAGGAAAAAGAAAAAGAAAAAAGAAGAAAAGGAGAAGAAAAAAGAAAAGAAAAAAAGAAGAAGAAGAGAAAAAGAAAAAAAAAGAAAAGAAAATAAAAAGAAAAAAGAAGAAAAGAAAAGGGAAAAGAAGGGGGGTTTTTGGAGAAAAAAGAAAAGGGAAGAAGAAGAAGAAAAAAGAAGAAGGGAAAAGGTTGGTGAAGAAGAAGAAAGAAAAGGGAAGAAAAAAGAAGAAAAAAAAAGGAAGAAGAAAAAAGAAGAATAAGAGGAAGAAAGAAAGAAAAAGAAAAAAGAAAAAGGGGGAAAAGAGAAAGAATTGGAAGGGAAGAAGAAAGAAAAAGAAGAAGAAAAAAGGAAGGAAAAGAAAAGAAAAGAAGAAAGGAAAAAGAAAAGGGGGAAGAAGAAAAAAAAAAAGAGAAAAGATTTAAAGGAGAAAAAGTTTGAGGGAAAAGAAGAAGGAAAAAGAAAGGTTGAGGGAAAGAGAAAAAATTTGGGGGAAGGAAAGGAAGAGGAAAAAAAGAGAGAAAAAGAAGAAGGAGGAAGAAAGAAGAAAAAAGAAGAAGAAGAAAAAGAAAAGGGAAGAAAAGAAGGAAAAGGGAAGAGAAGAAGAGAAGAAGGGGAAAGAAGAAGAAAGAAAGAAGTAAGAAGAAAAAAAAAGAGGAACAAAAAAAGAAAAGAAGGGTTGGGAAGAAAAAGAAGAGAAAAAGAAAGGAAAAAAAAGAAGGAGGAGAAGAGAAGGAAAAAAAAAAGAAGAAAAGTTTAGGAAGAAAAAAAAGAAGAAAAAGAAGAAGGAAGAAGAAGAAAAAAAGAAAAGAAAAGAAGGAAAAGAGAAGAAGAAGAGGAGAAAAAGAAGAAAGAGGAAAAAAAAAGAAAAGAAGAAGGAAAAGAAGGAAAGAAAAAAAAAAGGGGGGAGAAAAAGAAGAAAATTTGAAAAAAAAGAATGGGTTGAAAAGAAAAAGGGAAGAAGAAGAAAAAAAGAAGGAAAAAGAAAAGAAGAAAAAGAGGAGGGAGAAGGGAAATAAGAGAGAAAGAAGAGGGTGGTGAGAGAAGAAGAAAAGAAAGAAAAAAGGTTTAGAAAAAAGAAAAGAAGGAAGAGAGAAGAAAGTGGGAAAAAAAAGAAGAAAAAGAAGAAGAGAAGAAGAGGAAGGGGAAAAGAAGAAGGAAAAGAAGAGGAAGAAAGGGAAAAAAGAAGGAAAAAAAGAAGAAAGAAAAAAGAAAAGAGAAAAGAAAGAAAAGAAAGAAGAAGAAGAAAGAAAAAGAGAAAGGTGGAGGAAAAGAAAAAAAATAAGAAAAGAAGAAGAATGGGGAAGAAGAAGAAGAAGAAGAAGAAAAAAGATGAAAGGAAAAGAAGAAAATAAAAGAAGAAAAGAAAAAAAAAAAAAAAGAAAAGAAAAAAAAGAGAAGAAAAGAAGAAGAAAGGAGAAGAAGAAGAGGAAGAAGAAGAAAAGAAAAGAAAAGGGAAATTTTGAAGAAGAAGTAGAGGGAAGAAGAAAAGAAAAAATAAGAAGAAGAAGAAAAGAAGAGAAAAAAAAAGAAGAAGAAGAAGAAGAAGAGGAACAAGAAGAAGAAGAAAAAAAAGAAAAAGAAAAGAGAAGAAGAAAAAAGAAAAGTAAAAAAAAAAAAGAAAAGAAGAGAAGAAGAAAAAAGAAGAAAAAGAAAAGGGAAAGATGAAGAAGGAAGAAGAAAGGGAAGAAAAAGAAGGAGAGAAGAAGAAAAAAAGAAAAAACAGAGAAAAAGAAAAAAAAGAAAAAGGAGAAGAAAAGAAGAAGAAAGAAAAAGTCTAAAGGTTCCCAAGAGAAGAAGAAGAAAAAGGGAAAAAAGGGAAAGAAAAGAGAGAAGATGAGAAGAAAGAAGAAGGGGGAAGAAGAAGAAGAAAAGAAGAAGAAGAAGAAGAAAAGAAGAAAAGGAAGAAGAAGAAGAGAAGAAGGAAAGAAGGAAAGGAAGAAGAAGAAGAAGAAAAGAAGAAGAAGAAGAAGAGAAAGAAGAAGAAGGAAGAAGAGAAGGAAAATAAGGGAAAGGGAGAGAAAAGAAAGGAAGGAGGATTTTTAGAAAGAAGAAGAAAAGAAGAGAAAAGAAGAGGATGGAGAAAAAAAAGAAGAAGAAAAGGGAAAAGAAGAAGAAAGAAGAACGAATGAGAAGAAGAAGAAGAAAAAAGAAGAAGAAGGATTAGAAGAAAAAGAAGAAAAGGAGAAGAAGAAGAAGAAGAGAAGAAAAGAAGAAGAAGAAGAAGAAGAAGAAGAAGAAGGGAGGAGAAAGAGAAGAAAAAGAAGAAGTAAGAAGGAATGTGGGGAAGAAGAAGGAGGAGAAAGAGGGAAGAAAAAAAAGAAGAAAGGAAAAAAGGTGAGAAGAGGAAAAAAAAAGGAGGAAAGAAGTGAAAGAAGAAGGGGGGAAGGTAGAGGTTGGAAAAGAAAAGAAGAAGAGAGAAGAAAGGAATGAAGAAGAAAAAGAAAAAGAAAGAGAAGAGAAGAAAAAAGAAGAAGAAAAGAAAAGAAAGAGGGAAAAAAGGGGTTTTGAAGAAAAGAAAGAGAAGAAGAGAAGAAGAAGGGAGGAAAGAGAAAAAGAAGAGGGGGAAGAAAAAAAAGAAAAAAGGAGAAGAAAAGAAAGGAGGGTAGGAGAGAAGAAAAGAAAGGGAAGAAAAAGAAGAAGAAGAAGAAGAAAAAGGGAGAAGAAGAAGAAGAAGAGGAAGAAGAAGAAAAAAAGAAAAGAAGAGAGAAGAGAGGAAAGGAAGGAAAAAGAAGAAAGAAGAGAAAGAAGAAGAAAAGAAGGAGAAAGGATAGAAAAAGAAGAGAAAGAAGAAGGAAAGGAAGAAAAAGAAGAGGGGAAGAAGGGGAGAAAAGAAGAATGAGGTAATGAAAGAAAGAAAGAGAAAAAGAAGAAAAGAAAAGAAGAAGGAGAAGAAGAAAAGAAGAGAAAGAGAAGAAGAAAGAAGAAGAAGAAAAGAAGAAAGAAGAAGAGAGAAAGAGAAGAAAGGAAGAAAGAAAGAAAAGAAAGAAAAGAAGAAGATGAAGAAGAGAGAAGAGAAAGAGAAAGAAAAGAGAAGAAGATCAGAAGAAGAAGAAGAAGAAGAAGAAAGAGAAAAAGAGAGAAGGGAAGAAAAGAAGAAGGAAAGAAAGAAGAAGAAAAGAAGAAGAAAAAGAAGAAATAGAAGAAGTAAGGGGAAAGAAGAGGAGAAGGGGAAGAAGAAGAAAGAAGAAGAAGAAGAAGAAGGGAGAAGAAGAAAATGAAGAAGAAGAAGAAAGAAGAAAAAGGAAGAAGAAAAAGGAAGAAGAAGGAAGAAGAAGTAAGAAGAAGAAGAAGAAGGGAGAAGAAGAAGGGAGAAGAAGAAGGAAGAAGGGAGAAGAAGAAGGAAGAAAAAGAAAGAAGAAGAAGAAGAAGAAGAAGAAGAAGAAGGGAAGAAGGGAAGAAGAAGAAGAAGGAAAAGAAAGAAAAGGAAGAAGAAGGGGTAGAAGAAAAGAAGAAGAAGAAGAAGAAGAAAGAGGAAAAGAAGAAGAAGAAGAAAAAAGACTTAACAGGTGAATAAACAACAAAATAAGGAGGTCCTAGAAAATCTAGGTATGAAAAGAGAACTAATGAGAGAGGTCAAAGTTCGGCAGCTAAAATACTTTGGCCACATAAAAAGGCATAACACCTTGCAGAAGACCATAACAGAAGGGAGAGTTGAAGGTAAACGTGCAAGGGGAAGACAGCGCTATAAGTGGGAAGATAACATCAAGAGATGGACGGGAAAGAGTCTATCAGAGTGTACCACCAAGACAAGAGACAGAAGACGTTGGAGATCCATTACAGCCAACCTCCGTTGTGGAGATGGCAACTGATGATGATGATGAAACAACACAAAAGAGAAAATAAAATGGACAAATACTAATATAAATAAAAATCAGCAACTGCAAAAGACAATAGATATTTAAATTGAATACAAAATTAGAAAATAAAATGACACTAAATACCCCAATTATAACCAACTTTCAGGTTGAACAGGGTAGACCAAGATGGAATGATAAGAGGCAATAATGGACAGCTGTTAAGAGCCCGCTCGCCACCCATCAATTCATCAAAACAACAACAACAATCTTCCAAAAAGGGATTTCCCTACTTTCCTCCCTTTGCTCAAAGCATTCCTGCACCCATATCATCTCCCCTCAACAAAGACGAACAGTCTTTAATACAACTTCATTCATCTTTCCCAAACCATTTTTCCACACTCACTTACCCTACTAAAACCCAAACCACCATTCACATGATGATGTTGATGAATATATTGGTGTTGATGATGATATCGCTTCTCGGCCTTTTGGCAAAGATCAAAGTGCATTGACATTAACGTGTTAATGTATTTGATCTTTTGAGGCTAGACGTGCGCCTTGATATCCGGCCTTTTGGCTAAGACCATTGTGTCTTAGCTAGGGCCGGGGCGTGCGCCATCGCGACTCATGCGAGTCTAAAATATGCGACTTCATGCGAGGAAAAAAAAAATAATAAGATTGTTACGCGCAGATTTTTTCTGAGTCTTATTTGTACACTTTAATTTTTGTGATCAAAGGTTCTTAACTCTTGGTAAACTGAGGTTACATTTTGACAATGGTTGTTACCTTCTCTTGTGTCTTAAACTGCCGGTCTATTTTTTGGATCGATGTCTGGTTGTTGTCCTTTTATGGCTCGAATAGGTCAGCTTTTCTTGGAATGTTTGCAACCAGAGTTGATGTTTATTCCCTGACCATATAAGGAGCGATTTGATCAGTATCTTTGCTTGGTATGTGTCCAACATCGGTCCGTTTGAGTTGAACTCAGGGGGTCGAGCGCTTCTGCGCATGTGTAGAATTTAGGGCGGTTTGAGAAAGACTTCCGTCCGAGAGTCCCGCAGTTGTTACGAGCAGAGCAGGACGCATTTTCAGCGTCTGTGATCTTTTGATGGGGAATTGGACGTCCTCTTGTGTGTTAGTTTATCTAACGAGGATTTTTCCTGCATGATTCTAAACGCCTGGAGGCGTATGTGATGTGGTGTTATTTCCGAAGCAAGGTAAATGCTCTCCTAATATTGAAATCAGCAGTCTGCTTAGATTTTTGACATTGTCGTTCTCTGCTCGCTCACTATCTACAGGCAGGAGAGGCTCTTCTATTAGGAAATGCACCCAGGTATCCTTATACCTTAGTTTTATATGTATACGGGTCACTCTAGGCCCAGAGAACAGTTTCTATGCTCCTGTGAGCTTCGCTATGCCAGCGATTATACCTTCATCAAGGTTAGACTTAGAAATGCCTACAAAGGTTAACTTGAACTGTACACATAAACCCGCCATTCCCGTGCGGCCTGGGGTAGACTTATTTACACACCTGGTCTACTAGTATCAGAGAGGAGTTTTTTACACTCATAGAGTGATGATATGGAGCTGAGGCCGTTGTAAGCTGGAATTATCGAGATCAGCTTACATGATATATGTACGATTTACTGAGGAACTTTGTTTATGCTGATTACTATGTCCTGCAGTGTCTGTGACTTATATATATATATTGCTTTCAACGTACCTGTCATTGTGGCGTCCTAAATAAATGATGGAAAACGTCACCAGCAGTTCATATTTCTATGACTTATACTTCGTGAGTGAATGTAATGTCCTCATGACCCATGTACTGTAGACATGTGGAACTTCATCTAATCTATACTCACAGCAAGCAACAGACCAGACAAGACACCTTACTTCACAGCCTTCGACATCCCTGGTGTCTATGGTGGTACATTACACGGCTACATCTTAGCAACAACATTAGACCTACATCTACATTCTAGTAGCCAGTAAAATCCACCGTTACAAAGATCAAAGTGCATTGACATTAACGTGTTAATGTATTTGATCTTTTGAGGCTAGACGTGCGCCTTGACATCCGGCCTTTTGGCTAAGACCATTGTGTCTTAGCTAGAGCCGGGGCGTGCGCCATCGCGACTCATGCGAGTCTAAAATATGCGACCTCATGCGAGGAAAAAAATGCTACCTCATGCGGGAAAAAAAAAATAAGATCAAAGTGCATTAACGTGTTAATGTATTTGATCTTTTGAGGCTAGACGTGCGCCTTGATATCCGGCCTATTGGCTAAGACCATTGTGTCTTAGCTAGGGCCGGGGCGTGCGCCACCGCAATTCATGCGAGTTTAAAATATGCGACCTCATGCGAGGAAAAAAACAATGCGACTTCATGCAAGGAAAAAAAAAAATTCTCGGCCTTTTGGCTAAGATCAAAGTGTATACTTTAGGGATCATTTAAGGTATGCAGTGTCTTAGCCAGGGCCGGGATCACACACAATTAACAAATTAAACCTAATAAAGTCATTAGACCTCACTTTGAACCCCAGAAGGGGCATTAAAAAAAATGATGATGTTGATGATGATATTCTACAACCTACTTATATTTTTGCTCGAAGAAGGCCCCGAAAATGGTAGGATGCACATTGAGGAAACTGTTGATAGTTTAACAAGGCAATACTCTTTCTGGAATCCCCACGGCAAGATAGGCAGAAGGAGACAGAACGTGGACAAGTTAACCGGAGACAGATATAAAAGTGGGAAATAAGACATGGTCACATCTTGAGTGGACGGCACAGTACAGCAGGACCTGGTACAAGTTTGTTCAAGACCTAAGCTCCCCCAGGAGCTAAAGAGTACTGATAGTGATGTATTTGATTAAGCTGACCTTGACCTTTTTTATTTATGACTTTAAACTATTATTTGTACAACTATTTGTGTGAATGGAGTTTTTGATCTGTCTAGACGTGTCAGAATCATCCATCAATAAATTGTGTCCACCCCCATGGATTTGTTGGCGGAGCGTCATTAACTATCCCTGGGCTTAAAAGAAAAAGTTATTAGTCTTTGCTGTCTAATATTCAGAGAATTCTGACGGGGGGTGGCGGCGTAGGATATTTCTGATTTATAGTCTTGTTTAATTTTAACCAGTCAATGACCGCAGCACGGAACTTGTTATGAAGTCTGCTGTATCCAAACTGTCCAGCGATGGTATTTTGCAATGACTTGCTTGGTCAGCGACTTTTGGTCAGCGTTATATTTTCAGTTGGTTAATATGTAATACATTGTTTCTTTCCTGGAAGTGACACGTCAAGAAATGGCTGATAAGAAAACTAGGGCAGTGGCTCCCAAACCGTGCGGCGCGAGAGGATGGGAGGTTGGGCAGGAAGATTCAAAGACAATTGTGGCCGGGTAGGGTAGTGGGGATTGCTGTTTTGAATCGAGAGTATTAGATTTTGATTACTAGCTAGCCTGCTAGAGGTGATGATTTCTCTCTACAGACTTACAGGAATTTACCAGGTTCGGGGACAATCCTCTATGATGTTTTATTTTTAGAGCATATGGTTATTATTTGTGTTGCACCTGCAACGATTAGCTTTGGCATGATCCTTTAATAATTTGTATGATGGCTAACTGCAAACATATGATTCGTCAACAGCATTTGTGTTCAATGAAACAAATGTTTATTCAATTTCCAACAAGAACTGGGTTAAGTCAAATGGTAACCACACCAAATTTGCATAATAGCATGTTGACATTTAATAAACAAGCATAAAAAGTCAATGCATTATTTTAATGATGCAATATTCCTTATTGCATCTCGTAATCTTTTCAAGTTGCTAAAACATGGCGTGGCTCCTCTATCCTTCTAGTGTTCCTTCGTTTATTTGTTAATGTGGTCTAGATTTCACGTTTTTCTTATCTCTTCATTTCAATGAAGAGCCAAACTTTCTCTTATTCATTAGTATTCCTTAGTTTGACTTTCTCTCAGCTTAAGGACCTTCATTCTTGGTAAAAGGTTCAGATATATGCCTGGGTTTACAATTCTTTACCCAGTTTTCGAGCGTAGCTCCGTTTCAGTTATGACTGTGGGCTCTAACAGTTATTGCATGCAATTCTTAGCACTACTTACGTTTCTCGTGAATTCACAAAATATAACATTCTACATTTCGAAGTTACACAGTTGCTTTAATTGTGCGAAGTCAATCTCCTCTATAGAATATCACTGAGCAAAGAGAATTTCGTCTTGTCTCGACCGCTCTAAATTCATTACTCATCAAAAAATGGCTTCATCTCTCGTTCATTCCGGGGGAAGAAAAAGGACTGAGCTTAACCATTGGTTGGAAAACACGTGACCAACGCAACTATACACGCCAAACTTGGCCTAAAATAATGCGTGGCGTTTCGAAGCTAACCTGGTTTAATTAAACATCTGCGTTGAGATTTTCTTTTATCTTCTGTTTCTATAAAAATTTATTTTATATTAATATAGTCTATATCTGAAAACTCACGGTATACGCGGTTACATACAGATCCCGGGGCCCTGCAAATGTATCCCGTAGGGAGACATTTGAGTACTATCAATAACAAAAATTCATCCCCAAAAATTTCTAAGTTCAAAAAAAATTTTTCAGAAAAATTTAAAGTTCAAAAATTTTTCTAAGTCCAAAAATATTTCCAAAAATTTAATCTAATTCCTATACTGGGGTCCTATGTCTATATGAGGTCGTCTGCTATGTAAAAAAAACTAGTAGTGGACATCAACTTCAAAAAGTGTAACTTATTCATCACATCATAATATTTTTCACCAAATTTACAAATTGGCAACACTGCCCAACAAAATCTGCAAAACACTCATAAGGTCATCACTAAAACAAAAAAATGTGACGAGTGGCAACACTGGGGAATGAACAATAAACTATCTTATTTGCAGAACTTGGCTGGATTATCATAATCTATTACATTTCATTCAAAAATATAGTTGATTACATTCTCTTGGATATGGTGGGGGGTGTTATCTCTTTTCTGTTCCTGTTATTTACTCCATATATAATTCTGCAAGACTTAACAAATCTTTTTTTTTCCTGGCGTATTTATTTATTCTATTTCCCAAGTACTCTGCAATATTCCAAGAAATGTCCAAAATCTCTAATTCCTATGGTAATGGCAATCCACTTTCATAGAATAGCCAATGTTTTCATGGGTACTCATCATCTTCTTCTTCTTTTTTTTTTTTTTTTTTTTTTCTAGTGAATGAGCCACTTGCTCATTATTACATGTAGAAAACATCTCTAAACATAATATGCATATTTATCAGACGATAATACAACTAGCATCATTTTTATAAGTAATCATTTTTCACAATAAAAGCATTAGAACCTCATGGCTTATCCTTATTTATTTATCTGAATGTTTCCTTGTTATTGACATTTTCCAAATGGTAAGTGTATAAATTCGTTCTAAGTCCGTCACTGGAGAAAATGTTCTATATTACATTTTTTTTTTTTTTTTTTTTTTTTTTCAAAATATGTGATGTTTGTCTCTAATATCCGTACGTCTGGTGGTGATCCTGTCCATTAGTCAGTTATTTCAAATCATTCCTTCTTTTCTGTCAATACAGTATATTTTTTTTGTGAACTCTTCCCTAGAAATATTATTTTATATATATATTTATTCTTCAAAGATCTTCTTTGACTTGCCATACATCAATTTTCAAACATCAAATTATTCAGCAACCAACAGACGAATGTGTTACTATCATATTATGAAATATAAGGGAAAAGAAAAAATATAGTTTCCAAATCATCATGAATTTTCTACATTGGGTTCCGTATTACTTTATTTTCTCTTTTAAGACAACTGCTTATACTCTTGACAATATGTATCCATGTTGTCACTCTCGAGGCATCCTTGTATACAATTTATATTTGTCTCCTTTTTTTTTTTTTTTTATAACACCAATGTATCATTTATGGTGTTCCAATATCATTGTATCTATTCTAGTCCTCCTGTTATCTTGATAATTCATCCTTAGTAACTCCCTATGTACCTTATCTAGCAATACATTTATGCAAAACACATCAAACAATTATTTATGGAACTATCAACTGAGATGTAAGAACTGTTTGACAATATGAGATGAAAAAAAAATTTTGGGGTCATCACTCAAAAAAATTGTGACATAGAAAGGAAGAAAATAATCAATTGATCGTGAGGAATCTACAATATTCTCGTAAGACAAAGTTCCTGGCACTCTGACTACTATTTATCCATATTATTTCTGGTTATCCTTGCATACAGTGTACCATTTCCATTTTCTTTATAAGTCCAATTCCTCGCTCATGGTGCTCCAATATTTAAAATGTGGATCCTTCCTATTCCTCTTATTCTGTACTGGAAATATATCCTTATTAATTGTCCATGTACTATATTTGCGAATATTTTTCATCAATATATCAACTAATCATTTATAGAACTATTAACATAAATGTCTAGACTTTACTAAAACATGAATAAAAACATGTCTTTTTACATATGTGCTAAATTTCGACACCAACTCTGCCTTCGCTGGTCGAGGGTTAGTCAGAGTTATGTGGTGCCTGTAACATCCGCTGACTACAGCCAGATGGGTGACTTATGGTACTTATAATTCAAAAATCTCATCCGTCAGTTATCTTAAGTGTGGGGCGGGGGTCTATTTCATGGTGTCCTTGACCAAGTTTGCTGCATTTCTAATCTAGATATTCTTTTTTTTTTTTTCATAGTATCTCCAAGGTATATCTGTGACATGTCTGTCCTTGGAATAACATTATTATTTTTTTTTTCAATATCCTCGGGGTGAGCACATCTCAGTGTGTCCACTTTCATCAATCATTTATTTATTTTCTCTCCTGTAATTCTGGGTATAATATGAGTATTTTAAATTGTCAATTTATTCCAACTATCTTACAACATTCTGTAATTCGTGATAAGGAATAGTCATTTGTTATACAACAATGTTCATATTACAAAGGCAATAAGCAAAAATCAAGGAGATATCTTCTCCAAAATGCGGATGCATCTCTATTTCCTTTACCTCTGGGCGTAGCAATTATTCAGTCATTATTTTTTTTTTCATTATTTAATCTCCATTTTGTGTCCTTGGAATAGTGTGATGACTACGTTAGGTGTCTAGGGTATGTGTATGATGAAGTGTAAGTCACAACAACAGACAGATAAACAATTTAATTTAATCCACTACTCTTGACAACACTGTGACACTCACATACATATAACACTCTATGAGAATATCTTAAGGAGTCACTGATAACTTTTCAAATAACAATATGTATTCATGGTTATCATAAAGGTATATGTGTCCTGATTCAAATACAAAGGAACCAGGAATCACAATCAATTTTAATTACAAGTATATGTACAGACTTTATCAATATGAATATTGTAGTGACATATATTATTAAAATATCCTATGTGTGTCAGTTGTGTAGTGGTAATATGAGGTAATACTGGTTTTGTTTTGTTCAAGCTCTGTTGGTATTTGTCATCATGACTTCAATAGTTTGTCTTTTGGGACTAGTATTGGAGATGTTCTCAGTTCCTGATATTAAGACAATTAAATTCCCCTCTGAATGTTATTTTTACAAAGTTATTTCAAGATGAGGGGACATAATGTTGAGCTCAGCTGGCCAAATCAGCTTATCTTGAGTGATGGCGGCAGGAAAGGACTCCTCTGCTCGAATTCTCCTCTGGGCTCTGGAGACACCTCACTGATAGCTAAATGGACCAAGGAGTATGCTGTCCGACTCTGGATTCAGCAAAGCTCTGACCAGGTGCTGCTCAGTACCATCAAGACCACGGTCCCACAATTTCATGGAAATAAACACAGATACGTTGATTAGCAATGAATTCTGGCACAATTACTGGCACAAATTCCCATCTGCTTATGTTCCAGGCTTTTATTTAACACAAATATGAGCAGGCTTCAACGCACTGTTGCTTTATCAAGATTATTTGCACTAGTGGTCTCGAACTAACGCTCCTAAGTGAGTATATCAGCGAGTCTAGCCAATGAGGCCACGTTTCGACAAGTGTTTGAAAAAATGTTACCTTTTCACGTCTCCCCTAACAACGAAGATAGTATTTATAGCCCGACCAATCGTGGTTAGTCTTTCATTTGTTGCGCTCCAATCAATTTGGAGTTTACATGGTAGGCTAATTCTGTAACGTACGATTTTTTTCAAACACGTTATAAAAAATTTTATGAGCAGAAATGATTCCATGCTGTCAGGCATCCCCACTATTTTATTTTGGGTATAATTTATTAATTCCTGGACTATTTGCGTAACGTTTTACATATTCTTTGTCAGCAAGCCCTAAGGAACCCAAATATCCAAATTTAAAAGAGCTACGTGGCTGCGTTCAAAATATGTATTTTCTACCTCCTGTTTCGAAGATGTGCTGTCTGGGTACTGTTATGTTTTCAACCGTAAACCCATCTATTGTTATCTTTCCTAATAAGCGTTTTTTATGATTTTAAAACCTAACTCTGGGAAGGGTAGTGAATTTATCACTGTCCGTCTGAAAAAAAATTAGTGCATGTAGTCTTACACGCGTGATGGCAGCATTTGTGTATCGCGCGAAGCGTGTTGCATGCGTTCCTGATTTTCAGCCCTCCCTTCTCTCTTTATCCTTTAGTCCATCTGTTCGTTCGTTTTGGTAACGCAGTATAATTAATGTTAGGATTAATTTAGGTCATTACGCAGTCTGCCTCTCAATGTTTTTCCAAGAAATACAGCACACGTTTCATTGAAGAAAGCGGGTCATAATACAGTAAGCTTTTACTATCAACGTGAAAGCGTTACAATTTGCAGACGAAGCAGAAAACAAGGGGGATTTCGAGTACCTTCTTTGTGACAGCACTGTTATTTACCATTGCTCTTTTCTTTATTAATTTTATTTGTTAGGCTTCATATTTACCTAATAATTTATATATATGTGGATTAGAATATTCCACGACACCTCCCCTCTTAAAACAGACATTATATGTCAGTCCTTTATTCTATATTCACATAGAGAAATTTATTATTATTTCTGGGGTTTACGGTGATTCTCATCACACGGATGGCGGCTTAAAAAATCCGCTCCCAAATTGGTTTTTCCAGATATATACTCAATGCTAAAATTATATGGAGCCAAAAGTAAAGACCATCGGAGTAACCTGGAGTTCTCATGCCTAGCCTGTGCTAGAAACGATAACGGTTTGTGGTCTGTTTGCAACTTAAATGCCTTCCCATATAGATAAATATTGAATTTCTTTATCGCCCATATTACTGCAAGACATTCTTTTTCGCTAGTTGAGTAGTTGATTTCAGCTTTTTTCAACTTTCTGCTAGCATATGCCACTGGGCTTAATTCCCCATCCAATGCATCTGATTTCTGTAGTAGAGTTGCACCTAACCCAATATTACTTGCATCCGTCCTTACTATGAATTCTTGACTTAAGTCAGGTAATTTCAAAATGGGTTTACTTGTGAGCTTTTCCTTCAATTCTTGGTAAGTCATTTCACATTGTGGTGTCCATGTAATGCGATCTGGATGTCCTTTACGTGTCAATTCAGTTAACGGTGCACATATGGAATTAAAGTTTTTGATATACTTCTGGTAGAAACCACATAATGAGACAAAGGATCTCACGTCCTTCTTGGTTTGTGGTCTCGGGGCTTTCTGTAGTTTCTCTAAATTCTTTGGGTCAGGGGTCATGTTTCCCTGATAAACTGTGTGTCCCAAAAATTCCAATTCTTTACATCCAACGCAACATTTGGTTGGTCGGGCTGTTAAATTTGCCTCCCTAAGTCGATTAAACAGCATGTTCAGAGAGTCAATGTGTTCCTCAAATGTTTCTGTTGCTATAAGGATATCATCCATAAAATTTGTTATACAGGGATTATTCAGAGGATCCAATAATTTTCTCATCATTCTAGAGAAGACACTAGGCGCATTCTTTCAATCCAAATGGCAATCTATTAAACTCATAGTGTCCTTCTGAGGTACTAAAAGCTAGGTATGGTCTAACCTCAGGCTTTACTGGAATCTGATAGTATCCTTTACTCAGATCCACTTTTGAGAAATATTTAGCTTTATTTAGTCTGGCAAACAGCTGATTTGTATCCGGCAATGGATCCACCTGTCCTTCTGTAATAGCATTCAGTCTCCTGTAATCTATACAGAGTCTATGTTCTCCAGAGGGCTTCCTTAAGAGTACAACACCGGAACTATACGAAGATTCACTGTGCGAAATAATTCCTTCCTTCAACAGATAGTCTATCTCTTCCTTCAAAGCTTTCTCCTTAGCAAACGGAATCGAATATGGTTTCATACAGACAGGTGTGGAGTCTATTAGTTTCATATCATATTCCAATAGGTTTGTATGCCCTGGTCGGTCTGTTAACACCTCTGCATGATTATTTAGAACCTGTTGCACTCTCTCTTTCTGAGTTTTCGTTAAATGTGTACTGATTTTCACCTGTGCTGCTGTCTCACAGGGGTGTAATGGATATTCAAATGATGAAAGTGGTTCCTTTTTCATCTCCATGGCGATGGACAAGGTCAACAAGTGTGTCTCTTCCTGATGTTCTCTTTCCAAATATTTCTTCAGGAGATTCACATGATAGATTTTTTCTTTCCCCTTCTTATCTATCTTATAATTTGTTCTAGATACCTTCTCTAGAACTGTATATGGACCCTGCCATCCAATTTGTAACTTATTCTGACTCCCAGGCAAAAGAAGCAGTACTTTCTCTCCCACAGCCAAATTTCTGTCCTTCGCCTTCCTGTTATAATAGGCAGCATGTTTCTTCCTGGCTTGTTTCAAATTTTCATTGGCAAGTTTCCAGCCAGTTTTTAACCGAGTGGTCAGCTCATTCACATATTGGTATGAAGATGTAATGTTTTCCTCTGCCTTTTCATCAGTCCACGTTCTTAACATAGCTTCGAGTGGACCTTTTATTGGCCTTCCAAACAATAATGTTGCCGGGGCCATACCGGTTGAACTATGGGGTACCTCCCGATAAGCAAAGAGGGCGGCGTGCAGGTACTGGTCCCATGTATCTGGTTTTTTCGTGTGCCAACTTTCTCAGGATCGACATCAATGTGCCGTTAAATCTTTCCACTTGGCCGTTCCCTTGGGGATGATACACACTACAATGGAAGTGTTTGGCCTGGAAGATCCTGAAAACTTCTTCAGTTAGTTTCCCCTTGAACTGAGAGCCATTATCAGTCAAGATTTGGTTGGGAAAGCCTAACCTTGTGAAAATTGTGAGCAATGCCTCTGCCACATGTTTTGAATCAATCGATGACAGGGCTACTGCCTCTCCCCACATAGAACAAGTGTCCACTAGAGTCAGAATGTAGCTGTTCCTTCTCTTGGTTCGGGTGAGAGGTCCCACAAGATCCACGGCAACTCTCTCAAAGGGTGTTCCCACTATGGGCATTTCCCCCAGAGTTGCTGGTGCAGTCCAATGTTTAGGTGCTACTCGTTGGCATTCTGGACAGGATTTTACATATCGTTTGATATCTTCAGTTATTCCTGGCCAGAAATAGTGACAAGCTATTCGCTGTCCTGTTGCGCTGATTCCCATATGACCACTGAAGGGAATCGCATGCCCTAGTTCCAACACTTTAGTCCTATATGAAGTGGGAAGGACCAGCTGTCCGTGACCATTGGATTCAGATCCAGCCTTCCTATATATCAGTTTGTTCTTCATATAAAACTCTCCCTTGCCTGGAGGTGTATGAGATTTGGGCAACTTCTTGAAACATGGCTTGAGTGTTTTGTCCTCAGCCTGTGCCTTCCTCATCTCATCTGGGTGAGTATTTATGGGATTATCCTCCTCCTTCTTTGACTGTGATCTGGTCTGCACTGTTGCCAATATCACAGGTCTCTTGGGATTCCCCAAGAAGACATATCTACACCCCAATATTAGAGGGTAGATTGGCTCATTTATCACTGCTGCTTTTATGATTCCTTCCACATATCGCGTTTTCACTTTTATTCGGGCGACGGGAAGTGTCATGGTAGCTACATCCTTGGTTGCAGTTTGAATCTCCACTGTTTCCGTGGTGTATTGATCGGCCTGCACCAGGTGAGAACTCACAACGGAATCGTAATCTAAACCGGTATCATATAAACATCTTATAGTGACACCATTACAGATGACATCTTCACACACTGGGGGGTGGTATGGTTCCTGTAATTCTTCAGGTTTGCCCTTCTTTTCCTTTTTCCCCGATGTCATAGCAGCAAAATGAGGAGGTTTCCTTCTACAATGGTCAGTGTCATGATTGTTCATCTTACAATTTTTACACCACCTTTTTCCTTGGTTGAAAGATTTTCTTTCATCATATTTCCTTTCATCGAATTGTGGGAATTTATTTTTTATTGTCATACCGTGGCCTATCAAATTGGTGCTTACCTTTATTTTGATCCTTAGGATCAAATTTATTAAAGTTCTGTGGTGCCCTAAAGTTATCCACTTGTTTCTTTTTATTACCTGTTACCTCTGCTTGAGCTGCTTGATACCTTTCAGCAACATTTAGCAACTCATCCAGCCTCTCTGCACCTTGTTCCATGAGAAACTTTCTCAGGTCTGGAGCCATGGACTCTCTTAATTGCTCTATAAGGACCATTTCCTTAAGATCTTGGGTTTTCCCCAGAGAAGTCCATTTCTCCAAGTATGTCTCTATTCGTGCAGAGAACTGGTGATAGGTTTCACCTGACAGTAGTTTAGCATTCCTAAATTTTTTCCTATAAAATTCTGCATTCTTTTCATACCTTAACAAAAGAGCCTGCTTTAGCATGTCATAATTTTCCTGATCACCTCTGCTCATTTTTGCAAAAACTTCATAAGCTGCCCCACGAAGTCCCTGAGATAACTTTAAGCTCCACCTTTCTCTCTCTAACCCATACGTGGTAGCTAATAGTTCATATCTATTTATATAGCTCTCAATATCATCGTCTTTCTCAACAAAATGATCTAAATGAAAGTTCATAGCTGAGGTTGAGGCTCCCTGAGTAACCGTAGCATCAGAGGCAAAGGGACTGGCACCATTTTCAGGAGCATGGCCTTGAAACTCAAACTCCCTTAGTCGTAATTCATGTTCCCTTTGTAATCTTTTCTCCTCCTTTTCTGCTTCCCTCTCTGCAGCTAATTTCTTGTCTTCCCTTTCTGCAGCTAATTTCTTCTCTTCCCTTTCTGCAGCCAATCTTCTGTCTTCTCTTTCTGCTTCCAATTTCTTAGCCTCTTTGTCAGCCTCAATCTGCAACCTCTTAGTCTCAGCCTCAGCTTGTAACTTCTTAGTCTCAGCCTCAGCTTGTAACTTCTTAGTCTCAGCCTCAGCTTCAAATTGTAACTTCTTAATTTCCCTTTCAGCCTCTAACCTTCTTTCGGCTTCTTTTTCTAATCTTCTTTCTTCGCGTTCAATAAATTTGTCACATTCCGTCGTGACATAGGCAACCATAACTTGCCCATCTAATCCTAACTCTTTTGCAGTCTGAACAGCAGCAGATCGAAACTTGGCCAGGTCCGCCATTGTCTATCAGGTAAATTTCTACAATGTCTAACCAACACTTTAATCTCTAAATATATCTAATGGACAACACAGGCACCGTGAGCTCAACCTTATTTAATTCCACCCAAGGATACCTTTTAATTCTTATATTCCCTGAAGTGAATTACCCCCAATATTTTTAATAGGGAAAGATTCAAAATCCCAAGAGCGAGACCCCAATATATGTGGTGAAGTGGGATGTTATAAATATTTATAGGGACTTAGTGTACTGACTGAGATCAGCTGTGAAGGTATCTATATCTATTAAGAGTAGTGTATTATAGATAACCTTACTTGCTACCACATATCTATATATCTCAGTCAGAATTATTCTGGAATAGTGTGATGACTACGTTAGTGTCTAGGGTATGTGTATGATGAAGTGTAAGTCACAACAACAGACAGATAAACAATTTAATTTAATCCACTACTCTTGACAACACTGTGACACTCACATACATATAACACTCTATGAGAATATCTTAAGGAGTCACTGATAACTTTTCAAATAACAATATGTATTCATGGTTATCATAAAGGTATATGTGTCCTGATTCAAATACAAAGGAACCAGGAATCACAATCAATTTTAATTACAAGTATATGTACAGACTTTATCAATATGAATATTGTAGTGACATATATTATTAAAATATCCTATGTGTGTCAGTTGTGTAGTGGTAATATGAGGTAATACTGGTTTTGTTTTGTTCAAGCTCTGTTGGTATTTGTCATCATGACTTCAATAGTTTGTCTTTTGGGACTAGTATTGGAGATGTTCTCAGTTCCTGATATTAAGACAATTAAATTCCCCTCTGAATGTTATTTTTACAAAGTTATTTCAAGATGAGGGGACATAATGTTGAGCTCAGCTGGCCAAATCAGCTTATCTTGAGTGATGGCGGCAGGAAAGGACTCCTCTGCTCGAATTCTCCTCTGGGCTCTGGAGACACCTCACTGATAGCTAAATGGACCAAGGAGTATGCTGTCCGACTCTGGATTCAGCAAAGCTCTGACCAGGTGCTGCTCAGTACCATCAAGACCACGGTCCCACAATTTCATGGAAATAAACACAGATACGTTGATTAGCAATGAATTCTGGCACAATTACTGGCACAAATTCCCATCTGCTTATGTTCCAGGCTTTTATTTAACACAAATATGAGCAGGCTTCAACGCACTGTTGCTTTATCAAGATTATTTGCACTAGTGGTCTCGAACTAACGCTCCTAAGTGAGTATATCAGCGAGTCTAGCCAATGAGGCCACGTTTCGACAAGTGTTTGAAAAAATGTTACCTTTTCACGTCTCCCCTAACAACGAAGATAGTATTTATAGCCCGACCAATCGTGGTTAGTCTTTCATTTGTTGCGCTCCAATCAATTTGGAGTTTACATGGTAGGCTAATTCTGTAACGTACGATTTTTTTCAAACACGTTATAAAAAATTTATGAGCAGAAATGATTCCATGCTGTCAGGCATCCCCACTATTTTATTTTGGGTATAATTTATTAATTCCTGGACTATTTGCGTAACGTTTTACATATTCTTTGTCAGCAAGCCCTAAGGAACCCAAATATCCAAATTTAAAAGAGCTACGTGGCTGCGTTCAAAATATGTATTTTCTACCTCCTGTTTCGAAGATGTGCTGTCTGGGTACTGTTATGTTTTCAACCGTAAACCCATCTATTGTTATCTTTCCTAATAAGCGTTTTTTTATGATTTTAAAACCTAACTCTGGGAAGGGTAGTGAATTTATCACTGTCCGTCTGAAAAAAAATTAGTGCATGTAGTCTTACACGCGTGATGGCAGCATTTGTGTATCGCGCGAAGCGTGTTGCATGCGTTCCTGATTTTCAGCCCTCCCTTCTCTCTTTATCCTTTAGTCCATCTGTTCGTTCGTTTTGGTAACGCAGTATAATTAATGTTAGGATTAATTTAGGTCATTACGCAGTCTGCCTCTCAATGTTTTTCCAAGAAATACAGCACACGTTTCATTGAAGAAAGCGGGTCATAATACAGTAAGCTTTTACTATCAACGTGAAAGCGTTACAATTTGCAGACGAAGCAGAAAACAAGGGGGATTTCGAGTACCTTCTTTGTGACAGCACTGTTATTTACCATTGCTCTTTTCTTTATTAATTTTATTTGTTAGGCTTCATATTTACCTAATAATTTATATATGTGGATTAGAATATTCCACGACAATGTGCAACAATCATCTGCTCTGATTTTTTTTCATGGTATTCATCAAATATTCTATTATATCCTTGTCTTATCTCGTAACCACGAAAGACTAAGATTATTCCTCCTCCAATGTTAATGTGGGGGATTTTGTGCATAAACCTTACAACAAAATCTCAGCTGTGACAACATAAAGTTTCACCTTAATATAAAATGGCATCTTCATCATACATAACCAGTTGCTTCTTCATCTCATGTGTCATTAGTGGTTATCATGCGGTAATGGGGTATTTCATTTGCTAGGTCAGCATGTGCAAATGCTATTTCTTTAACATGGGCAAAGGATCATCAATCAAAATAGGTGCAATTTGTTCAATCTGGGGTTAGCATATACTAATGCTCTCAAGGGATTCTTTATTTGCAGAAATTCAGCATGCGGAAATGTCATTGGGGTATTTGTGATAGGCAGTAAAATTTTTGACAGTACTAATATACATCTGGGTCTAAAATAATAATGTACATTTGAAATAATCCTGTGGAGAAAAATAGCATAACCTACAATACTAGTTTTGGGTATGAATTATGTGCTGTTGAGAGATATTATAGTAGGAACAGTATGATTGATCAAGGTGGCAGATATCAAGGAGTTTAGCATAATATAGATCAAAGAAATATTAGTATGAGGTAAGAAAAAAAAAAACTACTGGTGTAAGGTGTCTGCATGAAAATGCTGGTGAATGGAGCGTGGAATATGATCAGTTACAAAAGTGGAGATGAATGTTACAACAGAATAGTGTGACACATGTGTTATAGGTAAAGTTGTGTAACATTCTAAATATTAAGAGAATGTATGTAACTAAATAAGGGTGTCTGTAAACTCGTAACACCGTGTGTTATCAATTGTTTTAACATTTTTATTTTCACAATTATGCTATCTAAAGAAAATCCTCCGTGTGCTGGTCTTGATTTCTTTCTGGGCATCCGTATTCTAAGGCTGGAAAAAATAACTTTCTCAGTGAGGCTTTGACATCTTAGTCTGTAAGCAAGTCATTTGAACTGTCAAAAACTGAAAATAGAGTACATGGGGAGAGTTAGTACATTGTTAAAAAGGTTTATTCACATATGCGTAGACCGTGTTTGGATTTGCGAACACATATAAAACACCTGGGCGTGTTTTTCAGAACAGCTTCGCTAGTTCCTTCACCATCTCTAACCTTGCAATGTCCCGACTGCTTAGGCGAGCATCATACTGTGTAGCAGTGGTGACGGGTGTGATAGGCGACGACACTGCATTTGCTGATTGTTGGGACACTGAGGACATTGACGAATGCGGTGATGGTTTTACTGTGGTTAGGGTGTGTATGGCTGGAACATCTGTTGGTTTTGAGGCAGGTATATGTTTCGCCTTGATTTTTCTTCTGACCTGGTTGTGCTGAACGTTAGCACTGGTTACAATGGGCACAGTAATTTGCACACTGTTGTTTTTGACTAGTTGAGATGAGGCTAACACTTCTCGGCTTGGTTTTGGAACATGATTGCGTTTCTTCAGAATCTTTCGTCTGATATAGTTGTGCTGTATACGCGGAATTTTGTTGCTAGGGATTGAGTCATCAGATTCTGTTTTATAGGCGCGTTTGACGCTGGAGCTGACTGGTACAAATAATGTACTATCCGCATCACTGGTTTCAATGAAACTAGCTGTATCAATGTCTGTTTCTTGTTGGTATAATTCTACCATTTTTTCTGTCATTATGTTCGTTGGGGTCTGACAAAGCTATGCTGTCTTGTTCTGTTTCGTCTCCATAAAAGATCGCTGGTATATATGGTTCAACAATCTGCTTGGGTATAGTTTCTTCAGGATCTGATTGTTTTGAACCAGCAATCTTGTTCTTGTGGTATAGCAGTGTTTGGTTTTCACTAGTGTTAAAACTAGAAACTGCCTGAAACTGGGGGTGTGATAGGGTATCAGCTGACGATTTATCACCCTGTGGGAGTAAGTTTGAGTGTGGATATAAGGTGTTTTCGTGTTGTCATCGTGTGACGTCTGTGGCATGATTTCTTCATTTCTCATGCGCAGGTCTCTGTCTTGTAGTCTATTATGCAATTCAAGTGGTGGAATATCTTCGTCGCTTGAGGCCGTGTCTCGTTGTTGTCTTGCTCGAGGTATTTCATCTGTGGGTGGTCTGGGGATGTGGTCGTCTTGGTAAAACTCAGAGGCTGTCATGTCTGACTCTGATAGTGAAGACGAATTGGTGAGGGATGGATTATAATTTAGGGTGGCTTTTCTGACTGGTCTTGTATTTGTCGTCAGAGGCGTAACGGGCCGTTGATTATCAATTTTTATTTGGTTTCCGAGAGGTTTGGTGTGGTGTTTTTTCTCTTCATTCCGAATAATTAGGTTTACATGCGTTAGTTTGTTTCATGATTTTGTAGCCATCTAACCATCGGTCATCGAATTTTTGAACTGCGTACATGTTTCTTGTAGTATACTCTGTCTCCTATTTTGTACGTTGGTAGCTTGGCTGATTTATCATGTTGTTTCTGTTTCTTGTGAAATGCCTTCTGCGTATTTCGTTGTGCAATCTGGTGAGCTTTATACTTTTCTTGAAGGATTATTTCGATGGGGTCTTCTCCCATGTATTTTCTTTGTGGGCGAAGTAGGTTGTCTAACGGAAAGTTTGGTTCTCTTCCGTATAGCATGAGAAAGGGTGACATTCCTGTGGTATCGTTCACGTTTACTCGGATGGCTTCAAGAGCTTGGTTAATGTATAGGTCCCAGTATTGGTGGTTCCCCTTGATATATTTGCTAATAATATCATGTAGGGTGGCGTGCATGCGTTCATTTCTGCCATTTGCATTTGGGCAATAATAAGTGGTTGTAGTATGCTCAATATTCAGCTGGTGTAAGGTGGCTTTAAATGGGTTACCTATAAACTGTTTACCGTTGTCTGAAATGATTCGTTTTGGACAGCCATGCCTGGGAATGAATTCTTGTAAAAAAAATTTGCGTGATGGACTGCGATGTGGCATCACTGAGTGGGTAACTTTCTGGCCAAACAGAGTATTGGTCAACTATGTGCAGGAGGTATTTGTTGCCTGATTGGGTGAGTGGGTAAGGACCTGATAAGTCAATGCTCACTGTTTGCATGGGGTAATGGGAAGGTTGCATTTCTTGAAGGGGAATTAAATGTGGCTTCATGTTTCTCAATTTACATGTTCTACAGGTGGCTACATATTCTGTAATGTCCTTGTAGAAAGTTTGCCAATAATACCTTTTCTTTATGACATCAATTGTTTTGTCTCTTCCCATGTGCCCGTTGTTATCATGAAACTGTAGCAATACTTCTGGGACTAGATGTGCTGGAATGACTTTTCTTAGTGTCCCTTCTTGTTTCTGATCAATATAGTATAGAATTCCATCCGTTGGGTGTACTGTAAAATCTTTACTTTTTGTTGGGTTTTCTTTCACGTATGTGAGCAGCTTGACAATTTCTGCATCTTTCGCTTGTTCTACCTCATGTCAAACATCTCTTGGCTTTCTTCTTCTACTTGAGTGGCGGAATCTGAGGTACTTCTTCGACTTGATGAAGTAATTTCATTAATTTCTTTAGCATTATCGTCAATCTCTGAGGATGTGCCATCATTTTTGACTCTATTTGTTTTCACTTCAGTTTCATCATCATATTTAATCCTGGATAAGAGGTCTGCACAGGTGTTCATTTCGCCTGGGATATGTTCGATAGTGGTGTCGTAGGACTGTAAATTCATTGCCCATGTCTGTAACTTCTTTGGCTGTTCTTGTGTTTTGGTGAGCCAGTTAACCAAAGGTTGATGATCAGTTCTTATAATGAGTTTAGTTCCTCTGACGTAAAAGTCAAACTTTTGTACTGCATAGTGAATAGCATATGCTTCTTTCTCAGTGGTGGTCCACCGTTTTTGTGACTTTGACAATGCGTGGGATAGGAATGCAATGGGTTTCTCATTTGGAATGTTTGGTAGGATGGGTGTTTCATCTTCTAGTACAGGTTGGACCAAACAAGCACCAATTGCGTTATCTGAGGCATCGGCGTATAGTATCATGGGCTGAGAAATATCTGGATGTCCAAGCAGTGGGATGGTGGTTAGGGCATTTTTTAGATACTCAAAGGATCTCTGGCAGTCTTCTGTCCATTTGAAGCGTGCATACTTGCGGGTAAGGGCTATCAAAGGCTCTGCTGCTCTGGAGAAATTGATGATGTGGCGTCTATAGTACCCTATTGTACCAATAAATGAGCGTGTTTGTCTCACCGTCTTGGGGCTAGGCATTTCTCTTATGGCTTTGACTTTATCTTCATGAGGTCTGACGCCATGTCTATTGATGACAAAGCCTAAATATTTTGTTTCTGTCTTTAGAAACTCACACTTCGACAGTTTTAACTTTATTTGGTGATGCCTGAGTCTATCAAACACTGTTTCAACCTTGCGGAGGTGGTCTTCCATCGTGCCTGTGGTATGTATCAGGATATCGTCTATGTATGCCAGGGCAAATGGATGTAGACCCTTTAACACTTCATCCATGAGTGACATATATGTTGCTGGAGATCCTTTTAGACCAAATGGCATAACATTCCAAAAAAAGCTTCCCATATGTGAACAGAATGTGGATTTCTGTTTTGCCTCAGGTGTCATGGGGATGCACCAAAAGCCTGACCTTGCATCAAGTGTGGTAAAGTATGTAGACTTTCCTAACGTCGCAAGTAGATCGTCTATCCTGGGGAGGGGGGGTAGGAAATGACTTTTGTGATTTTGTTAAGGGCACGGTAGTCGCAGCAAAAGCGACTGGAGCCGTCTTTCTTTGTTACGATCACTATGGGTGAGGACCATTGGGAACGGGATCTTTCGATGATTCCTGCCTGTAGCATTTCATTTATAGACCTTTCCACGAGTTCTCTATTTTTCAAGGGCGTATGATAGAGTTTCATATGTATTGGCTCCTCTGTGGTTGTTTGAATGTCCATTGTGACAGTGTTAGTTCTGCCTAATTCCATGTCATTGAGTGCGAATACATCTTGGTGCTTTTCTACAAACGTTTTCAAACGTTGCTTATTATCTTCTGTGGCATTCAGGGTTGCAAGTAACTGAGCTATTCTCTCTCTGTATTTATGATCTGCTATGATATCTCTGGTCTGTCTTGATGCCTCCGTTTCATTCCCATAATTTTGGGACATTTTTCTTGCATCTTGTGAAAATCTCTGCTCCTGGTATGTGGCTTTCTTTTGCGTAGTTCTTTGCCGTTCATTGGGCTGTGCTTGGTACTGTCTCCTCTGCCATGTACTGTGTGCATTTCCATTTGTCACTGCATTTACTGTATATTCATTTCTTATTATATTTCTGGGGTAGTCGTTGTTGTGCCATTTTTTCTGATTATTTCTGTCGTAACTGCGCTTATCCGCGTACGTTACTGTATTTCTTCTGTTTGTGCTATAGGGCTGTCTTCTTTCCCTGGGCGAAAATTTTTCATTCTTTCTGTTTCCAACTTTGCTGCTATAGTATCCTCCTGTGGTATAGTCATATAAGAATTCTTCCTTTTCTTCGGAAATTTCAATTGGTTTTGGGACTTTATCATATCCACCTGTTTTTGAGTTATATTGATACTCCATGGGGCATGTATCACTGTCTTGTCGCTTTGGATATCCTCCTGGCAAGACAATTTCTGTTTCTCTGTTACTCTGTGATATACAGCACTTCATCTTTTCTCTTGGTGTGCTGGGGCGCAAGAATGAGTAATTATAGTCATTTTCATACTGTGGCCTTTCTCTTCTTATGTATGGACTGGTTCGTTTCTGCCATCTGGGTAGGGTATGCTGTGGTGTAACATGACTGTGACTGATGTTACTGCCTTTTTCTGCATAAGCCTTATAACTGTTTACTTTCCGTGTACTATGGTTATTTGTACTGCGATTTCTTGCATTATGTCCAGTGGGAGTGGTTGAGACAATTTGTGGATGGTCTCTATTGGTTTTGGTTTGTCTTATTGTTGACGTATCCACTTGCGCTACAACTGTGCCTCTTTTTATAGTGGTAGTTTTTCCTGACATATTCAATATCATGATGGGGAAATCTCTGGACTTCGAGACTTCAGCGATTCCCTCTGTAATTTGCAACAATGGGTCATCAATAATGCTTTCTTCTGCTAGGGGCTGTACTTGAATTGATTGCCCTGGTGTTATGTACTCAGAATTTTTTACTCTGCCTTTTGCTATGACCAGGGAGTTTGGAGCCACCGTTATGGGAGCTGTAATCCTTACTAAAGACGCTATGTGGATATCGTCCTGGAGATCTATGTACGTATTGTTGACTTTGATTTTGTGGAGGTCATAGTATATTCGAACTTTGTGTTTGTTAAAAAAATCTCTCCCTAGGATAAGATTTCTAGACATTCCTTTAGTAATGACAAATGGGTGTTCAAAATTTGTTTCGCCTAAGGAAAATTTTAGCCATGCTGTCCCAACTGAATTTAGTCTTTGTCCCGTGACTGAAGCTAGGTGTGTTTTGGACGGTTGAAATCGTACTAAGTGTTGGATCCTCTTGAACAGCTGGAACCTAATAAGGCTGATGGATGCTCCTGTATCTACCAGTGCCCTATATTGTTGGCCCTGTATAGACATGATGCAGGAACTGGGGTCCGGATGTATTTTAGTTCCATCATGCAAGATTTCTTCATATTGTATTTTACTGGATGGGCCCACTTGACAATTTCTGTTCTGTGTTGTTTCTTTTGTTTTGGACCAGTTTCTGTGATTGTTGCCCTCACTAACGGTCCTGTTTAGTGAGTGGCGCGGCCGTTTCCCTGACGCATGAGGGGTTGAGGTGCGCCTCTGGTATACTGATTTCTGGTGTAATCACGTGGGGGTGGTGCGGGTTGTTGTGGTTGGTAACCTCCTCTTCTGGGTGGTGCATGATTGTAATTTGCTCTACAGGACTTGTAACCATGTCCGAGCCTACCGCATGTAAAGCATCCGTTTGTATTGACATTATTGACGTCGTTTTGCCTCTGTGGGGGGGGTCTATAATTGCGGGGTCTATCATCACGTATTCGTGGGCGAGTCCATTGCCTCCTGGTATGGTCAACTTCCATAGGCTCATGCTCATCATAGTCCCTATATTCTGGTCGGGGTTCCCTACCTGCTCTTTGTTGGAACCTTCGGTGAAGATTTTCCTCCTGTATTGCTGCTTGGATTGTTTCAGCAATAGTCTTGGTGTCTTTTCTAATAAGATGCCTTCTGATATTTTCCGCTCTAAGGCCATCGGCAAATATCCCCACTAACTGTATTTCTACATCAGGTGTGGTAGGGATTTCTCCGCAAAATGCCTCTTCTGCCATATTGAGGAATCGATCTCCAAAAAGTTGTACCGATTCATCTCTTTCCTGTTTCATGCTTCTAAGGACTGACCAAGCATGCATTTTGTCTATGATTTCCCCATATCTCTGGGTGAGCTCTTTTTTTTAGGGACTCGTAGGTTTCTGTGGGGTACTGCTGGGACCTCCTTCTTAAAAAATCAGTCACGTACGAATCAGAACCTAACAGAGCGATTTTCTTTTTCTCTTCATCCGTTGTTGCCTCTGCTAGTGCCGCAAATTTTTCCATGTCGGACAACCATCTTCTGAATTTTTTCTTGTTTCCATCGAACGGCTGAACAATGGATCTAACCTGTGTGAATTTCGCGTAGTTGTCATTTTTCTGTAGGGTTTCAGTAATTTGCCGTAGCGCTATTATTGTTGGTCCTTCCATATTTTGTCTGTCCTGGGGCTGCAGTGGTTGTGCTTGAGCGAATCTGTTTTCCTGTTGCTGCTGCTGTTCTACCCCAAGTTGCTGGAAATTTTCCATTAATTGATCCATCTTCGCTTCTGCTCTTTTGTAGAGGACTGGTCACTAGGCAACAAGTTGTATGTGTGGCCGGGTAGGGTAGTGGGGATTGCTGTTTTGAATCGAGAGTATTAGATTTTGATTACTAGCTAGCCTGCTAGAGGTGATGATTTCTCTCTACAGACTTACAGGAATTTACCAGGTTCGGGGACAATCCTCTATGATGTTTTATTTTTAGAGCATATGGTTATTATTTGTGTTGCACCTGCAACGATTAGCTTTGGCATGATCCTTTAATAATTTGTATGATGGCTAACTGCAAACATATGATTCGTCAACAGCATTTGTGTTCAATGAAACAAATGTTTATTCAATTTCCAACAAGAACTGGGTTAAGTCAAATGGTAACCACACCAAATTTGCATAATAGCATGTTGACATTTAATAAACAAGCATAAAAAGTCAATGCATTATTTTAATGATGCAATATTCCTTATTGCATCTCGTAATCTTTTCAAGTTGCTAAAACATGGCGTGGCTCCTCTATCCTTCTAGTGTTCCTTCGTTTATTTGTTAATGTGGTCTAGATTTCACGTTTTTTCTTATCTCTTCATTTCAATGAAGAGCCAAACTTTCTCTTATTCATTAGTATTCCTTAGTTTGACTTTCTCTCAGCTTAAGGACCTTCATTCTTGGTAAAAGGTTCAGATATATGCCTGGGTTTACAATTCTTTACCCAGTTTTCGAGCGTAGCTCCGTTTCAGTTATGACTGTGGGCTCTAACAGTTATTGCATGCAATTCTTAGCACTACTTACGTTTCTCGTGAATTCACAAAATATAACATTCTACATTTCGAAGTTACACAGTTGCTTTAATTGTGCGAAGTCAATCTCCTCTATAGAATATCACTGAGCAAAGAGAATTTCGTCTTGTCTCGACCGCTCTAAATTCATTACTCATCAAAAAATGGCTTCATCTCTCGTTCATTCCGGGGGAAGAAAAAGGACTGAGCTTAACCATTGGTTGGAAAACACGTGACCAACGCAACTATACACGCCAAACTTGGCCTAAAATAATGCGTGGCGTTTCGAAGCTAACCTGGTTTAATTAAACATCTGCGTTGAGATTTTCTTTTATCTTCTGTTTCTATAAAAATTTATTTTATGTTAATATAGTCTATATCTGAAAACTCACGGTATACGCGGTTACACAATCAAGGATTTAAAGACATTTTCAAAAAATTAATATGCCCAAAAAAAAATGTGAAGGTCATTTTCTTATTTATTTTGTTCCACGTGGTATAGTATGGGAAATGTCTGTATACAAACCCTTAGAATTTGTCAGAAGTTTTCAGATTGTATTCAGTGATATATTTTATTTTATATCAAATAGATTTTAATGATAATAAAAAATAATTTTAAAAAATGTAAATTATAAATTTAGGCACTCCAATACTCGCTTCGCGATACATAAAAAGCAATCCGCTTTATACTTTCTGCATGTCTCATGATCATAATATAAAGTAGTTGTTTTCTATTTTATGAATAAAAAACTGTAAGGAGTTGATTTTCGTTTCGTTTTTTTTGGAAGATTCGTATTTCTTATCAATAGAAAATTCGTTTTTGGCGCGAAAATTTTCACTCCGAAAGTGCGGCTTTGAGAAAAAAGGTTTGGGAACCACTGAACTACGGTGTGCAATTTCTACCTCATGCCCTGAGGACGGCACCATTTGTCCTACGTTCAGTTTCTTCTTTTCTATTCCCTTCTACCTTTTACCCATCACCTTCCACCGAGAAAGTAAACCCGTCAACACACACATTTGGAAACTACAATTAAAATAATCTATTCCTCTCATTACGTTTATCTTTCTTTCTGTCTCAACTCTTTCTTTTTTTTTTGTACAACGTCAAATGCCTCAATAATCTCTTTGTTTTTCTTTTTCTCCTTTTTTTTTTTTTTTTTGCTTTATAGACAGCAAAAACCAGCATCTAATTGTTATTATATTAAAAAATAAACAAATTATATAGAACAATGGCAGTAAATACCATATTTAAATACAAATAGGAGCCGCGCTGGTGTAATGGTTACCACATTGCGCTGGCGATCGGGTGATCCAGGTTCAAGCCCGGGCGAGAACATTTGAAGCAGTGTCGTCGACCGGGATTTGGACTGGATTAATTCGAACCCTGGCGAGGACATTTGAAAGAATGTCGTCGACCAGGGACTGAAATAACCTGAACGGCTCCTGAGCCGACCCAGATATAATGGGTACTCTCCGAAGACGGCGAGTATCTGCCTGAATGGCGAGAGGACACTTGTCAACGTACAGGGAAAATAGGATACTCACGTAAAATTAGTCTCGGGTTAGACATACTAACCTGAGATTTCGCCTCGAGTAATTGCGGGCGGACGTTAAAAAAAAAAAAACAAAAAAAAACAACAAATAAATAAAAAGTAAATAAATTAAACGTAATTAACCACTCATGTAATGCACCACAAATGAAAAATTTTAACCTAGCTCATATGAAGTATAAAATTGAAAATAAACCCACACACTCTTCGCTTTCATCCGCAAAATTCTTTTTTTTTTTTTTTGGTTCAATTTTTTAAAAACATTTTGATTTTGATTTTATCAAAACATAAAGAACACAAAAAGTCTGAAGATTTTATAATTTTATGAAAAGCCACGTTGTTTTTGGTCGGCCTCTCTTTCGTTTTCCCCCAGGGGTCCATAGCATAGCTGCTCTTGTGATGGCATCGGGGTCTCTTCTGAGGACATGGTCAACCCAGCTCCAGCGTCTGCCAGCTATGATGGTGTGCATGTCCAGCCGCCTGCCCCGAGCAAGCAGACCCCGGCCGGCGATGGCACCCGGCCAAAAGATTCTGTGAACTTCTCCTAGGCATTTTGTGCGAAAAGAGGACAACCTCGACACCCCCTTCTCCGCAACTCTCCAGCACTCCGCACCATAGAGAAGCACAGAAAGCACACAGCTCTGATATAATCTTAATTTTGTGCTTGTGCTGTACTGAGAGGACTTCCAGATGTTGTTTAGACCAAAAAAGGCTCCTCCTGCTTTGTTCACTCTGTTGCCGATGTCCCTGCCCGCTCCGACCGTCTGGTGCCACCATGCATTACAGATATGTGAAGGTGTCTGTCTGTTCCAGTTGCCGATTCCTTGCTGATATGGGCTCAGGGCTGCTCACACCGAGCGTCATGACCTCTGACTTCTTTAGATTGATGTTCAAGCCCACCTGCTGGCTATACCCATCAAGTCCATCCGTTTTTTCCCGGACGTGCCGATGTGAATGTGCTGGTAGTGCAACGTCATCTGCACACTCCAGACCCTCCAATGTAGAAAAAGTAGTCCATCCCATTCGTCTTGGACTGCCCTCTGTTGTTTGGCGCATCACCCAGTCCATGACTGTTAAAAATAGAGTGGTTGACTGTCGCATATAGATTTATGAACAATAAATTTTCAATATTCTTTCTTTTCTACCCGAGTCCTCTACTTTATTATCGCTCTGTTATCCTTTTCCTGTTTGTTCGCATTCGTTCGTTTGCGACAAATATTATTTTCTCATTCTGACTTTACCGTTTCTTTTTCTCATACTAGAACGCATTAATTGCATAATCGTGTCAGGCCCTGCAGTAGACAACATAGTGTGAGAAAGTCGTCTCGATAGATATGGAATGGCAGACATTTGTCTTGTTTTTCCATGACACTCACGTTTCTTCGGTTAAATTTCTAGGCGAGGTGTGAAAACTGCCATCTGCATTGATCAGAAACGAGACATATTGTCTGGTATTTTCATCTGACACGAAGCTTCTACGGTAGATTCTCAGCGCTAGATGTGAGAAGGCGCCACCACGGGCGCTCTACGGCCAGTTTCGTGTAGTGAGGTGTCAAGACCCGAAGTGGCAGTTTATAGAAATCTCTTGGTTTGCGTAAGTGTTGAGAGGAGAGGGGGAGACGGGAGGTATTTTGAAATAGCGCGCATCCTTGGTCTGTTTAAGTTATAAACCAGAGTTTGGATTTCATTCACTCAGTAACTCCGCAGTCAAGACGAGAACGACCTCGTTCGATTCCTAAGAATCTCTGTTAATAGAAGCATCAATTAGTTGGTCGAAGTGGTTTAAGTACTTAGTAGTTCTGTGTTGAGGTAAATATTATATTAGATATCTAGTATTATTTGTGAGTGATTTAAGGGATAAATTGCCTATTTCATTTTAACTAGTTTCTTTTGTGCAGAGAGTAATTAATTTATAAGTTTGTTATATTCTCTAGCTGACGGGTTTCAGTGGAAAGCAGAATAAATTATAATTTCTAGCTTAAAACTCATGCAGCTATAAATAAATTTAATTTAACTGCTAACAACCCGTCGTGAATATTTCAACAGAATTATAAATGCCCGATTCATCATTGAGTATTGACGAAATACGTATGTATTTCTAATTCATGCTGACTGATTTTATGAATATAACTTATTTCACGGGAAGTTTTAAACGATAAGTCAAGCCTCCGCTTGCAGTTTATAATGTAAGTTATAACCGTAGTAAATAGTATGTATAAGTATTTGATATGTTGTTTTTCTTTATTCAGTGAAAACTGGGGTGACCCAACTTTTCCAGCGTTTGAGTACACGAGAAATATCTGTGAAGAACTAAAACATTTTCCTTATAGACTTGGTGTATAATCTTTACAAGAACTTTAAAGGTTAAATGAAATAACGGGCCCATCGAGCCTGATTTGACTCTTCCAGAGAAAAACCTCGAGTACATTTTCAGCCTTTGTGGCAAGTAAGATATTACAATCAATAACTTTTCCAACACTGTTGACAAGTTGTGGTGTGACCAACTAAATTTCTATACTGAGATAAGGCACCCGACCTGACATTCCTCATTACTAGAAACCTAAGCTATTGACACTGTGCTCGCTGTTAACGTTCATGCCTGGACAATTTTAATGTGACAGAACCAGATATCCTAAAATAAGTAGAACCAAGATAACGTTCCCTGAAGCAGTGAATTCAACCCGTCTTTTTGGAACTGGGGTTGTCTTGGCCACGGCTACCACTGAAGATTCTGTATATGCATGTCCTAAAAATTGTGTTTCCAGAAGTTGCTACTAAAGCTGTAAGTATGCATGAACGCACGTGATCACGGCTTACTGAATAGAGTGAATGCAGGACTGAGTGATTCCTTTATTGTTGTAGTTTGGCACCCATTTTGCTGTCTTAAATTTTCTTTATGCAAGTTTTGTTGCAGGTATAATTTTTCCTTAGGATAGATCATACTACTATCAAAGTCTGTTCATACCTTTAAAAGGGAAAATCATTAGACTACAGCCGATGTATCCGTGACTCTTTGGGGGCTATCATCTTTTCTTCTAACGGGACTGTGAGCTATACATCGAGGGAAAAGATCATAACTGTGGGTCTATCATTCTTGTAGCAATTCATTGACTTTATGACTATTTGTATATGCTAGATGTAATTTTATGTGTTGTGATGAAATTTTATTCTGATAATTAAAAAAATTCATTAAACTTAATCAGTGTGTCGGGTCAGCTCGTTCCAAATTATCTATATTTTTCATTTGTCATAGCTTCACGTCTGTGTGTCTATTGTAGTCACTTATGTTTGTGTGTGTGTGAGATATATATATATATATATATATATATATATATATATATATATATATATATATATATATATATATATATATATATATATATATATATATATATATTATAGTGGATTTGTCTGACTAAACTAACTCTGTTGTAGATGATAGGCTGACTGAGAGAAGCTTCTCGAGTGTCACAGACAGAATCTACTGAATTTCCTTCACCTCACGCGTGAAATCTATTTCTATTTTATCATCTCACTGAGCTATCACCTATATTCTATGTCTATTCAGAAGGGACGAAACTAAGTCTTAATCACCTATCGCAAATCTACGACATTGACAAGGGGCATCCCTGTCGTACTCCTGTCTTCACCTCAAAGGTTATGTAGCTCTGCCCAACGCTAAATTTGTATTTACCCTGTCAAAAATATAATCTCAAAACAACGTAATTAACTACAGAACGCTGCCAAAGGGCACATCGATGGCCAGATCAGCAAACTACTGATTTCATGCTTTTTAATTTTTTTTATCCAAGAGACTCGCAGGAGAAAGAAGATAAGAATCATTTACATAATACTGTTTTAAATCTAGTGAAAGAGGATATTTTTATTCTTGATAATTTTTGTTCTAGAAATAAACTGTGAAGAAAGCGTTACAATAATGTCACTTAACTTCATATTTTCATTAATGATAATTGTAATACAATTGTTTCCCTTAGAAATGAGCTCGGGAAATTAAATCCATTTGAAAGAGAAGTGTTATAATTTTTTTTTAAATTTCTTCAAAATAAATAATATCTGTTTTTTTTTAAAAAGGCAACTTTTATCATTCTTTTTAAAAAAAACTTACAATTATTGAAAGTAACTCCGTTCAGAATCAACAAAATGAGTTTCAAGAATAATCCTCATTATTCTAAATGTGCTGCAGATGCTGATATGTTTAGACGTTGGCATCACGCTCTGTCCCCGTCATTGTTTTCACAAGGGCATACCTGCTCGTGTACAATATGTCACGTGGAGGGAAAATGCTATAATCAAAAAGAGGCAATTAAATATAATCTAAAACTATGAAGATAAAGGTAGTCCCATAGCAGATACTGACGTAGGGGGGTGGAGTGCTATAGACTTCACTATTCTAGGTCCAGCATTGAGAAATCGGGTGACCAGTTTCCTTCCTCACTGCCTTTTCCTTACCTAACTCAGTAGCAAAGTCAAGTACCCATTTGAAGTTATTGTTAATAAAGTCTCAGTCAGCCACTTTATAGTTGCAGAAGCTGCCTCTACCTCCATTCTCATGCTGGAGGTTGTTATCATGTAAGCCCCGCTATGTTCATCGACGATTCTGCCCTTTACTCTAGCAGAGAAGCCCACACCGATTTCTCACCATGGATCACAGACCCATCAGTGTACACAATGGCATCATCATCCCCAGTATGATCATTTATCAGATGATCAATTTCCAGCTCTGCCCGCCCATTAGCCCAAGTAACGCACTCTCTACCAAGGCTGATGATGACTTGCTGGTAGTTAGTCCAGTTCTCATCTGACCAATCCACTCTTCCCCAACTGTGGTCACCTGCTTGATCGTTGTCTCTGTCTATCCACGACACTCCCAGCTTTACTCTCGCTTCCTTAATGTTTCCATGCAGAGGGTGCCTTTTGTCTGTGGTTACTCGCTTATAGGCTTTTGACTGGGCCATGGTATATCTGGATCTAATCGACAGTAATCCAAGCATGTTGGATAGCCTGAAGCGTGTTGTTACCGTGAATTGAACCCAGCACCTTTGTCGAGAGAGACTTAGCGCTCTAACCACTCGGTCAATCGGACGCTCATTTAAAACTATAGACACTGTGTATCCTAATAATAACCCATCCAGACGTTGAACATGATATACTTTTTTTTCCATCTGGTGAAAAACAAAAATGTCTTGTCTATACTTTCATGCCTTCGGTCAAGGGTCGGAAACCGGTCGATAGCATCTACCAGTAAATCCCAGTTGATGATTTTAGTAGATCTGTTAGTGACTGAGCCACCTGTGTTATAAAAGCTAATGACGTTTCAGAGCAGCTTTCTCCCGCTGGCACTTGAAGTGCGATGTTCCCAGAGTTAAATGTGCTTTTTTCCGCGTTCCCAGGAGAAGGCAATAAGCTAGCTAGCTTAGTAAATTCCACTTGATTCGTCAACTGCATGAGGTGTAAAAGTGATCTTTTCTTTGGTCAAGTTAACATTTGGTCAAATATCATTTAGTTTAAATGTTCCACCGCTCACTTGATGGAAATGCAGGAAGCAGATGGTCCGGTAGAGACAAAAGGTGCACTGATACTGTACTTAACCTAAGTTCCAAATACTTGGAACCTGAAAACAAACGTGATTTTATAAGGGCACATATTTCAAGAGCTCAGTGTTTGTAAAAAAAAAGTAGATCCTCGCAGCTCCAGTGTTGCCGATTGCTGTCTTAGATCTTACTCTCCTGTAAGAATTTCTATTACCCTCTTTTGTTTAATTTATTTCTTCTGCATCTTTTTCACCGAAATGTATTCCCTCTTTCCATAATTTCTTGTCCAAGATTTCTGTGAAGTCTTTGATGTTGGTTATTATGCGCTGTCACTTGTATTTGCATATATCGAATGTCTGAAGGTTATTTATTTTAATTGTTTGTTTGGTAACCAATTTTCCATTCCGCACTTGAGAGCAGAGTAAACGTGATATCGTGTGATTATTTCTGGCTATTTTGAATTTCGCAGTTATTATTTTGGGTCACATTGGGTTCCATTCTATTATTCTGGGTCACATTGGGTCCTATTCCATGAGTGCTTTCTGTGCTTCCTTAGACAGCGTTAGAGTCACTCCTTCACTGTGGTGGACACCTTCTTCCTCATGTTCTGAGGATAGCACCGTTTCTCCTGTTATCAGTTTTGTTTTCTCTTCTTCATAAATGGGTGCTTGTGTAGAATAGAAAGAATGAAAATGTGTGACAAGATCTCCAGTGTCGACCTGATGACAAAAACCAGACAAGTACCGAAGAAGATACTAACAATGGATAAGGCACAGAAGTGAGGAAATATGTTGATATCATTTGCAAGTTAAGTCCTTTTTCTGGAATCATTAGGGTAAAGGGGTGGAGAGAGACAAAGAAAACTTGGAAAAGAGAACTGGAGACAGAAATGAAATTTATGAAGAAGACCTTGACATTGATGGCACGCGACAGGAGGACTTATCATTGATGGCACGCGACAGGAGGACTTATCATGTGTTTCTTAAACACCTTTTAATGTTGGGGAGTCTACGGACTTTGATGATTATGTTGAAAATAATAAACGGGATATATGTTGTTTTTTTTTTTTTTTTTTTTTTTTTGGCAGCCGCGTTAGCATAGTGGTTAGTGCACTGGCTTCCTAGCTCAGTGGTCTATGGTTCGATCCCCAGATGAGGTGGGATTTTTTTAGGCCGCAAACGGCTCCTGGGTCGACCCAGCCCCAACTGGGTACCAGAGCAACTCTGGGAAGGTTAAGGCGGCCGGCGTGATGTTGACCACGTCACCCCTAGTGTGCCGATGGTCAAGAAAATATGGGCCTAACACTATATTTCCAATGTGCCTCAATGGGCGTGTAATGGAATCCTTTACCTTTTTTTTTTCTATGTTGTTTTTTCGGTTTGTCCCTGATAAAGACCTTGTTGTCGGCTGAGACAAGCATCTATTGTGAGATGGCGAGTGATTGTTTTGAGTCATTACGAAGAGATTGTTTTGACAGGCGTTCGTGAGCGAACATACGGAGATTGTAAGGTTCTAGATCAGCGTTTCTCAAACTTTTTGGTCTCAGGGCCTCTTCACACTCTTAAAAACTGTTGAGGATCTCAAAGAGTTTTTGTTTATGTGGGTTACAGCTATCGATATTTACCACTTTAGACATTAGAAATTTAGAAATACTTATTGGTTAGTTCATTTAAAAATAAAAATAATAAACCAATTACACATTAACATACAAAAAATACTTTTTTAATGAACAATAACTATATTTTCCACACTGTTGCTGTCATTTTTGACGGAGTCATCTGTCAAGTTATTTGCTTATGTTTTTATCATAAGAATAATTGTGTCTTTACCTTGCGATGTCAGGTTGATTAGGGGTTGTGTTCCCTTGTTTGTTCATTCATTGTGTTTGACCTTTAGGGTCAAAGGTAGACAGTTCTGGCGTGGGCCCATGCGCAGGTTTTTTAAGCGCCAAGT
The DNA here is from genome assembly GCA_024509875.1 of Oreohelix idahoensis. Lineage (NCBI taxonomy): Eukaryota > Metazoa > Mollusca > Gastropoda > Stylommatophora > Oreohelicidae > Oreohelix > Oreohelix idahoensis. The sequence goes on along the minus strand of JAMPIV010008953.1, from coordinate 69,439 downwards.
TGAGTTACTTCCGTCAGGCCGGGATGTAAGCTGGCTTCGGAGGGACGAACGTCCATTGTGTTTTCGGGGAAAATCTTCGAAGTGACTGCGTTGGCAGTTCTCCCCAGTGATTCTCTGTACGTCGGAATGACGACAGAGTTCGTTATTATGTTCTGTGGATTCTGTGTAAGGTAACACCGACCTTTTCTACATTATTATGCATTCGGTGGCAGAACATGTTTAAGGTTACCAAGACTGTGAACTACAGCTCACCGATCCTACATTACAGAACTTATACATTATGCTCAAGATAGCTATGTAAGACTATTTGTCTTTAAACGAACCGAAGTCCAGGGACAAAGCTATATTGTGGGAACCGCAGATTGGCGGTATATTTATACCTACATAAGCATTACTGCAGGGTTGATGTTAACCTGCTTAAAAGAAGTACACCGATGACGTCATAACGAGGCCTGTGTTAAGGCTAATATATTACAGCCTGATATTGTGCAATTGGCAGGGAGTGCCAAGTTGTACCTGTATGTCAAAGTGATTACGGTATCTGACGCGTTTAGTCAGAGATACCAGGGCGGCGCTACGAACTGTCATTATTGAAGAACATTGTATTGACCATGCACGAATATTCAAATGTTTACCAGCCTTTTGAATGCCTGATGTATACCTAACGATTTCCGGTCAGCATGACCTTGTTTACACTGACTGTTCCTGTTGATGCTATGTGTGTTATCGTCAATAAATGTTTTGAAAACATGCCAGCAGTCTTCAAGCATCCTTGACTACTGCATGTGAGTGTATGGGTTGCATTACACCACATATACGAGCCTAAACACATTCGCGCCTTCATTTGCACCCACACTCAGCTCATCATTACAAGTACCACACATCTTAACAACATGTATACTGTCTTGTGCAAGTGATCACCTCAACAAGAGAAAAAGACAGTTACTGTGGCGAAAGGTTTTATAAGTGTGAGATGATAGTGCTAGAGTAGAAATAGTATTCTCTCCAGAATGTGTGAGGTCCCAGTGACAGAGAAGTACACTGGTATCACTCGATAGTCACGGCTGTGAAAGTATCTAGACTGAAAATATTCAGAGAACAGTCAGACCTTACTGCGCCACCTCCGCTATGTGACCACCTGTGATATTAATAAACATTCAACCAAACTCACTATCAACTATATTGAATGAATAAAGCTGGTGAATACAATTTATATCCTCTTTATTTACATCTATCTAATTGTGGTGATTGTGTGTGACTGGTGATACAAAAGTTATATTTATACAAAAAACCAAATTGGCGAAAACCCTTACAGTTTTTACAAGTTACACTAAAATGTCACTTCTTTAGACTCTTCCAATTAGTTAGGTAATAGACTTCTTCACTGTCTTATTCACTTTATAACTTTCACTAGTTTATCACGCAAATTGTCATCATAAAACTTTGATTGACCGTTATCACTTCCTGGGTGCACGATTGTCACAAATATCACTCATCTGTTTTGATAATCAGTTCATATGAGATGTACAGCTTCAGTAGGTCGTGCTTCTACCAACCCAGACACTGCTGGGGCGATTAGCCTTGATCATCGAACAATTCTTGATCATTGACCTCTGACTTTTGGTTGACAAGTATGAACCTGCAGATAATTGTAGGATATGTGGCTATTTGTGGATAATAATTACCACATTCCTATTGTAGATGAGATGAATTTGTTTTCAGATGTATGCGTGAAAATGCGTGATTATGGATCAGTGACAAGACAGGTGTCTACTGTGGAACATTTTATAAAATCAAATAATACAAAATAATATGTACACACATATATGGTATGAGGTTATAGTATCCCCCTGCCTGACACGTTAGCTCTGTAAAGTACAGTAACTTGAAGACAGATTGAATAAGCCCTGATAATGATTGTTGGTAGTCCTGAAAAGAATTGTTATTAGTCCTGTGCTAGCCCTGATATGGACTCAGTCACGGTGGTTATATTTCGGGTTCCCATCTTCAACAATCATATCAAGTAATAAATTAATATACATGCTACTTTCATAACATATAGATTAAACAAATCCTGAAATAAAGTTGTAATTACTGTATTATTTTACATAGTAACTTTACATACCCTCGCAGGATCTAATTAAGATCAGTAAAGACTGGCTTTAGTGGAGTAACAGAACTGCCTGGCTGCAAATAACAAGATATTGGCCTCTGCACATTCCTCTCTCTCCAGCCGTTGTCCTTCTGTCTTGCTTCGCTGTACAAGTGAATTTGAAATATTATTATTAGTATTATATTTTATTAATGTGTTTGCTACTTTCCTTTGTAGCACGCCCCTTTCAAACGAAATGTTGTTGTTGTTGTTTTGATGAAATGATGGGTGGAGATCGGGCACTCAACCTCTGATCATTGTTGCCTCTTCTCTTTCCATCTTGGTCTACCCTGTTCAATTTTTTACCTGTTAAGTTTGGTTATAATTGGGGTATTTAGTGTCATTTTCTTTACTAATTTTGTATTCAATTTAAATAACTGTTGTCTTTTGCAGTTGCTGATTTTTATTTATATTAGTATTTGTCAATTTTATTTTCTCTTTTGTATTGTTTCTAGAGAACTATTGTCCTTTACACTTGGTTTTAATTTGTATTAGTATTTGTTCTTTTTGAGTTGTTGTCCCTTTTTTTTTAATACCTTGTCTTTCCTTGTCCTATGAGTAGTTATTTTTTTGTTAATGCTTTGTTAGTTCTTGCTGCTTAATTTCTATTTAGTTGGATGATTTTCCTGTAGTTCTAACTTTATATTTTTTCCTTTGTTTTATGTTTATATCTTTTAAGTATTGATTGGGCATCTCTTGGGGCATCTATACTTAAAACCTTATCACCTGTTAAGTCTATATTGTGATTTCTATAGTAAGTTTTTAATTCAAGCCTTTGTTGTTCATACTTTTTACAGTGGATCAGGTAGTGGGCTATGTCATTCTCTTCCTGACATTCTTGGCAGTGTGGTTCTTCTACAATGAAGTATGCTGCACCGAGTCGGAAACACCACAGTTTTTTGTTCGATGGTATCTTTAATTCTTCTCTGACCTGGCATGTCCTCGTTGGTTCTTTCAGCAGTTTGAACGCGTGTCTCTGGCTTTTCTTACTTTCCTTCCATGTTGGCTTCTTCCATTCCTCGTTTTATAGTTTCCCTTTACTTGGCTCTTGATCTCTGCCTTCCCTAGTCCTGCTTTTTATATTGTTTTTACGTTGTTCTTCCCTTCTTGGCATTTTCTGGTCTTGCTGCCAAAACCAGCGTTGCCAGGCTAAATACCTATGTGTGCTGGAACCCACACTAGCCTCACACTACATCCTCTGTTCTCTAGTGATGTATTAATTGCTAGAATTTCTTCCTTTATGTCTGGCCGGCTACATTACCTGGGTGTTCTAGTGCTTGTAGTGATGATAGTGAGTCTGTAAATATCGTAACAGCTTCTGGTGGGTTATCTTCGATTATTTCTAGACTTTTAAGAATTGCTACCATCTCTGCAGTAAAAATCGATGCCCCTTCCGTTATACTGTAGCTCTTTTTTATTCCCCATTGTGGTATTACAACTCCGGCACCTAGTTGCCCACTATCACCCTTGGATCCATCAGTGTAGACGGCCAGACTTTGTTTAGTTAGTTGCTCTATGAACTTTCTACTTATCATTTTGGCTTTCCTTATACTTCTATGTTTTGTTTTGATCTTTTCAGTAAGTGAGTAGTCTATGATTGGTGATTTTAGTTCCCAGGGTGGTATTTTGCTTCTGTATTTATTACTATTTTCAATTGTGTTTGATAGTTCTTTGAACTGCATTAGGTCTTCTATAGTTCTCCATCCTGTTGGAGATCTATCTTTATTTAAGGGACGTCCCATACACTTGGTTGGTTTTTTGCAAAGGCTTTATGTGCATTAAGGTGGGTCAACTTCTGACTGTGCTACTTTACGATCTGGAATAATTTAATTGACTCTAGTTTTTCAAAAAACTTACAACCCAAGGGAGGTATGCCGAGAGCTACTTCTAGAGCTTCTACTGGTGTCAATATAAATGCACCTGTAATACTTCTCATGGCTGCATTTTGAATCCTGTCCAGTTTTGCTTTGTTAGAAGCTGCAGGTGAGTCCTAGACTATGCTGGCATAAATCCCATGTTTCCCCCTGATGAAAAGACTTGTAGAACATAAGCATTTATTTTTATTGCTGCCCCCCCAATCCATATAACTTTTACAATCCTTAGTAATATTTAGGGGTCCCTACAGCTTTCGTAAGGTTTGTAAAATTGTCTATATTTAGCATTATAATTTAAGTTGTTTATCTAAAGTTTACGCCAGAAAATCTTGATTGTTGAGGACTGGGTACATATTTCTGTCCTTTAATGGTTATATTGATTTTATTATTTTTTTTAAATTTCCTTTGCTGAAAATCATACCTACTGTTTTGTTTACAGTAATTTGGAAGTAGCCCAAATTTTTCATCCACTCTGATCTAACTTTGTCTATTTGATTTTGAAGTTTTTGGTAAAACATGTTCCAAGTTTTTTCCAGCATCGCACAAATGCACAGTCATCTGCAAATTGTGATACTGCATTCTTTATGTCATTAAATTCATCTGCTAATATCATTTGTACATGCTATAGTGAAAATTGAAGGGAGAACATCACTGATCCTTGAGAGTGAATCCCTATTCTGTTGTTCATATATTTCTGGACCTATCCATTATTTCACACTGTACAGCAAAAATACCTGTCACTGTAAAAAGTGTTGTCTTAGATACCTATAGGTCTTTACCAGTGTAATGCCAATATTTTTCATTTTTGTAAAGAGCTTCCATCGCGCCAGCATTAGCATTTATATAGCTCTTAGCTACATCTAGAAAGACTGCTTACTGTTTTCCTCTTTCCTCTGGAACCCTAAGCTTTTACGATCATGTTCTTAATCTTACTTAACATAAGGTTAATCTAACTGTACTTCTGTCTGGCACCTCTAAACCCTGGACTGTTTGGGCTATATATAACCCGATTTTTTTCCAGGTAGAATTTAACTCTTTTATTCACAACAAGTTGTCCAGTATTATTACCTAGTTGTGAAGTTAAGGAGTCTAGGCCCTATATGAACTTAACATTACATAGGTCAGTGTCCTGTATTGGGTTTTAGAATGGGAACTATCATCATAGCTACTTTTCCAAGCTTTTGGTAAAGCTTTCCTAAATGCCAGATTTTGTTATAATAGTGAAAGTTATTATCTGTTTATAGTTCTTTTGGGCTACTTTCTTATGGATTCGTTAACTAAGTATATCTTGCCCTGAGGCAGTAATTAATTTATCTTTTATTGCTTGTATAGTTACTTCTTCCTCTGTTATTTCAAGCATCTAATAGTTTGTTTCATCTATCTGGTCTGGTAATTACTTAAAATGATTTAAATCAACTGTATCCTATAGTCTTATCAAGCTTCTCTCATTTTATTCCTGTCCAAGGCTACTTTTTGCTCTGACTTTATATAAAATACTCTCATTAGGGCATTACTTTTTCTTTATCTAGTTTCTGCTCTCTTTGGAGTTACATTGTTGGCCAAGTATTGTTTTCTTAGGTGTTCTACTTTGATTTGCCTAGCTTTCCTCCATTACTTCTCTAATTTGAGTTTAGGTTTAAGTGACTGATAAAACTCCTTCCATGTTAGTTTTGCTTTGAATATTATCTGTTAGAGATTCCATTCCTAATAATTTATACTTATCATATAATTTTCTTCTGTTCTAGGTTCTTTCTATATTTTTGAAGGCCCTTTTTTCTTCTCTCATCGGAATTTCTGCACAGCTTTTTATTCCACCAGGACACTGGTTCTTTATTCCATTGAGTTTCTGCTCATTTCTTATTATGTTATTTTTTTTGTTTAAGTGTTGTGGCAAATATTTCTGAGTATTGAGCTGGTATATACTTTATTGCTATTTTCAGACATTTACCATTGGGCAGTGTTTTTCTGCCACAAATCAGTATCATCTGATTCCATCTCTTTATATTTCCATCACCTCCCAGCTCTGTTGAAAAAGCTTCCCAGATTTGCTTTTTGTATAGTTGAAGTTAATATTTCTCTGTTCTGGGTTGGAATGACATTTATCATGGCATTTGTTATTACCAATGGGCCGGACATGGATCTGAAAATTGTGTCATGTAATACTTCCCAATTTACATCTTCGCTAGGTTGTTAGTTGCTATACTTATGTCTATTGGCCTGTCTGAGTCTGCCCTATTAGCTTGTGGATTCCAATTCTTGCTTATGCAGAATCCATCATTGGGATACGTATTCAGTAGCTTCATTTGTTTTCCTATGCAAGTCAAGTAAGGCCTTTATCCCTGTCATTCTCTGTATGTTGTTCACCCAAGCATCAATGATTTTGCTGAATTAAAATCGCCTACTATGATTGTTTTGGGTGACCTAGTCAATGGTGCTTTATGGCTAAGTATTTCTTCATCTTTAATTATGTTCAAAAGTTTAATTAGCATATAACATTTAGAATTGTTAGATTGTTTTGGTTTCCCTGGCTTCTCATTAACCTGGATACCGTCTATAATTGGTTGTATTATAAACTTCCCAGTCTAATGATTTTAAAATTTTCGCTAACTAAGACTGCGACACCACCACCTCCTCTACCTTCTTTCCTATCGTTGTCTAAGTATCTTAAAGAGCCCTTACAACTAATTATATCTACTATTTGGGTTTAAATGGGTCTCTTGAAGAGCATTTATATTCAGTAGTTAATCCTGTCTCTGATAGTTAGGGGTGCAAAATTTTCTTTTTGATTACCCTACAATTTCCACTGTATAATTTTAAAATCTTTCTAAATTGAATTTTAACATCATCTATTATCCCTTTTATTTTGGTTAACTCATCAATTTGCTCTTCTTAATCTGTATTCCCTGCAACTCGTGGTACCCATCAATCAATCAAGTTCTCTAGAAAAGCCTTATTAAATATCTTATCATTGTATCCCCGTATCTTTTTATGTTATGTATGCGTAAAAGTGCATCCACGTGTACTTTGATAGAGCTAGTTCTTCTAGGTTGACCCACTTTTCCTATTTTCATCTAATTGCTACAATTCCTTCTCTCCCATATGTTGATCTCCTGCCTTTCACTTTTCCAGTTCTTTTTAGTATTATTTCACTTTCTTCTTTTAGTTCGGAAAGTTTGACTAGCATTATTTTTCATTTTCCAACGACCATGTTGTTGTAGTTGCTTGTTTTCGTTCTACTAATGCTGCTGTACTACCCTGTTTTTCAACCTGAAATTTTGGTTATAATTGGGGTATATAGGGTGTTATATCGTCTTCACTGGTATCTCGTTCGTAAAGTCCTGGAGGTGACTGGTCCTGAAAAGGACCACTTGCTGGCTGTCTGGATTCCTCTTTGTCTCCGTTTGTGGTTGCCGTGTCGCTCTCATGGTGTTTTTTTATGTTCTGCCTCAAATATTCTGGCTCGTTTAGTTTTGTGTGTTTCTACGCTACTAGTTTCTGTTGCTTTTGTCTTCTTGCTCTCCTGTATCTGTGACAGTGCTTTTTCAATTATCGTTGGTAGTAGAGACTGTTCTAAAGATGCGTTTCTGGCTGCTAATGCCTCTGTCTTGATTGAGTAAACATGTGCTGTAGGGGTACTGGTCGAAGTTTTCATTTTGTCTTTCGTTTTCTTTGTTTTGTTCTCTAGTTTTTGTAAGGATATCCTCAACGATCCTTCTCTCTGAGATTTCAATTCTTTTGAGTATTTGTTCGTTCTACTGCCTTTAGCTCTGGGAGTTTTGGCGAGTGTCAACTTGCTATCTCGTGTTTGATGGGTGTTTCAATTCTTTTGAGTATTTGTTCGTTCTCTGCCACTTAGCTCTGTGAGTGTGGCGATGTCAACTTCTATCTCGTTGTTTGATGGATTTTGGTTCCTGTAGCATGCCTGGGCGCTCTGTAACAGGTTCTCTGGCGCTCTCGCATATCTATTATGTCTTCTCCGCTGTCCTTGTCGGGTCGTAACGGGATCCTGCTTGTTTCTGCTTTCGTCCTGCTGTTTCCTTTTCATTTTGCGTTGATTTCAGCGGTCAGCTTGTGTAGCTGTCTTCTGTCAATCGTGCGCTGTTTTTCCTGTAGCAATCCGCATTCACTCTGTGTTTGGCACTCTTTGAAGGGTATGTTTTTTAGACACGGCCCCTCCTTCAAGATGCTCTTAGTTTCCTGGAATAACAGGGCATCCTCCATGTTCCTTGCCCCGTGGTCATTCCCGTGGGCAGTTTGCACAGATTACGGTTTTGTTCGTTAGTTTCTTTGTAGTTGCGGTCCTACCTTTGCCCTGGCGGCCAGTCGCCCATATTGGTGTACTACCCGCACAATACCGGCAAACTGATCTCTCCTGCACGTCTTTTTTTGTGTAGTACCGTGCGAGAAAACTGCTGATGGCAGTTGGAGCACTGCTGCACACCGGAGGGCTATAGGCCTTCTGTCTTTTTGGTTGTGGTTTCGAGCGTCATGTCTGATCGGGGTCTTTGGCAGTTCATTGGCTTCCGGGTGTAGATCATCTGTGATTGGGTGATCTCTTTCTGGGGCCCAGGTTTGTTACGCACGTGCGACCAGGCGTGTTTTGTTTAGTGCGTTTTGTGTGCTTTCAGCGAGGTTGGGACGTACTAGTGGGTATAGAGAGCGACGTAGGTTATGAGGGGTGATCCACCCTAAAAGACCAGGTGGTAATATTAGGCGGGGGGGGAGTGGTGTAGGTGGATCACATCATAATAGGGGTTGGAGGTGGTGGCAATCGGGATTTAGGGTGGGGTCACGGGGGTACGGTGGAATGGGACTGTGTCCAGTTTCATGATGCCGTCAGGGCGGGCGGGGGAGGGGGTGGGGTAGTTTGTTCTGTGTTAGTAGAAAGAGAGGGCATGCACGTAGGGAGGCTTTTCGTGACGCTCCCTACTTTGGCGATTCCTCGGGTCAGGGCCAGTTTTCACCATAGGGGGAAGGATGGTTGATCAAAGGGTTGGTTGTACGGGTAGAAGGCCAGGCCGTGGGGTGAGGTTATTGACCGAACTTCGAGGAGCGGTGGGGAGGGGGTGATGGTGGTTCTAGATCCGGGGGGATGGTCTCTCGGGGGACTGAGTATGAGCTTGGTATAGTTTAGTGTTTGGTCTTTGTTTCACCTCTTACGAGGCTTGGTTCGGAAATCTTGTTCTTGGGAGTAGTCGGGGTGATAGTCTTGCGTTGAGCCTATTGAGTTGTCAGCTGTTTGTTCCTCAGGATCATGAATGGTTGCTTGCTTCTCAGTGGTTTCGATTTCCAGCATGTCTGGATCTACTTCTACTTTTGCTTCTTGAAGAGGGTGATCCTAAGGGACTCGTCTCCGTCCATTCAAGTCTTCGAAGTGCATCTAAAATTGTCTCTGCGACATCTTCTCTCTATTGTACACGTGTCTGTGTTGAGGATCTGCCTCTGCCTTATCACTTCCTTCATAGTGCTTGCAGGTGGGTCGGCTGTCATCTCGGCATCGTGCGGCTTCTCTGTCATAGACCGGGGTTACTGCTGGACGGAGTGGGGGGTCGGGCGCGGCAGCCTGGATAGAAGCGCATGTTTTCTTGTCTCCAGCTGGTCGTAAGCTTCTAATATTTCTACGATTGTTCTGGGTCCTTCTTTATCTAGGCATGGGGGTGAGTGGCGGGCCACTACTAGACCTCTCAAGTCGGTGGGGGTTCGACGCATGTCACTTACGCAAACTCAGTGGCGTGTCCGGAGTTATTAGAAGGGCCTAGGTCCGGCACGAGTACATGGGGCAGACATTTGCTCTCTAGGATGGATCTGTCATTGTTGATTGGGATTATTGCGAATTTAACCTGGAACTGTTGCTGCGCTGGTGGGTGGTGGTTGAAGACTTTCCTAAGGAAGCTTTTTAGCGTGTGGCCTTTGTCTGGGCATTTTTTGACGATAACGCGATCTTTATCTCGAGTGTTTGTGGCCGTCCTGCAAACCGGAACCGAAATCATTTCCGTCCGCCCTTATATTATGCAGCTCCCGGGACGTAATTAGGAAAACATTATTGGCTCGCACGGACTCCAGAAAATTTCCCAAAAAAGTTTTGTTGGTAACTTCGGGGGCGGGAGGTTTGGGGCTATGAGGGGTAGTTTCAAAGGGACCTGAGACTTGGTGCTGGTGGGATTTCACCTTTCCTGCGGAGTTCCAAAGCCTTTGGGATGTTAGGGTGTGATATTTGGGGGGCGGGAAAATTGTCAGGGCATGACGTTGCCACTCCTTTAAATCCATAATGTTGTTTTCACATATCTGTCGTGGTAGGTAACGAGGGAGGTTTGACTATATGAAATTATAAATAGGAAAACACACAGCATTTTCAATGCTTCGGACACTATGTCTACTGCGAAATTGTTCACGGACTACTTACTCCTATTCTGTTTCCTTGGACCCTATGACCATAAATGCAAAGATCTGCCCGTTCAAAAATGGAGACCCATTTCTGATCCTTGTCTGTCATCCGTTCTCCTTCCCGATGTCTATTCTAAACATGAATTTCGGACGCATTTATTCTTCGTTATAACCACTCGCCGAAGTCATTCTCTTCAGACGTGGGAACCCCTTCTGTATGATTGGCTGCCCTAGATACACACATGGAAAATTATACCCTGCATTCCCCCCCTTTGATTCAGGTTCAGCTTCACTGGATGTCCCTCTTATCGGGTCTATCAAACGGATTTAACTAGGCAATGCGGTAACATGCGGTATAGTTACAAACACAACCACCATACCAAAATCAGTGGGGTGGTGGCAATTGCTTACGTTTTTGTAAATCTCTTGGGCAATGTCTGGCTTTACATACAAGACAGATGGGGTTTTCGAATTGGCAGGGGTTGTTCGACGCAGCGCTAATTTGGGGAGCGGGGGCAACGGTGCCCCCGATGTCGCGATTCCCCCCAGTATCGACACTTCTTGTCTACCACAGCTCTGTAAATGTCTACCTGACCCTTTGCTTTTGGGTTAGGGACAGGACAAGAGTATCGAGGAGGGGAACTCGTGGACTCCACGCTCTTGATGCTGGACCTAGTAAAGCGTCTTTAACCAATTCACTCCCCTACGGACCAAGTATCTGCTATGTGAGTGCCCTACCTTACCTTATATCTTCAGGAATCTCAGGGCTTCTAAGAATACACTCCACGGACACCATAGACATTAAACCAATGCCACAACAAACCGGTTAGATAAACTATCAAAATAGAAGAGCCAACACACAAGATAAACGGCGATGTACACTATGCTATATAGAATGATGAAAACACTATATACAAAATTATGTTCCCATTTGGGGTTGGACCGAGTATCCATACAAACGAAAACACCAGTTTTCAAGAGCATGTTCCAAAACCAAACCAAAAAGTTCCTGGGTTGTTCTACCTCTGGCTTTATTCGCAAATATCAATCTACCTGGCAGTCCTTGCTCGCGGACTCCCCAGGTCAAGATTCGGTAGATGGCAGACAGTCCAAAACGCGATGGGGAACGGTTCTACTGCAGTACAGAAGTGATAAGCATGATGAGGAAGACTTTGAACATTGGACCTTGAGCTAATGGTACACGACAGGGAAGATGTTGGAGAGATCTTGATGCTAATGGTACATGACAGGAAGTATGTGGGACTGATCTTGAGCTAATGGTACAAACGACCCTGGAACGCTGTAGGCAAGAGATACTTGAGCTATATGGGCACATGGACATGGAACAGATGTGGACATGATCTTGAGAGGACTAATGGTAAAACCGACCCGAGGAAGATGTAGGATGTGAAAGTATTGAGCTAATGGCACATGACAGGAAGATGTGCGACACATGATTTAGAGCTAATGGTACAAACGACCAACGGAGAAGATGTGGAATGATCTCTGAGCTACATAGGACCACCTGACAACAGGAAGATGTGAGAACTGATCTTGAGTTAATGGTACACGATGTAGGAAGATGTGAGACTGAATCTTGAGCTAATGGTACACGACAGGAAGATGTGGAATGATCATGAGAGTACTGGTACACGAACGGCAGAGCTGTGGAAGGATTCTTGCAGCTAATGGCACACGACGAAAGAGAAATTGATCAGGAAATGATGTGAGGCTAATGGCACAAAACGACAGGAAGATGAGGAATGATCTAGGAGGTAATGGCACACGATAGGAAAAAAAACACGTGTTGTAAAGATCTTGAGCTACATGTCAACACGAAACAGGCAGATGGTGGAAACGTAGATCTTGAAAGATAATGGCACACGACAGGAAGAATGTGAAATGATGTTGAGCTAATGGCACACGGCAGGAAGATGCTTGGAATGACCTTGAGCTAATGGCACACGACAGGAAAAAGTGTAATGGTAATTCTTGCAGCTAATGGCACACAACAGAAAGATGTGGTGGAATGATCTTGAATTAATGGCATACGACAGGACGACAGTGGCCTGTGTTTGTTGATAAACTTTAATGCTATTTAGGGAAACCTAATAGGTAGTTGATAATGGACACTGACAAGTGACACACAGGCAACATTAAGAGAAGCTAGAGGAATTATATATGAGTCTTCTTCTTCTTTCTTTGATCCCTTAGCAACGCGACCGTCAAGCAGTGTCAGTGTGACCATCACGCCTGGTGGCGTCTTGTAGGGCAACAACAAATTGATTCACTTTGCTCGGTCGGTGGTCATCCTTCGTACAGTGCCCCAACTCTGGTTCATTCTTTGCATCTCAGCCTCCACAGTCCTCCGCCAAGTTGTTTTTGGTCGGCCCTCTCACTTTGCGTTTTCTTCAGGGGGTCAATAGTATAGCTGTTCTTGTGATTGGCATCGGTGGTCTCTTCTGAGGGACATGGCCACACACATCTCCAGCGTCTGCCAGCTATGATGGTTGTAGTTGGTGAGCATGTCTCTTGCTGGCTCCGAGTAAGAAGATCTTGGTGGTGATGGTCTTTGCGAGTCTACCAGTTTAAAATACACACAAATCTTTTGAATAAAATAAAAAAACAAATAAAGCGAGCAGAATAAAAATCAAAGATCCAATACACAAGAAACTTTTGGTTTTGACAATCCACAGCTAAACTCCTGTGCTTTCGAAGCCCCAATTCATTATTTTGGGTCTTTCCACTCCCGATGTTTGTAAATGTTTAGCTTCTATTCACCCTGCGGTTTATTCAGTGCTGCTTGCTTTGTGTTTTTTTTTTTTTTCTTTTTTTTTTTTTTTTTTTTTTTTTATTTTATGGGGCTTTTTTTTTTTAAATTTGGTTTTCTTATTCACGTTGGGCGATCAATTACAAGGACAAGTTAAATGAGAGATGTTTGTATACATGTTTGTTTTGTTGTATTGATCAGACTCTGCCTTTTACAAGTTTGTTGGTAGACATATATTTTTTTATTACTTTTCCAGCCACGCTGTACTCTCTATTTTACTTCAGGCTGCTCTTCTTTATCTGCTGTCTCTTTATTTATTCCCCGTCTTTCTGTATTTATTCTACTTTCTCTCTATTTAGTCTTCTGTCTCTTGCTATGTATTCTTACTGTCTCTCTATTTATTTTGCAGTACCTGTATTTATTCTACTACTCTCTATATTTATAGTTAACTGTCTCTTTATTTTATTCGACTTTTTCTATAAATTCATATTTTCTCCTCTATTTATTCATTTTCTCTTCTTTATTCGTTCCCTCTATTTATTGTACGTTGTCGAATATATGCTCATACTTATCAGCTCCTGACTGTCTCTCTATTTATGTTTCTGTTTCCTATTTAGTACTTGTCTCTCTATTTAAGTCTACTTGTCTCTTATTTATCTCTGTCTCTGCCTATATACTTACTGTCTCTCTAATTTGATCTACTGTCTCTCTACTTAATCTACTGTTCTCTATTTCAGTCTAGCTCTGTCTCTCTATTTAATCTACTGTCTCTCTGTTAAATATCTACTATCTCTATTCTCTAAATTTAATTCAACCGGTCCGCTCTATTTGATCTTACTGTCTCTCGTATGTAATCTACTGTCCCATCTCTATTTTGATCTACCTGTCTCTCCTATTTTAATCTACTTATTCTTCTCTAATTCATCTTACCGTCTCCTCTATTTAACTTCTATCTGTGTCCCTCAGTTTACTCTACTATGCATCTCTATTTAATCTACTGTCGTCTCTATTTTTTATCTACAGTCTCTCTCATATTTAACCTACCTGTCTCCTCTATTTTAACCTTTACTGCCTATGTTCATCTTACTGTCCTCTCTATTATATATCTACTGTCCCCTTAATTTACATTCTACTTATCTCTCCTATTTTACTCTACTGTCTCTGCTATTTTAATCTAAACTAGTTTCTTCTATTTTAATACTACTGTCTGCTATTGAATCTTACTGTGCTCTCTCTATTATAATCTACTATTTCTCTCATATTTTAAATCTATTTGCTGTTCGTCTCTATTTTAATCGTAAACTGTCTCTTCTAATTTAATTTGCTACTGTCTCTCTCATTAATTTAATATAAACTGACTAGTTCTTCTTAACTTTCCCTGCTATCTAATCAAAACTACTGTCTCATCTATTTAATCTACTTTCTCTCATAATTATAATCTGCTGACCTCTCTATTTCATCGTACTGTCTTTAGTATTTCATCTACTGCCTCTCTATATCTAAAACTAACTGTCTTTGTTTTATATTTCTACTGTCCTTCTCTATTGTTATTCCTACTTTATCTGTTATTTATTCTACTTTGTCTCTTATTTAAAAATTCTACTTGTATCCATCTCCCTTTCATCTCTACTTTCTCTCTATTTATTCTACATTTTTGTATTATTTGCATCTAACTAAACTGTCATATTTTAATCTACTGACTTTCAAATTTCGTCTTACTGTCTCCTCTATTTAATCGTACTGTCTCTCTATATTCATCATTCTGTCTCTCTATTTTTAAGTCTACTCTAGTATCTCTATTTATTCTACTTGTCTCTCTATTATTGTCTACTTTCTCTAATATTTCATTCTACTTTCTTCTCTAGTTTGTTCATACTTTCTCCGCTATTTATTATACCTTTGTCAAACTATAATCTCGCTCATGACTTTGGCTCCTGCGTCATGGACCTGTTCTCTCCTCGTAATTTTTATTTCGTAACTTTGCGTCGTACTATCTTTTTATCTCTTCTCTCTATTTTTATTCTGCTTGGGTCTACGATTTATGTTACGTAATTTCTGCCTATTTTACTTCTGCTTCGTCCTCCCTATTTATTCCTACTATCCTCCTCTTTTTTTCAATCTTACCTTTTACTTCTATTCTTTCGTGCTACTGTCCCTCATCTTATTTATCCTAGCTTTCTCTCTCTATTTAATTATACTAGTCTCTCTCAATTTATACAACTTCTCTCTCTTTTGTATTGCTACGCTCTCTCTCTCGTATATATATTCTTTTTTCTTATCATGTTTTTCCCCCTTAATTATTCAAACTGCCCTCTTTATACACACACAAACATGTCAACTCGATTCTTATTCTCAAACTGGCCTATGTATTTGTTTTTGCCTACCCGTCTCCATATTATTCAACTACCTCTACCATTTATTTGAAAACTATGTCCTCCTTTTATTTCACTGTCCTCTTTATTCTAGTATTTCACTGTGGCTGCAATACTGCTCAGCAGCGGGTCTGTTTAATTACTACCACCAATGTACCCCGTGTCCCCGGACCAGGCCCTAGAGATTTGAGCAGATTACTTTTGAGTAGATAGAAAAGAATGAACTTGGAAGCATTTCTGGATAAATTGGACTGGATGGTTGCATGGGTGTAACGAAAGGTTGATTAGATGGGTTAGATGTTTAAAAACCGTTGTATAAATATGCCACACATAGAGCACACACCCTCCGCGCAGCCATTGACTATGCGCATATTGAAAGGTACGAACAGTACGCGTAATGAACTGAGCGAAACACAAAACATAAACAGAAACAGCGAGGGAGCACACCTATCGAGGACAATCTTACACATCAAGGCACATCATGTGTATTTGTTGATTTCCCTGTAGCTAACTTGTTCTTACCACGATGACGTTTGCCAGCAACCATGTATTAACCTTCCCTGTTAGTCGGCGCCATGACGAAAAATCCGCTCGCAGGGCGAAACAGGTTTTTTTTTTATTCTTTACTCAGCGGGACCACCCGTCGATGGAACCTCCACAGGAGCAAAGGGTCCAGAGTTAACGAATGAGTTAACACATGAAATGCGAATCAATTGGATTATCTTGATTTTATGATTTGCTACCCCATCAATGATTGGTTCTGCATGGATGGAAATAATGATTGAATGCTAAAAAATTATGGATACATACATTGCGAGGATGGTTTTAATAGAATGGGACGATATATGATTTTTGCTCTTATGTAATGGATTAATGTAAAGTCACATAAACATAATGTATTAATATCCGTAGCCGAAAAAATATTATGTTAAAATACATATTAGCACTAGAGTGCAGATTGGAAAAAGCGGTCTGATAAAGGATAGGGAAGTTTCCAATTTAAAAAAATTTTAATTTAGATGGAGAGAAATGTAGCTTACTGGTAGTTTAACTATAATTCTCCTATAAACTATATGGTTGTAATTGTTATTACTCCTACACCCTGTTGTATCCTTGTACTATTAAGAATTGTCGCTCCGACTACATGTTTTAAATATATTTTAAGGTGAAATAAAAAGATTTGTCAATATATATATATATGTATATAGCATTGCATATCTATATTATATATATATATAAGTCTATATATATATTCTTATATATTATATATTTAGTATATATATAGTAATATATAGAGCTATAATGATATATCAATAAATACTATCGAATACATATCAATATCACACACATAAGTGCGGCCGATGAAGGATTGGCAACAAACGTCAAAAAATCTCGTGAATATGTGTCACATGCCACCCGCTCAACGAGCATTCTAAGGATGACACACAACAAATCTAGAAACATCTGCACATGCACACCGAGGACAGCCCGGATGAATGTTAGCATATCACCGCCAGGATGTAACTCGTCAGTCTGGTGCAGAATAAGCTACCAAACCTTAAGAAGTCGAGCGAAGCCCCCTATCAGTCTTGGAAACAGCGGGAAAATAGGCAGAGGGTCATACTTCATAAGTTTTTTCCAACCCACAGATTCCCTAACTGTCCATTGACAGGAACCTGTTATACGTTCGATGGCAGTGTGTACGATGCACCTCATATAAACGAACTTGCGAAGGGCAGGTCGCAATACAGACAATAGACATGGCAAAACTCAGAAATGCAGCATAACACAAGCTACAGATTAGAGACAGAAAGCTATACATACCTAGGAAAAGTAATTCAAAATCATGATTGCCCTTCCATTTCATGTTTAGCATAACCTAGAATTGCTAGTGGCCACTGCTTATAAATGAAATGTAAGACACCAGTAACACGCTGCTGAAAGCTATAGAAGCATAAATTCAACAAGAAGTTCATGAAGAAAATGGCTAGGGGTTACCGCAACTCGAAGTACTGACGAGACGTCAGCACTGAACCTTTGCAATGAGATCCCAAAAACTTGTGCTTCATCTGAATGTCCCAGTTAGTTGAAGAGTACCAAAGTAGTGAAAGGACAAGGACTCACAATGATGATGCGCGATTGCTGGCGAGTCGGTTCGATTGATGTGGTTGAGTCCATTATCACAACCCACACCGCGTGAAACAACGAGGGAGGTAAGTGGAGAAAGTTGAAGGAAGCTGGTGATGCGTGCGCCAAGAGTCAGCTCAAACAATAAGAGGTACATTCGGATACCACCACAGACGAAAAGACCTGAGATTTTAGGCCATGGAGGGTCATCCCGCTAGGTTGTCCAAGGACAACCAAGCAGGAGCGAAGAGAACATGGTACGAGGGTTGCTCAGAAAGTAATGCCCCCATATATTGTTTTTTTTTATTTTTTTTTTTCCCCCCCTCAGGAAACTATTTATATTACACAATGTATGAAAATTCACGCACATTATAACTGGATTTAATCCCTTTACCACATGCGTATTTTTCCAACATAATCTCCCGTCCACTTTATACGGCCTTACGCCAGCGCGAAAGAAGGGCATGCATGCCTTCCCTGTACAGCATCGTTTCCTGTTTGACGTAGCCATGGTCTTCCCTGTACACACTCGTTGTTTCCCTTTTGACGTACGCCTCAAAACTGGCACCGACCCTTTGCCCCCAAAAATATATAAAAAAAAAGCGAATCACGGCTCTCTGTTCATCTTCAAACCTTGTCCCGCGCAGTGCAATCCTTACAGTGGCCAAAAAGATGAACAACCGGAGGGCGCCAGATCAGGACCTATAGAAATGGTTGGGGGAGCACAGTCCCCACCCAAATTTGGCGATTGCCTCCTGATTTCAAGACTTCGTGGTGGGGAGGGCATTTGTTGTGCTGGATCAAAATGTCTTCTGCATTCCTGTTAGGCCGCACTCGCCTGTAGCGCAGTTTGAGTTTGTTGATGTACGCGTCCGAAATGATTGTCTCACCTCTGGGCATCATACCCACAAGAACAACTCCATCAATGTCCCAAAAGACGGTGATCATGACCTGTCCGGCGGAGGGAGTTGTCTTGAATTTCTTTCTTCGTGGTGATTGCGGATGATTGCCACTCCATGACTAGCCTTTTCGTCTCCGGGGTCAAAAATGGTGCGCCCAGGTTTTCGTCACCTGTGACCGATCCGGGAACCAAAAAATGGTCCTCCTCCTCGCAGCATCAAAACGCTCCCAAACAATTTCAGAACAGATGGTTTTCCTTTGACGTTCTGTGGTCGGTTGTGTGAGACTTTCGAGGAAACCCATCTTGCGCATACCTGGGAATATCCCGAGAGCGTGTCGATAATTGCCATCGCACTTCCATTTGGGAGTCTGACGGGGCTGAAAGGCTGTAGGCCGAATTGTTCGACTTGTGATGCGATGATCCTCACGTTATAAATGGCAAATCGACTGCGCTGCAACATGTCTGGCCTGGTGGCTGTGGCAGGTACTCCCAGACCGCGGGCCGAGCTGGCACGCTCCGTCTCCCGCCACTCCCGTCCCTCGAAGCCCCTTATGAACTCTCAGAACCCACAGCGTCGAAACGGGGGCTCCAATCTAACTGCACAACTTCTATAGGCACAGTCACAAAAACCGTTTGAGAATTGTTCCCTACCACTTTCCGTCTCCGCCACCAAGAATTCAATTCCATGCTTGTTGTATGTACTCGCGTGTGTCCGATACACACGACGCCCTTTTGTCACAGGACTACTAACACCGCGGTGCGCTATCTGTTGGATGACCAAATACGCAAATTGGGACACATGTACTCGGGAAACATCATAGATTGTTTCCGTTGTAAACTTATTCGCTTTTTCTGTACTAATCATTATTCTGGTGTTAGAATATGAAATGTGGGGCATTATTACTTTCTGATGTCAGACACTCGTCAGTTCAAGGACAATAATCTAGGAGACTGAGAATGGGAAGTAGGGTGACAAAAGCCAGTGCAGGAGGCCCAATAAGGCCAATGGACTAACATAGTACGGAGCCCTGCAACGCGTGCCTTAAGACAAGGATATGATATATGGTGTCCGATATGCGTACCACATTCTTAGGCTTCAGACTACTCGTTGGTTAGACGAATCAATGTGTGACCTGCTGCCGTCCTGGCCACCCAAAACCGTAGTGAGCTCATGGGAAAGTCGGGATGATGAGCAGTGCCAGTTGCCGCCCCTGTGCCAGGGGAGGGCAGCCCACTTGAACCCGTGCTCCACAGCGTGCAATGTGTCATTAGGGCAAGGGTGCATACATTAGGCGCCACCAACCCAACGTGTTAACATTACCTGTCTGCACAATAGGATCTGGGCAAGGTATGCGGGATCAGAATACGCAAAGCCAGAGCCGAGCGAACCCGAAAATAAATCTCTTCTTCGGGGCAGGTACACAGTTAGCAAACCCCAATAACCGAGTAAAACCAAGTCGCACAGTATTACTCATATCTTCTTAGCACTGATTGCCAAACGGACTGGGGGACTCTGCCGTATAGACCTAACCTGAGACGAGTGGCATACATCCAGAGTAGGTATCGAGCGAAAAGTCATCGAAGTGCACTGTCCGAGATAGTTGGCTCATTACTTCAGCAACGCCTTCAGGAAATACTGAGATTGAAACTGCCAATGCCATTTTGAAATCCAGAGTAGGACCGCGCAACATTCGATTCAAAAGCGGCCAAAGTCATAATTATCTGCCCGCGGAGCTTGAGGACATGATCCGTTTCCACTGAGAGTCCAGAGTGATTGAGGGGGGAAAATATGGGGCCGGGGCATGGGGCTCGTGGATAAGCATCAAAGTGTACTGAATTTTATTGAAATTATTGGGGCTAGAGTGGGTACCAGTCGCCTAAAGGGCCCTGAAACACGGGGGCATTAGTGAACAAAACTGCCGAAAAGGCCATATCATCTTGGCGGTTGGAACAACCTCAATGGGCTTTGGAAACTCGGGACAGTACAACTCGTGCGCGAGGTACAGAAAACCATTCAGGAAGTTATCTTTTAAGTGCAACGAATACCGTATTGAATTTTGTTTCGGTGTTACTAGTGAAAGGGCTGTGACAATACGGGCCAACCCGCGGTGATGTGTAATATTAGATGTGTTTTGGGACACGAACTTACAGATTGCTTAGCGCGCAGTGCTAGCCTCGTCTGCTGTCGCAATCCAGGGTGTGTCCCAGTTGTCCCCTGTCCCTAGTCGAGTGTGTTGCGCTGAACCAGAACGACGCACTATTTATCGTTCTTCCACTACCACGCTCTGTTACCTTTCACTCAGTTTTGCCCCTCCCACGGCCTGTCGGCGCGATCGTTGCGCCGCATTTTAAAACTCGATCCTACCCAAAGTTGGAATGAGGATCAATTTTTCCGATACACAGACGACCGGGATGCTGGGAGACACTTGTGAGTCATAACCCAAGAGTGGACCCGCGCCCTTTAAGTGTAAAGGCGCGCGTAATAGGGCTTCAACTCTTATGTTAAGTCCTGAGCTTTACAGTGTGAAAGTGGAGTCAGGTCAACTTTGACACCCGCAACAATGTTTGTGGAATCTAGCATCACCAAGCTGGGGGGTTTATGTTATATGGAAAGAGCACTGGACAGAGGTGCATACATGCAGGGAGGGCGTCTCTCTCCTGTCTTCCATCATCTCTCAACACGTATACAGATGCTATCTCAACATCATGTAGCGTGCTCGTGAGACGATGTGTGGATTTGACATGATGTAGTGGGTGAGTAAGTATACGATCAGATAATATGAATAGAAGGACCACGAATGGCGTATAGGCTCTTGACAATTGTCACCGATCACACCACCACTCCACTGCACATGTAGAGAATCAGTAACCCGTTTGGTAACAGCTGCTAGACTATTTCATATACAATCTCTTATGATGCGAAACGTACTGGTTGACAAAAACAGCCACAGTTAATTGCACACGTGATAAATGGACAATACACCTATCTACATTCAGCTACGGTTGAGAACACCAATCTGGCATCACAAAATCTCGGATCAGCTCCCATAAATACAATGATATGCCCAATGACCACTGCGGATCTGGTCCAATACTAACGTATCTCAGCTTCATAATCTGAAGGCTCAGGTACCCCCCTGACTGAGCAGCGTCATGTTCCCACCTAGCAAATAGTACCCAGCACGGAAAGGCGGCGGGATTCCAATTGTCTTAATGGAAAAGGTCTATGACTTCGCGCTCATGGGCATCACACAGCCAAGGTACTTCTTCTCTGGTGAAGAATATAGGCGATAAAGTGGGCCATATAGGCAACAGGAATCAGGCCCGCACAGTAGGCGGCTCTATAAAATAGGTAAACCTCTGTGGTTTATCTCTATAAAACAAGATGCATTCAATCCCTCCAAATCCTACCGCCTGATAGCGGGTTTCAAATAGATAAACGATCTTGCGGGTTCTATACTCAAAAAGAGTATTAGTTTGGTTTCTGTATCGAGCAACCACTATAGTGGGCTCTATATATATCATATCCAACTGACGAGCATCTACTCAACATGATCGCCTTTAAAGTTATCAAACTGTTACTTCTGGTGCAGATAAAACACCTAACCTGCGGCAGATCTAGGCATACGAGAGAAGATCAAAAATGTATCCATTTACCTGTACAAGCCATCCTCGAAAAAACAAAAACCCAGGACAACACAAATACCTTGGCCATACCTGGCGTACAGACATTAAACTTGGGGAAGGATTCAATGACATATCAGTCATACAGAGAAACTTCCATTATCCACCGAAAATAATGGCAGAGAAAAATCTACGGACCTTTCTTGTCCGTTCAGAAACCCAGGCTACACTGCTCTAAGACGGAAGTCTCTCGATCTCCGCCAAAAACCTGCGCCATGATGGCAATAGAAGCACAGACCTGAGTAACCGCTACACAAAGGACCAGGGCGTTTCCCCAAACGAGAGGCAAAACTGCTCCTTTTTTGGTAATGTGAAATAGTGTCTACAAGACATGACAATTATTTAAGAACCTTCAAAAACCGGGTCAACTCGATGCATAAGACAAGGGGAAGCATAAAACACCAATCAAAATACTGATCACTTAAAAGTTAAAAAATGTTCTCCTCTTCTTGACATCACAAGTACTAAACAGGGTTGGGACGTTATAAATACAGCCCAAAAAAGACAGCATCAATTAATCGAAAGAGGGGGGGGACCTCTGATGATCAGTTGCTCTGTTGAACAGTCTGATAGAGTTTCCTATCATTATATATATATAGTATAAATCTATATACGTTAATCTCCCTATTATCCACACAGAGCAGCACAATAGATAGATAGATAGAATAAGATCAGAGTCAGATAGTTAGATTGATAGATAGATAGATAGATAGATAAATAGATAGCTAGAGAGATAGATAGGATACGGCCGCTTAGATAGTCTAGAGGGGACAGACAGCACAGATTAGACAGACATAAGAAGCAGGCCATTTTTGATTTGTTTGTTTCATACAGATTAGGATTGGGTGTGCGGGACTTAACCGACATTTATGGACATATCTGACAGTATATTATAGCCAGGATAGGGACAGATTAGATTAGAATAGATAGATAGACCTTAAAATTTGGGTAGGTTAGATAGTAGTTAGATAGATAGATAGATAGATTTTTAGAATAGATAGATAATAGACTTAGATAGTAGATTAGAAAGGAACGTAAACCATTAAGCGTTAGGTTTATACTGGGGAACAGAATTGGTACGATTGAAGCTCTTAACATGTCTGGAATAACGCTTCGCCTGATCTATATACAAATTGTTGCTCAAATAGTTAATAGATGTGTTATTGTGCTCTCAGTGTTCTGAAATAGAGGTGGTATAGTGTAAGGCAGCTAAACGGTTAGTGTCTAAGGGTACAAAAAAATACGTAGGGGTTTTTTACACCGATTAGATGGTAATTCCTTGTTGGATTTTCACCCGGTCCTCTAGGACATGTGACGTTAAATTTTCCTCACCAATTCATTTCGTGTAGACTACCTGGTTAGAGATCATTGCGCAATTATTTATCTCAGTTTTGGACAAGAAATTACTCCAAAATACAATTTTGCAACCACGTGCCAGCACATTCCCTTTGTGTCTACAGAGGTTTTTGGTACGAAACAATACGGTGAAAACAACTATCGGCATGAGCAGTCTTTGGTAGGCGGAGGACGCTACAAAAAAGTTAAAACACGCATTATGTTGGCGACCAGTGGGTCTCCTCACTAGATTACTGTTACCCACAGGTAAATTTATACATCAAAATCCTGAGTTTACAGGACCAAGATGATTAAAATAACAAAATAACCTTCTTGCGCGCCTACTTGGTAATATTCAGAAACTGAGAATCATCTCCTATTGTCCTTAGTTCCCATAAAGATCAATTAAATGTTATTGAAGTACTATTGTATGGAATACCACATAAGAACTTGAAACAAATCAACAAGACATCCAAAACTTATCCCCGTACCGTCATACTTACTATTCGTGAGAAACTACAAATCACTGTGTAGGGATTTGGGATTGAAAATGGGTCACTACAGATTCATATTGTATACAGCTCTGTACAGTTTTCAACTTCTAATTAATATCTGATACTGTGCCATAGGGGGATATTCCCTTACCACTGAGTAGCGGGTTGGAATGCAGGAGAATCACGTATAGAATTCAAAGGCGCAATAATAAGTATACGATATTGAATATGTGTGAATAGGACATTATTTAAGCCCCATTGTCAGCCCCGTGATCTAGCCTGTAGATAGTCTTCAAACGGTTGTAGGTATTTCTATGGAGTAGGGTGATTATACAGTGTTTTGTTAGTGGAATAATAAGGGTCATTTGTTCTAATAGTTGTTGTTTATAGATTCATGATGTACACTGTCTCAGTTGCCGACATAGGTTTATGGAATACCCTAGGGTATATATTTTTGGGTGTATAGTCTACTCAGATCTATGATGTATTCCAGAATAAGATCGGACTGAAGTTATAAAATACATTGTGGCAGCAAGATTTTAGCTGACATTGTATATATTGCGGGGCATGGGGGGGGGGGGGTGATGAGACTACTTTGTAGTTAGATGTTTTTGTAATTGGTTATAGATATAATTTGCTATAACAGTTCTGAGGATCTCCAGTTAGTACACCTGGATCACTCCATAATTTTATATATTTAGTATAGAATTGGTCCATACTTTCATTAAGAGTACTATGGGCTTCAAGCACTATTACAATAGGACCGCCAAGGTCAAAGAATTTGAGTATCGATAGTAAAGATTCTCAACCATTATTTACAGAATTTGACTATATGCTTTCACAATAAAGTTTCCATATCTTAGGCTCCAATTCAAGGTAGATCTCTCTTTGCATTTTTTGAATATCTATTTATTTTGATAATACTGTATTCCCTGTCAAACTTTGTCTCATTTATTACTGGTCCATCCTTTGGTATGTGTACAATCTACGCATCTTTTAGTGGTGTCTTCTTAAAGATTAATTTCAACGTGTGTGTTATCATTCTTGCATTATATTCTTCATTAATCTTTGTCTGGAACTTCCCTGTAATTTGGTGCGTGGCCAGGCAGTTGTTTAAATGAACCTTCAGAACTCGAAGGCGTAAGAGCAGGAATGGGCTCTGCTACAACTTGACATATGGTTATGTGGAAGGCAACGACCAACCACAGCAGCATCAAAAACATTAAACCTGTCACTCCAGAAAACAGATGGGCGGCCAACGCGGTAAATTTTTAAATGCGCTCCGAAATCCATGCCGGAAATCTGAAGGAACCGGATTAAATCGATGGCCGGATTTTTTGAATGTCAACTGTATAAAGTTTCTTACAAATAAGGGAGGGAAACCTGAGGCCTGTAAACAGTAAATTAATATGAAACAAATATAAAGGTATGTTATCAGGCACTCGCAGGAAATAAAGAAGTAGAACACCAGACAACAGAAAAACAACAGGCATGAGTGGCTTACCCAGGATTTGAACACTGGACCTTCCGTGCGACAACCCCGCCTAGCCATGCAAGCGAATCACACTATCCGCTCTGCCATCTACGCATCATCAAAAAATGATGTTTCAATGGCAGGTCAACAGTGCGAACCACAATACATGACACCAGAAGTCATGTATTGTGGTTCGCACTGTTGACCTGCCATTGAAACATCATTTTTTGATGATGCGTAGATGGCAGGGCGGATAGTGTGATTCGTTTGCATGGCTAGGCGGGGTTGTCGCACGGAAGGTCCAGTGTTCAAATCCTGGGTAAGCCACTCATGTCTGTTGTTTTTCTGTTGTCTGGTGTTCTACTTCTTTATTTCCTGCGAGTGCCTGATAACATACCTTTATATTTGTTTCATATTAATTTATAAAGTTTCTGGTTGCTTATACACTTATAAGACCAATGAACCATACGACCATAGTTCATAAGACATAAGTTCATATGACCATAATTTCATATAACCATAAGACCTCTAGTTCGCTGGGTTTTTGATCAGCCTAGATTTTAGGATAGAAATATAAACATTTAACCATAATATCAACATTATATCTAACACGTGTTAAGGTAAGACCTCTTTAACCACTACGTTATTAAATTAGATTATAAACCACAAATGTCTAGCTTATCCTATCGCTTTTAACGCGTGATATGAACACTAGTCATTTATAAAATTACACAAAATTGATATAAGTAAATAATATATACATTCAGTAGCCAGTTATTTAATTTATGTACTAGTCAATTATGGCATCTATTTCTGGGGAATAGCGAGTAATTAAATTTACTTTACAGCTGGAGAAATTTAGCTATATGTTATTTAATACGCTATTCAATTTAACACAGAAAATCCTAGTGAAACATAATGAGACACTTTAAACACACTAAATCACTTAACGGCTAGTATATAAATTACCGCAAACAGAGAAAGCTGAAAACAACTCCACGAATCTACGCATTCACTTTGTACGAAAACTCTTAGTATATCGAGCTAGTTCTTTCAGAAAATTCTCTGAGCAACTGATAATGATTTTTGGGGAGACGGGATATATATCCATAGACGCCGTTCTTTCGCTCCTTAATGCGAAAGTCGAACCTACGGCCAGGCCGGGCACATCTACGGTTCGATTCCTGAATGAAAGGTTTTTTTCTTTACCTCTGGCGACCGACAACCTCTGGCTTGTCTTTCATTCTCCCCGCCTGCCGCATATCAGCTACGTAAGTTAATTCCCCTGAAAATTTAACAAGCCAAGGTACGTCTCAGACTTATCACCCTTGATTCTACAAAGAATCTGTTAACGCCTGGCCTCCTGCCCGCGTGTTTCCCTGATCAAAGAACGATTACACCATGCTGCGCACTTCGTTCTGTTTCACCGTGCTTAATTGCCAGACGGCTCGCGTGATAATTGCGATAGTGAATCAGGCGTTAATGTAGGGGGGGGGGGGGGGGGGCAAAAGTGGACGGTCACTGCTGCGCTATTTTTATATGTGACATTCTCTCTGTCATCTTACATACCGTATCCTTCCAATCGCACATGTATTTTGAGCATTATTTAAGCATACAACATTATCAAGGTAAAATAATAGCATACATTTGTAACATCCAGTCATAATCAAATTTAAGTATGTTAAAAAAAAAAAAAAGAGAAAAAAATTAAAATAAATTTTAAAATAAATTTTTAAAAATAGATAGATAGATAGATAGATAGATAGATAGATAAATAGATAGATAGATAGATAGATAGATAGATAGATAGATAGATAGATAGATAGATAGATAGATAGATAGATAGATAGATAGATAGATGGATAGATAGATGGATGGATGGATGGATGGATGGATGGATGGATGGATGGATGGATGGATGGATAGATAGATAGATAGATAGATCGATAGATAGATAGATAGATAGATAGATAGATAGATAGATAGATAGATAGATAGATAGATAGATAGATAGATAGATAGATAGATAGATAGATAGATAGATAGATAGATAGATAGATAGATAGATAGATAGATAGATAGATAGATAGATAGATAGATAGATAGATAGATAGATAGATAGATAGATAGATAGATAGATAGATAGATAGATAGATATTGGATATGAACATAATAGATGTAAAAAAATTACACACACAACACCAATATCGAACTACATGAGATGCATTCCACACTGTTGTGAATTCTAATGATTCTTCTATTTGGTATGTTATATTTATTATATTAGTACATGTCCATATATTTTATTGATAATAAAGATGTTTATATGTACTATATATGGGTGGATGGAAGGATGGATGTATGGATAGATGGATGGATGGATCGATCGATGGTTGAACTGATGAGTATGTGGACAGTGGTAGGGCTGGTTATGAATGGGATGACTGATTAGTGGCATCAGTTCATAGATGTAATAATGAATAAACTAATACGTGGGAGCAGTGATAGCCAGAAACAATCCAATTTCTACTCTAAATAGTTCTTGCCTGAATCACGCATGCATTATTTTGAAAAAGACATCCTTTAAAAAACGAAATCCCCACGCTCAGTTTTTGTTTATATTCGAGTCTTGTTAAAGCAGAAACAGCCAAATTTGATGTTTCTCTCGGAATCATGCCCATTCATGCTTCCTAGCTAGCGTTATCCGTTAGTATGCAAATATATTGATGAAAGTTTAGTTAGGTTCAATTCAATGGAATGAATTTCCCTTCGATCTTATATATTATTTTTCTCATCACCGACTGTAACGAACTTCTCTATCTTTATCAAGCGTCCGATTGACACAGTTGTTAGAGTCTCTAGCTGCAAACTTTCCGGGTCCAGAGTTTGAAAGCTGATAGGTCACGCTTTAAGCGACACAAGTGTAAATGGGTACCTGACTCTGTACTTTGGTTAGGGGAAGGTGAGGGCAGCCAGGAAGGGATCTGGTTACTCTATTTCATAAAGTTAAATAAAGTATGGTAAAGTCTCTAACTCTTCTCTCCCAAACGGCAGTATCTGTTATGGAACTACTTGTACCTGTATATTTTCATCACCCAATCATTGGGCAATGGCAGTAAGTGGTTGGATCGCCCAGTTACGTGATTGTTAACTAAAAGTGAGGCTTACTGATAAAATGACAGTCGCATAATGTTGACCTGTGATTCTTTTTTAACAATGTAAAAAGGCATGTATCTATGAATCATCACAATATTATTTGCTTCCAAGAATCATTCATTCAATCATTTACTCATTCATTCATTCATTATGCTTCAGGTCTTAAAGGAGATCTTCAATAGATGCAAGTCAAGTTCTCTTATGACGTACCATCCACTTAATGTCTTTCCAAGTCTTCCAGTCACATGTCATGTCTGCCTCCAGCTTTCTCCTCACACAGTGTTTTTTTTTTTTTTGTTGGTCCCACTCTTCCTCTTTTACCCTGTGGATTCCTGAAAAAGGACTGCCTTGTAGTTCTTTCCAAGATATTCTCCCTTTAATCTAAACATGTTTTAACTGTTTCTGGCAAGCCGTTTAAGCTGGCAGCATAGAAGGCTGTGTAGAAACTACAGCTACAAGGGCTTGTGACTGCTTGGTGCAGGTTTCCTGCATGGAGACCCGCTACAGTGGTGGCTCAGTGCTCCATAAGGAGCGCAAATGAAAATTATGATGAATGATAGAAGACTGTATCCCAACTATGTAATTATGTATAAGACGATATTTTACTGTATCCTAGCTATGCAGCTATGTCTGCGACGATGTATTACTGTATCCCAGCAAAGTAACTATGTCTGGGACGATGTATTACTGTATCTGAGCTATGTAACTACCCATGGGACGATGTATTGAGTTCATTGTTAGTTTCGAATTTCCTTTCCTTTCTCTACCGCCCATTCATTGGTACCAGCAAATTAAAATCAAAGTCTGCACTGTCGGAAGATTGATTCAATATTTCGCATTCCAGGTCTGTGAACCAAACATCATCCTCAACCACAAACTCCTAACTTAGAACCATCAAGAAGACATGCGCACCATCATATAGGATAGACGCTGCAACCGGATTGGCTACGTCTTCAGAAGAGACCCTGATATCATCACCAGAACCGCCATGCTATGGATCGAGGAAGGAAGGCGAAGGAGAGCACCGCATACAGATTATTCTTTGTTTAAAACTCCATCATAATATAAAATCTTCCTATGAAGATATACCATTACTGACCTATTTTTCTTGACAATCAATTTTATTCGTTTTAACCCTGTTGATCAAATATTTTATAAATAAACTTCTTGTTCTCTATATAAATATAAATCCGTAGTTGAAGTTAATCACTTTGTTGAGTGAAATTAATGTCTGCACCCGTATGACTAATTTGTTTAATATATATATAGAGAGCTTTTAAATTAATACTTTGCTGAATTACCTTCAGCTTGGGGCTTATTAAACACGAGTCATAAATATATTTCTCACAGACGTGGACGGAGAATATAAAGTTTACAATCAAATTAGACGGCGCAGTTGTTGTACTTGCCATTCTAAAATCCCTGTAAGACTCCCTAAAAGGGAGCATAAAACCCTCTATTTACAGATCTGCCAAGAGTAATCTTGAGCGAAGATTGTTATCTTCGGCAAACTCATCATTTTACTCGAATTTTTGGCCATTCGTGGACCACAACTGCACAGCAAAGGACACAACCCGCGACACATTTCTAAAAAAAGTGTATCATTGGTGAGGTTATTATTCTTCACGACACCAGCTTAATTACAATATATAGGACCAGTGAACGACACATTTATTTATAGACTCAATCAGTAATATAACTTTCCTATTAACAAGTATAAACCAAAAAAAGGCCGAAATACTTGTGTCTGCTGATGAACAACACAGGATAGACCGGTATTTTAAAATGACGGATGGGTGAACACTAAAAAAAAATAATGAAGGAAACCTGAGCCCTGTACTTAAGTAAATAAACAAAGGTAATTTACAGGCACTCGTTTGACAGAACGGAAGACACTAGATATCAGGAAAGAAATTTAAGTGATAGGATTACGTGGAATCGAACCAAGGACAATCCAAACGACGCCATCGCCTTGCTGTGAAAGTAAATCTTGAAAGGACGCTCAGTCAATTTAGAACCCCAATTCTCATGACACCTACACAACTACGGTATAAAGGTTCCGTTAACGATTGCACCCCCCTTTCCAAGCATGCGGCAGTATTTCCGTATTTTCCAGTAAAGCTAAAGGGATTGGCTCGTCGTTTTGTTGTTACAAACGTTTCACTTAGACAGTTCTATGCAGGGCCGTAGATAGGACTTAATTGGTTATAAAACAATTTCGCCATAACACATGTTTGCATACATGCCACATGCTATGGTTTACCCATAATCTGTACAAGGTGTTTGCATTTTCAGATGTGTACACCCTGTACATAATTTCTGTACAGGTTTTCTAACCCATTCCCCTTATTACTGTGTCTCAGAGTTCTTTTATAAGGTCCTATTGAACACAGGATTTCCCAGTATGTTAGTGATAATTAAGCACAAAAATAGGCTAAATGATGACACCATCACATTATTTTTACATTGTAAAATAAACTCAGACATTTATTGTTTGGGTTTTAAAATAAGTTAAGACCTGCTTTAAAAGGCAAAGTCCCCGTGCCTCATTTATAATTCAGCCCACGGTAATTGAAAATATTTTTACACGAATTAACTCTTTTGATATGTTTTTTTTTTCAGGTTTTGCGAGTCTTTGTACAGGGTTTTGGATTTTTTGTACAGGTTTTTTATTTCCGAGGTGTGGCATGTATGTGTTTGGTTAAGTATAATTTCCCCACAAATGTTTTTCACCAAACCCTAATGAGGGGGGTGGTATGGACCCCCCCCCCCCTTTCTCCGCCCCCCTCTTCCCCCCCCCTGTATCTACGGCCCTGATTCTATGTATATATGTGAATAGTTTATGATGGAGTACTCGCAGTGCTTATAAGGCCAGGCGCCATCTTGTACTAGATGTTATGCGCAGTCGTGGTGCGCAAGGCTGCTTGCCAGGAAGTACCAGCATGTTTGCTAAGCAAGGTTTTTAATCTTTCTATGCCCGCGTCTTTAAAGAGAAGGAAACGACAGGTTATTTTAAGCGGCACTCGTACAAGCACATAAATAGATTTATAACATCTAACTGCATGGGCACAAAATTATCATATCTTGGACAACAGTTGTCGTGGGATATGGCTTATTTCGGCATGTTAGCAGTGTCTCCATTGTGCAGTTTGTCCTTCAGTTTGGCTTTATCTCATACAGATTGTTTTGATATCCCTAGTGTTGTTTCTTTCTTTCTACTTCTTCTTCCTCTTCTCCTTCTTTCTTATTATTGTTCTTTTTCTTCTTCTTCTTCTTCCTTTCATTCGTCTTCTTTTTCTTCTTCTGCTTCTTCTTCTTCTTCTTCTGCTTCTTCCTTTTCTCCTATATCTTCTTCATGTGAAGTTTCTCTGGTATAGGCGATTGTGTATCTCCATAGCTGTCCATCACTGGTATTACCGATACATTATAATTTTGATTTTCTGCTATACCACGTTATTTCATTGTTCTGTCTTTTCTTGCGTTGTCGTCCGCAAAGTCAGGTGATTGAAAAGTTCCTTCTTATTGTAAAATTGTCATAACCTCTATTGTATCCACTGAACATACATGTGACGAATGTTTAAACAATGAGCAATATCTGCAATTCCACAAATCCTTTTCTTTTTTCTTATTCTCAGAAACAAATTAAAACAAAATAATAATCAATAAACTGACGTGGCAAGAGACATCAATAAAAAATATTTTAAAAATATTTTAAACGCACGTTTTTAATGCACTAAAAACCCAAAAATAATTTTTTTCGAGGAGTTTATAGCTTGCAGTAAACAAATGTAACTTCAAATTGACAAAACGCGTGGGCGCCGCGCTTATCATACATTTTATCCATAAGTGTCTAATGAAGTATAAAAGCAGAAGTTAATTTCATGTAGAATCAGCGACCCACGCTTTGTGTCAATTTGATGTTACATTTTTTGACTGCAAGCTATAAACTCCTTGAAAAATTATTTTTGGGTTTTTAGTGCTTTAAAAGCGTGTGCTTAAAATATTTTTTTATATATATTTTCTTTTTTTTCTTTTTAGTGTTAAAAAAAATATGACATACTAAAACATAAACAATATTTTTACTTGTTGTAAATCTGGTCTAAAATTTCTTAAGCGATCCATTTCTTTTAGAAAAGCACCATATCAACAGGACAGGAGGCTTTGTGCCTGTTAATTTGGTGCAATCAGTTTCTTCAATTTGAAGGCCATCTAGCGATCGAACTCGACTTTCCCTTGATTCATAATTTTATAATTTGGATTGTTCCCCTTGATTTAGCTAGACACTTGTTTTAGTACTGCCCTGTTTTAAGCATAGAAAAACAATACAACACACCACATTCACTAGGATTTTTAATGAATTTGTTTGTGAACGGCAGGTTTGGTTTTGGTAGGGTAAGTGAGTGTAGAAAAATGGTTTGGGAATAATGAATGGACTTGTTAAAAGACTGTTTGTCTTTGTTGAAGGGAAGTGATATGAGTGGAGCGGTGCTTTGAGCAAAGGGAGGAAAGTATGTAAATCCTTTTTGGAAGATGAAGTGGTTGTTTAGGGTTAAGCGTATTAAGTGAGTTCCAAATTATGGTAGAACCAATTTGCATGTAAAGATTTTGTAATAAGGTTTAAAGAAGAGAGTATGGATTTGAGTATACTCAGCAAAGGGAGTCAACTAGAAATTACATCCCTTGATAGGTTAGTGAGCGAGAAAAAGTATAGACGCGCGAGAAAAGTTGGGGAATGAACACATTTTTAGGGGTGAACGAGAATAAGGTAAATAGGGGATTAGTTTAGTCTTGTTTGGAACGCGCTCAGCGTAGGTCAGCGAGTTGCTGAAGAGAAAAATAAAGTTGTGAAGTCGCGACTCTGGCGAACAAGCCACTGGAGGTGGTTGATACTGTAGTTACAGGCGAATATCAAGTTGTTATGCCGAACAGAAAGAAAGACGATGTCGCCATTTTTGCGAGAATTGAGTTAACAAGATTGTCAAGATTTTTAAAACAGAACAGGTATGTTGATAAAGATGTACAAGTAAGATAGACAGTAGCTAGGTCGGAACAGGGAACAGTAACTAATTGAGATAAGCCAAACAGCCCTGGTAGTCAGACCAGTTAATTTTTCTATAATAAATACCTCAAAACTAGTTCCATCAGACCTAATGGGTTTTTCATTATGAGTTGAAGTAAACAAAACCCGGTTACATAAATTTTCTAAGATTTGGTAGAACAGCCATGGCAGACTGTGCATATATAGAAAGATTGAAAGAATGAGAGGATTATTATTATAAGTTGTGCTTGTGACATTGTATATTTTGTGAGAATTACCCGCCTAGATTGAAGATTAGGCGTGAGTCAAGTTTATTTTAAGGAATGTTGTTATTGGATGATTACTGAAATTAAACATCATCTTTGTTATTCACCGCTTGGTTTAGTGCAGTACTTTAGATGGAGGTTCTCCACCCACCAACAGTGTTTTCGTATCATATAGAGTAAAATAACTTATCATCATCAGCACTGTACTGTCTACTGTTTTGGTGTAGTGAGACGAGCACACTATACGAACACTAAAAAATGCAACAGCAACCACACCATCACGGCCACATGATTATGACCCCTGATTTGTTTACATTTCTTGACGAAAATTTTTAATTACTCATAATTTCATTACAATATTAAATTATTAAATAATTGACAGATTATTGTATTGTCATCCCGAATACACAACTATGCGAAGTTTCAGAGCTATTGCTCACCAGGAAGTGATTGAAAAATCGATTGCATGATTTGAAAGTGACATCAAAGTGACATGAAAGTGGCATACAAGTGAAGTTAAATAAAAGCGTGTAAAAAAATTGCAGCGCGCCTTGAAGTCACGTGTAGAACGGGATCTTACGCTAAGTTGTAACGTTAATGTGGCACAGCAGTTTATGTAATAAGATGGTAGTTAATTAATTACTTCAGTTATGAGATCTATACGAGCAAGTAACCCGCAAAAAGATGGAGGGGAATGAATTATGTTCTGCTCTGTTTGCTGCATATTCTGATGACGTCACTAATTTTTAAAATGTTATTGCATTCTTTTCCATTTTCCTTCAGAAGTAAATCGATGACACGCAAAGCGTGGTACGAAAGCATAGAAGCTTCAGCTATGAGGAGCAATGATGCGTCACTGGCTAAATATATAAATATAAAATGGAGGTGCATAACGCTATGAACTCTGCTTAGTATAAATGGATAGGACACTCCACTAAGAAAACGTGTTGGCAGCATTTCAAGACAATCTTTCTTGTGGAATCCTCAGGGTTAGAGAAGAAGAGGAAGACTGACAATACACATGGAGAAGAGAGCTAGAGACAGAAGTTAAAAGGATAAAATGAATGACATAAAGAGACATTGAGGGGATGGTACAGGACAGGCGGACTAGACATAAATCTGTTGAACGCCTATGCTCCTTGTGGGTCGGGAGGGGCTTATGGGTAATACTGTTGATATCATGTTAAATGGTTGTACATTCGCGGAAGAATACATTCAAGTGCTGGAGGTTTTATATGCAACAAAAATTTCTGTTTTATGTAATGTCAAGCAGTGTTTTCCGAGCAGTGTTGTGCAGAACGCGGGGGTTCCGCAGTTCATCCTCGAGGGTTCCGCGTGAAATCTTGGAGAAAAAAACCGATTTTGAAATACCGCGAAAATTTCAAAATATCGTTCTTCTTTAGGGTTATATTGAGTTGTATACGACTATGTTATTTTCGCATGGATCCGGGAAAAAAACTCGCACATAATAATTTCAAAGCTTGTATGATAGGAACACTTGTCGTATTCATTTAAATTGAAAGTTACAAATTTCCTATCAGTAACAGTAACAGCAATACCACAGAAATAAATTTTGAAAGAGGCGTCATAACGGTATATCGCATGCTAAAGTACATTTTTAAGAGCTTCACATGAAGAGACGTTGTATGAAGATATGTACGTACACTGTACTCAAGAAAAAACAAATTACAATTTTTCCCCTTCGACTTCTTTTGATCTCACTTCTTCAATCTTTTATTATGTTTTGACTTTTATTTATCCGATATTGCATTGCCAGCTGTTTCACTTTTTCCCCGCCACATTCCTTGAAAGCATTTAAAACAGCGTGTATCAAGATATTTTTTTAAGACAGCAAATAGTTTCTATTTTTTTCTCATAATGAGAACTAGCATATATGCACCGTATCGAGTTTTAAAAAAATAAGAGTCTAGCCTCGTTCTGGCGAGGCTCGCCTCGTTCAACTAGATACAAGGGATGTAATTTGAGGGCGCATGTCCACATGTAATAGACCTACAGTATCTGGTAGATAGGTGCTGTAAAG
Organism: Oreohelix idahoensis; assembly: GCA_024509875.1. Lineage (NCBI taxonomy): Eukaryota > Metazoa > Mollusca > Gastropoda > Stylommatophora > Oreohelicidae > Oreohelix > Oreohelix idahoensis. Next base: position 33,371 of record JAMPIV010008953.1, on the reverse strand, counting down.
ATAACACTTTCTTTACAAACATATTGTCTTGGCAGTTATGTAACGGTAATAGAACTGAGCCGTAGGATTGTTGTGGAAAATTACTTGAGGGGTTCCGGCTTGTTTTAAAAATTTTGGGAAACACTGGCGTAAAGAGAAGCCATTGGGAAATTGACTATAACAACTCGGACGTGCTAGCCGGTCATTGGGACCATATCGTAGTACTTCATAGGGCTTTTGTGGTCATTATTTTCTTTCGTGCTCCTTAGGGAGCAAGTAGCCACCACTGCAGCTGGTCCCCTTGCAAGAAGCCAGCATTCATATGATCTTCGGGGGGGGGGGGGTTCTGTAGCAATTAGTTTAATGTGCTGAAGTTGCCAGCCTCATACAGAACCCCTTATGAGTCGCGTTGTACGAATTGTCTGAGGATGCAGTAATCCAGTTTTGTCTTGGTCTTATCAGTGACACCAGGGAACTAGACCTGGGCTATTCTATTAGAAAGAGTTTGGTCGTCTTATTTCAAATGTTTACATTATTCGCCCTTGTTTGGAGTTTAACTTTCAAGTTTCGTCTTCTGCTGTTTTTCTTCAAGCACCATACATGGTGACGTAGGCAATTATTTCTCTCCACAACTTCCTGTCTCCAGTACTGTTTATGAAATCTGTTGTAGACTTCTTTCCATGCCACGGTGTGACGCTGTCCATGCCAAGGTGTGACACTGTCCATGCCATGGTGTGACACTGTCCATGCCACGGTGTGACACTGTCCATTATCTCCTCTCTTCGTCGTATTCCATCTGTTATTTAAATTCTGCCTTTCCCGTTGTTCCGTTATATTTCAGCTTTTTATCCCCTCTCATAACATCCCAAAGAAAGTGTATTGATTGCTTTTAATGTGAGTACTAAGTTTCCTTTGAGCTCGCGCTTACTTTGTGACATGTGCATTACTCCTTTTAGCTACCCGTGGTATTTTTAACACTCTTCTATAACATCACATTTCTGTGGCTTCTAAGCATTTTCCTGCTTGTTATTAAATGTCCATGTGACTCACTTCCATGTGTCAGAACTTGCTCTATATCTTAATCTTTTTCTTCCTCGTTCGCCCTCAGACTTCTACATTAAATATTCTTATGAAGTTAGTAGTCAATTCAAGATTTCTAACATTTCGAAACAAGTTTTTCCTGGAGAGAAGTGCGATGTTGCCATATGATACTCCATTCAGTGTTGTAAATTGGGCAGCACTGCAGCAGATGTTTGGCTGCCATGGGGATGATGCCACAGGTACTGAGATCTGTTGTACCAATCCTGTACTTGTGGTAAACATGATGCCTCAACCTGTTGTGTCCAGTGCGTAAATGGAGAATGATATAACTCTATATAACTCTATATGACACTGAAGAACTTTATTTCTTACTTCAATTGACAAAATGTTGTTGCATAAAATACTCTTCATTTTATGGAACGCTACTTTTGCCTAGGCTAAAATACTCCTCATTTGTGAGGCGCATCTTCCATCTGATGTAAGTAAAGGGCCATGATATTTGAAAGTACTGACTTGTATCAAAATTGTTTCACATGGCTAAAAACAAAGGGATTATACCGTTTAAGGGTGATATTCTTATCGAGCGAGAAAGTGTCACTTCTGGCGATCAGATTTGATCCTGTCTAGTTTCTTGTCACTGTCACGAAGGAATCAAGCAAGTTAAAAAATCCCATTTTAATAGCTCAGAAGGATCGTTCCCTCGTGTTTTGCCTCTTCAAGTTCCCTCTCAGCTTGATTGAGTAAAAAATGTCCGAGACGGGGCCGATCAAAACTCGTTAGCTCGCACAGCAAGATAACACATTCTTTAAAAAACAAAAATATAGAAAACTGACGTAAGAGGTGCTTAAATCAACAAATATAGCTGCACCTTAAGTAGGGAAACTTGGGAAAACAAATAGGGCCTTTGGTCTCACTAAGTCACATGATTTTATTGTTTTCTGTATGTGTCAAATTACTTCTTATAACTTTTATATTTTTTATTGCATTTTGTTGGTTGCGACTAATTCATGTTTTTTAACTCTTTTTATTCCAGATTTTTAAAAACATTAAATTGTGTCACCTTTTGGTGAGGTGTTCAACCAACACACTTGGTACGTTGGTTATATTAGGGCGTGTTCAACCTAGACACGGGGTACGTTGGTTATATTAGGGCGTGTTCAAATATTAAAGACCTTGCGGTCAGGAATAAGTCTGTTATTTTTATTTTATTTCATGTGATCTGAGCTTTGAATGTTTGTTGTGTTTTAAACCTTTAACGGGACCCCAAGATGCAGCAATAGTGAATGCAGTCAGCGACCCATAGCTGTACTGCTTGCATCAGGACCAGCGAACCAGAGCTGGTCAAGACCGCACTCCACCTCCACGTGGTGGTCCTGGAAACAGTCTGCAGCAGTGCAGTCTGGCTGAGCGAGTGCGGATCGCGATGGGAAGGCAAACCCGGTCCCTAAAAAATGCCGTGCTGAAGTCGGATGTGTCGACCGAAAGGTGCAGATATCACAGCTTAGGCGTAAACAGACACAACGCAACCACCGTCCTTTTCAGGACGAACGAGGAAGAAGAAGAAGAAACCTTTAACGCTCACAACTCTTATGTTTCATTTGTCGTGGAGAGTTAAAACTTTAACGCTCACACCTCTTATGTTTCATTTGTCGTGGAGAGTTAAAACTTTAACGCTCACACCTCTTATGTTTCATTTGTCGTGGAGAGTTAAAACTTTAACGCTCACACCTCTTATGTTTCATTTGTCGTGGAGAATTAAAACTTTAACGCTCACACCTCTTATGTTTCATTTGTCGTGGAGAATTAAAACTTTAACGCTCACACCTCTTATGTTTCATTTGTCGTGGAGAGTTAAAACTTTAACGCTCACACCTCTTATGTTTCATTTGTCGTGGAGAATTAAAACTTTAACGCTCACAACTGTTATGTTTCATTTGTCGTGGAGAGTTAAAACTTTAACGCTCACACCTCTTATGTTTCATTTGTCGTGGAGAGTTAAAACTTTAACGCTCACACCTCTTATGTTTCATTTGTCGTGGAGAATTAAAACTTTAACGCTCACAACTCTTATGTTTCATTTGTCGTGGAGAGTTAAAACTTTAACGCTCACACCTCTTATGTTTCATTTGTCGTGGAGAGTTAAAACTTTAACGCTCACACCTCTTATGTTTCATTTGTCGTGGAGAGTTAAAACTTTAACGCTCACAACTCTTATGTTTCATTTGTCGTGGAGAGTTAAACCTTTAACGCTCACAACTCTTATGTTTCATTTGTCGTGGAGAGTTAAAACTTTAACGCTCACACCTCTTATGTTTCATTTGTCGTGGAGAGTTAAACCTTTAACGCTCACAACTCTTATGTTTCATTTGTCGTGGAGAGTTAAAACTTTAACGCTCACACCTCTTATGTTTCATTTGTCGTGGAGAGTTAAACCTTTAACGCTCGCACCTCTTATGTTTCATTTGTCGTGGAGAGTTAAAACTTTAACGCTCACAACTCTTATGTTTCATTTGTCGTGGAGAGTTAAAACTTTAACGCTCACACCTCTTATGTTTCATTTGTCGTGGAGAATTAAAACTTTAACGCTCACAACTCTTATGTTTCATTTGTCGTGGAGAGTTAAAACTTTAACGCTCACAACTCTTATGTTTCATTTGTCGTGGAGAGTTAAAACTTTAACGCTCACACCTCTTATGTTTCATTTGTCGTGGAGAGTTAAAACTTTAACGCTCACAACTCTTATGTTTCATTTGTCGTGGAGAGTTAAAACTTTAACGCTCACAACTGTTATGTTTCATTTGTCGTGGAGAGTTAAAACTTTAACGCTCACACCTCTTATGTTTCATTTGTCGTGGAGAGTTAAAACTTTAACGCTCACAACTCTTATGTTTCATTTGTCGTGGAGAGTTAAAACTTTAACGCTCAAAACTGTTATGTTTCATTTGTCGTGGAGAGTTAAAACTTTAACGCTCACACCTCTTATGTTTCATTTGTCGTGGAGAGTTAAAACTTTAACGCTCACAACTCTTATGTTTCATTTGTCGTGGATAGTTAAACCTTTAACGCTCACACCTCTTATGTTTCATTTGTCGTGGAGAGTTAAAACTTTGCATGCAGCTAACTTTCTTGATACATTTTAATTTTTCAAGGTTGTACCGGCGTTGACAACATAACAGCATTTTATATTACTAAAACAAGAATTAACATATAACTACCAGAACAGCCGAGAATGATAATGCAAGAACAAAACACTTTTAACCCCCCCCCCCCCCCCACACACACACACACACACACACACACACACACACACACATAATATCAGTACGAGAAGTAAAATAAACTCTTAAAAAAATCAACAAATTTCTTGTCAAGGTCATGTCAAACTGCTATCAAAATTTTTTAAAAAGGTGGGAAAAGGCACGGTAAAATAAAAAATACAAACTCCTCAAAACGCAACAAAGTAAATAAATATTAGCCTAGGAACGCGGAAGGGGCTTCACCATACACACTACAAACATTAGGTAACGCCGCCCACAACAAACGACTGAGAAAAATGCAGTCTGGAAGTACCGATGCAAGAAAAAAAACAACCATTACTTTTGTTTGTTTTTGAATGCAACAAATTTCTTATCGATGCAGCAGTTTTGTTGTCCTTATATTAAACATTCTTGAATCAATTGATACATTTGTTATTTCTGCTGGATTTGTATTTAAATTGCCATCTTAGGCATTGTAGGTCGACTGCAGTGGATTTTCAACGTCTTCTGTCTCTTGTCTTGACCATACACTCTGACAGACTTTCATGTTCGTCTCTTGTCTTGACCATACACTTTGACAGACTTTCATGTTCGTCTTTTGTCTTGACCATACACTCTGACAGACTTTCATGTTCGTCTCTTGTCTTGACCATACACTTTGACAGACTTTCATGTTCGTCTTTTGTCTTGACCATACACTCTGACAGACTTTCATGTTCGTCTCTTGTCTTGACCATACACTCTGACAGACTTTCATGTTCGTCTCTTGTCTTGACCATACACTCTGACAGACTTTCATGTTCGTCTCTTGTCTTGACCATACACTCTGACAGACTTTCATGTTCGTCTCTTGTCTTGACCATACACTTTGACAGACTTTCATGTTCGTCTTTTGTCTTGACCATATACTTTGACATACTTTCATGTTTGTCTCTTGTCTTGACCATACACTCTGACAGACTTTCATGTTCGTCTCTTGTCTTGACCATATACTCTGACATACTTTCATGTTCGTCTCTTGTCTTGACCATACACTCTGACAGACTTTCATGTTCGTCTCTTGTCTTGACCATACACTTTGACAGACTTTCATGTTCGTCTCTTGTCTTGACCATATACTCTGACAGTCTTTCATATTCGTCTCTTGTCTTGACCATACACTCTGACAGACTTTCATGTTCGTCTCTTGTCATGACCATACACTTTGACAGACTTTCATGTTCGTCTTTTGTCTTGACCATACACTATGACAGAATTTCATGTTCGTCTCTTGTCTTGACCACACTTTGACAGACTTTCATGTTCGTCTCTTGTCTTGACCATACACTCTGACAGACTTTCATGTTCGTCTCTTGTCTTGACCATACACTCTGACAGACTTTCATGTTCGTCTCTTGTCATGACCATACACTTTGACAGACTTTCATGTTCATCTCTTGTCTTGACCATGCACTCTGACAGACTTTCATGTTCGTCTCTTGATGTTATTGTCCGACGTAAAGCGTCAGATTGACACAGTGGCGAGAGCGCAGGTCTCTCGTTGTAACGGCGCCGGCTTCGAAAAACAGTGGCATCACGCACTACTCTATCCAGTTGTTATTGGTTACCTGACTCTGCTCTTGAGTTAGAGAAGGCAAATGTAGTGAGGAAATGAACTGGTCAAGCCAGGTTTATAATCTGGACCTAGTATAGTGAAGTCTCTAACACTTCACTCCCCTATGGCAATATCTGTTGTGAGGCGACCTTTAGCTTGTAGCGTTGTGTACCATTTGCACGCGTGCTTTCAACTTTTCCTTAATGTGGTATTCGGCATTGTGCATTAATATGACAAATATATTCTGCCTACCTTCGATCTTATTAATTTATTTTTTGTCTTCTACTTTTTCTATTATTTCTTTTTTTCCCCCGTCTCTTTCCATACCATGCACGCCAATATTATATGTATATATATATATATATATATATATATATATATATATATATATATATATATATATATATATATATATATATATATATATATATATATATATATATATATATATATATATATATATATATATATATATATATATATATATATATATATATATATATATATATATATATATATATATATATATATATATATATATATATATATAAGACATCATCATCACATCATCAGTTGATAAGATCTCTATGGTGTTGTTTGCTCCACTGTAGTGTATGGAATGTCAACTTGACCTACGCAGTGGTGTGTAGACATGGATTGAGTGTATAATGTGCGAATGTTAATAAGGGTTCGTGGTGTTGACAAATGTTCTTTTCTCACACTCATGTATGGCTGGAAGTCATCGACACCAACGACTGTGTACCTTTTCTAAAGTTTAATTGGACGTACACACTCGACAGCACAGATAGTGACAAATCACAGGTTGGCATAATACATCATGGTACAGTGGATAAATGGTCTTGCAATGTTACATGGGCACTCATGTAGAATAATAGTATAAAGGACTGTCAGTAGCCAAGCCCTCAGTATCGCCCATACATATATATCATCTGACTTCACTGACTGAGCACGTCAGCTTATAAACAATATTTCAGATGGCTTCTAAACCTAATCTCGTTTAGCGACGATTCTCCAACATAATGTTCAGCACATATTTTTCCATATAATAATATTGAACCGCTAATAACGGGTTCTCATGTGTAGCAGTGATCTCTGGACTAAACAAGCGATAATACGGGCATCCCTTTTCTCTTCTTGAAAGTCACTACATGTTTGGTTCCAAGATGGCTTCACTCGTGAGCTGTCACTCACGTTTGGATACAGATAATGAATCTGTCCTAAAGTTAGTCATTCATTAAATCTTTCATTGCTCTGTAGATTTGATCATGAACAATTGACTGCAATCTACAGGATATAGTGCTGCTAGGAATCGAAGTCGTTTTCATCGAGTCAAATATATTCTCTTAGACATTCAAATCGTACCTATCGAAAATGGTGGCTTCGTACGAGAGTTCATAAGAGTGTCTATTATTACCTTGGTATCAGAAATATGAAAATGCCATTCCTTGGCAATACGAATAAACACTGGGGTAAAGCATACACGATAGGTCTAGACGACTATCACTTTCCCCACCAATACTGAGATCACTTTTTCCCGGCGACAAGCCGACATAGAAAACACAGTCCCTATCGGGACGAAGCCAAATCACACCACACTCTAGCGACACATCCGCCGAATAGCCTTTGACCTCTCTAGAGACAACAGAACATATAGTTCGACTTAGATATGTAAAGATATACAGATATAAGACAGACTCGTCCTACTCAGACAAACAATACACATAAATTCAGGCCATAGATATTCTGAAGCAAGAACAATCTATTACTACCCAAACGAAGAATAAATCGCAGAAAACTGGACTCATCCGCGGAGTTCGATCGAAAGAGCCGACACAACTTTCAAGGGAAGTAACTCAATAATGACTTTCCCTTAAGCACTATTTTGTTTACAAAATATTTGCGAACATAACAAGTATACCAATGTATAATATTGTAAGATATCAAAGACTGCACGTAACAGTCTTACCACACCTCCCGGGAAAAAAAAAATGGAACTTTTTTTTTTTTTTTGAAATACATCTAGGAGCAACGTACAATAGGCTCACAACGCATGAATAATGCGCAGATGAAAATATCAGGAATACCTATAACGCCTAATATGAGGCTAAGTCGACTTATGGAGCGACTGGTGAGAATGTGTCTCATAAACTGAGAGAAATTATTTCTCTACAAGTATATTTTTCCAGGAAGGTGTCATCAAAGTATAATACAATTCTGGCAATTACACAATGCCTAAAAAATTCATATCATCATTTCGCATTAGATATCTTAAATTTATGATTTATGAAGAAAAAATCATCAAAGCACAGCGGTGAATAAACATCAATGAACCGCTATGTAGTGATACAATCATTATATTATTAAATTACAAATGTGTATCTATCATGATATAGAAAAGGAACTACTATAGAACTAGACATATCAAGAAGTCTAAGCCCTAATAGTTATGTGGAATCATGTGGGCATCTTGACAGAATGTCTGCCATCACATTATCTGATCCACGAATAGCTCGCACAGAGAAATGAAAAGGTTGAAGAGCAATTGCATATCGAGTAGACCTCGAGCTCTTCAAATTCTTACTCTGTATAGCAGTAAGAGCTTTTTGGTCGGTTTCTACTATGAAATGTGCGCCTAGAAGGAATCTCTGTAGTTTGAGGATCGACCAAACCATAGCTAATAGCTCACGGTCTAAAACCGAATAATTCCTTTCTGCCGCATTAAGTTTTCTGGAAATATACATTACAGGATGCAGAGTTCCAGAGTACTCTTGCATTAGTGCCGCTCCAATCCCAGTGGATGAAGCGTCACTACGAAGAACGAATGTCTTATCTTTAGTGGGTAGCACTAAAATAGGTGGTGTTGAAAACAGTGTTTTAATCTTATCCAGAGAGCATTGGCATTCCTGAGACCAGTGGACCACATTAGGCGAACCTTTCTTTAGAAGTGTTGAGAGAGGTGCCATGATAGAGGATAGATTCTGAATGAATCTGCCATAAAATTGAATAAGACCTAACAGACTTCTCACCTGTTTTTTAGTCTTAGGGATTGAGATGTTAAGTATCTTACTAGTATTATGGTCCTCTGTCTTTAGGAAACCATGACCAACTCGGTGGCCTAGGAAAGAAATTTCGCTAAAACCAATATAGGCTTTAGAGGGTTTCGCTGTCAGGTTGTGCTCACGCAAAGTAGACAGCAATTCATCTAACCCTGAATAGTGATCTTCCCAAGTATCGCTGAAAAGACAGATGTCGTCTAGATATGCAATGACATCTGACCGATAAGATAGGATTCGGCGCATCATGCGTACGAATGTAGCTGGTGCGTTCATAAGACCGAAAGGCATAAAATTCCATTGGAACAAACCTCTAGGTGTTGAAAAAGCCGTGAGAGGTTTGGCGCGTTCAGATAAAGGAACTTGCCAATATCCTTTAGACAAATCAAGTTTAGTGAAAAAATGAGATTTGGAGAGTCGAGTAAGTAGCTCTTCCAGTAAAGGCATAGGTTCGGCATCGAACTTCGTTACTTGATTCAATTTTCGATAGTCAACGCAAAGACGTATGTTATTGTCTTTTTTTACGAACAATAACCATCGGCGAAGAATATGCAGAGGTGGATGGTTCGATTATTTTCAAATCTATCATCTCATCCAACTCTTTCTCGACCTGTGCTTGAAAATGTATAGGTATAGGATAAGGTCTAATCCTAATAGGAGTATGGTCAGTTAGAACAATGTCATGTTCAATGACATGCGTTTGTCCAGGGATGTCAGTGAGTACATCCTGAAATGTTTGCAACATAGTTGAAACTTGTCGCTGTTCTCCTAGAGACAAATCAGGGGAGACAGTAACGTTCTTCCATGATTCACTAGAATGAAGTGGGATCATTGGAAGAGGAAGATTTACATCTGAAAAACTTGTTTCCTCATCCTGTATCACGGACAGTGATGAGTAATGACCATGTGGTACTGGAGAATTGTCCGTTGCTTGGAAAATGGGTTGCAAATAATCCGGACGTTCATGGAATTCCGTAAGCATATTGATGTGGAAGGTTTTATGCTTCCCATCAATATCGACAATATAGTCGACATCGGAAATTTTCGATATTATATCGTACGGACCTTTCCAAGAAATAAGTAATCTGTTTTCCCTACAAGGTAGTAATACAAATGCTTTGTCACCAGGACAAAGTTGTCGTAAGCATCTCTTCTTATTGGCAAATTGCCTTGCCTTCTGTTTCGCAAATTCAGAAGAAGAAGTTGCTAATTTGCATGCTTCGATAATCTTTTGTCTCAACGCGATGACATATTCGTAGGATGACTTTGTGTCATCGTCAATATTGTCAGATGTAATGAGATCGTGAAGCAACGACATAGGGCCACGCGGACGCGCGCCAAAGACGAGTTCAAAGGGAGAAAATCCCGTATGTTCATTGGGTACCTCTCTGTAAGCGAAGAGGGCCGCAGGTAAAACTCTGTCCCAGTCTTGAGGATGATCCTCAGTTATCTTCCCCAGTAAGTTTTTAAGTGTTCTATTAAGGCGTTCGACCATACCATTAGACATTGGATGGTAGATACTACTTAAAGATCTATCTATCTGCAGAGTAGACATTACTTGAGACATGGTATCTGATATTAGTTGGGTGCCATGGTCTGACAATATCTCTCCGGGGAACCCCAGACGAGAAAATATAAGCCAAAGAGCATCTGCAATATCAGCAGTAGTAATGCTCTTCAGAGGAATAGCCTCTGGCCAACGTGTGCACATATCAACACACGTCAAGATAAACTGATGTCCTCTGGCAGACTTGATCTTAAATGGACCAATTATGTCTATGGCCATTTTTTGGAACGGCCGAATAGGAATGTCCGCCGCCTGAATGGGTGCAGCATGCCGTGGACCTTTGGATTTAACTTCCTGACATACTTTACAAGATCGACAATAAATCCGTATGTCCTTGTTTACCAATGGCCAAAAGAAAGCCGCAAGGACTCTTGACTTAGTACGGGAAAAACCCATGTGTCCAGCACACTGAGAGTCGTGAGCGTGCTGCAAAATTTTAACTCTCAAATTCTTGGGAACCAGGATTTGAGAATGACTTGACGTAATGGAGTCTTGAACCATACGTACAAGTACGCCATTCTTCTTTGTAATCCACGATTTACGACTTGTGTCTTTATTCGGATCACCTTTAGTTGCAAGAATGAAGAATTTCTTCAGAGTGGGATCATCTTCTTGCTGTTTTATAAACGAGTCACGAGAAATTACCAAGGGATTATCTTGGTTATGCACTTCATTATCTTCAGTAGATGAAGTTTGAGGCATATTAAGAGCCTGAGCTCTAGTGACTACAGCGTTAGCAATCTGCATGTTTTGCCTTTCCCACGTGGAAATTTGTTGCGGAGTGCATTCTCTGACTCCGTGAATGCGACCGATGATGAGGTCAGCGATCGGATTCGGAAGAAGACATGCGTGTACATCTCCTGTAAAGAAAGGAGTAGCAATCCTAATGATAGCAGTAGAGTATTTCTCTAATGTGCCGCCAAATGTTACACATTTGACTACTTGTCCAGTGGCACGGGAAGGATCTACGAGTGACTGCCTAACACCAATTGTGGTGCATCCAGAATCAAATAGCACAGAGACTGGATTGTTATTCACTAAACCCTTATGTAAGACAAGAGAACCTCTTCCATCATGCGCGACTGATGCCGGAAGAGCAGGAAGAGGATGGCCACAGCTTAAAGTAGACACTGTGGTTGGCTCAAATAACGTTTTGCATTGGGGGCACTGAGATGCTCTCCCAAAATCAAAAGCGGCACATGCCATATTACTAGCATCATTATTATCTTTACTCTGTTTATAGGCTTCATTGGACTCTTGTTGTGCAGAGTTTGCCTGAAAATGTGGTTTATGTCTTTTGTATTGAGATCTACCTCGGTTATTATCATCTCTGTAGTTATTGTTACCTCTATTGTAACCCCTATTTGGGTTTGAGTCATAGTTCCCTTGGTTACCATTATCATATTCATTATAATGAGTATCTCTGTAATTATGATCTTGTTGACTCCAAGACGGATAACCCTGATAGTTTCTATAATTACTTCCTCTACGGAAATTCCTATAATTATGACCACCCCTGTGTCGAGAGCTATCAGCTCGTCTCCAGTTCTTTGAAGAAGAACCCTGAAATGATTGGTTACCTTGGTTTTGATAACTATTATGGTTACCTTTTTTATCAAATCTGTTTTGAGGTCCCTGAAATCTGTGTGAATAATTGGGATTGTATGGTGTTGCTGAAGCAACTGGCATACTCTCCTTAATCTTAGTGTTGCCAAAAGTCACGTCGGGGTGTGCAGTGACATATTGGGAACAATATTCTTCCATTTCTTTTAGAGATTTGGGTTTACGCTCATGTATAAATTCAAGGAAAGGTTTGTTCACACATGACATAATCTTATCTCTGAGCAACAAATCCATAAGTCCTTCATACGTTTTTTTCTGTTTTGGAAAGCTCAATCCAACGATCAACTGTGAGACGTGCCTTTGCAGTGAATTCTGAGAATTCTACACCCGTCTCAGGCACCATCGTTTTAAATAAAAGGCGATAGCCTTCCTCACTTAGCTGATATTTTTTTATCAAAGCCGCCCTAATGACATCATAATTATCCTTATCTGCTTCTCCTACAAGGCATAATCTAGTCAAAGATTCACCTTTCAAGTTTTCTGATAATTGATTAGCGTATTGTGATTTATCCACATTATGTGTACGACAAGAACGTTCAAATCTATCCAGCCAGAATGTAATATCGTCACTGGACTGATTGAACGGTGGAACCTTAACCTTGTAAGTAGAAGGTTTACCATTACCACTAGATGCCTGATTAACATTACTCATACTTGTCAATCTCAATTTCTCTAACTCAAATTCATGTTCTCTTATTGCTTTTTTTCTCTTCAGCATCTAATCTTTTTTGTTCAGCCTCCCTGTCTAATCTTTTTTGTTCAGCTTCCCTGTCTAATCTTTTTTGTTCAGCTTCACTGTCTAATCTTTTTTGTTCCGCAGCAGCTTCTCTTTCTAATTTTTTTTTGTTCAGCTTCACTGTCTAATCTTTTTTGTTCCGCAGCAGCTTCTCTTTCTAATTTTTTTTGTTCAGCTGCAGCTTCTCTTTCTAATTTTTTTTGTTCAGCTTCAAATCTCCTTTCCTCCACCTGCATCTGCAATTTCTTTTGTTCAGCAGCAGCCTCAGCTTCTCTTTCTAATCTTTTCTCTTCAGCCATAGTTTTTCTTTCTTCTGCAGCTAATGCTTTGTCATATTGAGCAACAGCCCATTGTTCTAATTGTTGACCAGTCTTATCAAGGGCTTTCCCTTGTGTAATGAAGTATTCTAATGTAGACATGATGTCTAACAATAATACTAATCACCTGAACCAATAATAATACCACAAGTTCTCAATGACTTGATTAATCAGTATACTATCCCAATATCTGTGGGTCACAAGCCTTTAATAAGGTCTTGTATAATAGTAATAATAATCAGGTACTGGTTTATACCATAATCCAAGTGCAGTGCACAGGCAATTGTGTCTTATGAAATATACCTATATAAAACATATGTCAACCAACAGAATACATAAAGTACAAATAGGACTGACAATACAAGAACGTTTGCAGAAATCAAAATAAATCAAATAGGGAAATCAATGAAAATAATCACTGAATCTGCAAAGAATAACAACACAAATGACGTCACAATATATGAATATAAATTGTGAATAGAACTGAAAGATAGAAAAGGTTAGACCAACAAATTACAAACAAATCAAAACAAAACTAAAGAACAAAGAAATATTACAAAAATAACAATAATTACAGACTTCACAGCTAACACAAAAGCAACAGTTGTCGCAGCAAATTTTCAATCAAGAAAATTGCACCTATAGAAAACGCCCACAACGGACCCTCTATGACGTGGGATATTCTGTTGTGAGGACGCCGCCCAACCTTAAACACAACCCGCTGACATAGAAACTAACATACTATACAAACAAATAACATGTAAACATAAATATATATAAATTATGTGTATGATAGTATGTGTTGCAAAATAGGCTCAGTTTTACAGTAATGGCAAAGTTATTTTTATGAAAATAAACAAACTGCCACTTTATTCAATTAAACATTCTGGCCTTAAATATTAAAGTTCATATACAGAAAACAAGAAGATCCATCGATGAAAATAGGACTTCTTAGTTCACTAATACTGTCTTCCTGTTAATATTACAAGAATTGATCCAACTGTTCCGTGAAACTCTGTAATGTCTAATGTAAAAATGTCAACAACGCTGACCTACATACTGCATTCACTTGACAGGTCACGTGACGAAGTGTTGACAAATAGCAAACCAATACTGCAAGTGTGTCGTATCAGCCACAGGAAACGGTCTGGTATCGGTAATCTGTTGACTTCTGAACTTCTGCGAGGTCAAACCCAGAAAGCTGGTCCACCAGTTGATAAAGTTGATAAAGTTGGTTTTTTTTATTCCCGTTAATGATATCCACCAAAAGATAGATATAAGTGGATGGAAGCAGACATCATCATCATCATCAGTTGATAAGATCTCTATGGTGTTGTTTGCTCCACTGTAGTGTATGGAATGTCAACTTGACCTACGCAGTGGTGTGTAGACATGGATTGAGTGTATAATGTGCGAATGTTAATAAGGGTTCGTGGTGTTGACAAATGTTCTTTTCTCACACTCATGTATGGCTGGAAGTCATCGACACCAACGACTGTGTACCTTTTCTAAAGTTTAATTGGACGTACACACTCGACAGCACAGATAGTGACAAATCACAGGTTGGCATAATACATCATGGTACAGTGGATAAATGGTCTTGCAATGTTACATGGGCACTCATGTAGAATAATAGTATAAAGGACTGTCAGTAGCCAAGCCCTCAGTATCGCCCATACATATATATCATCTGACTTCACTGACTGAGCACGTCAGCTTATAAACAATATTTCAGATGGCTTCTAAACCTAATCTCGTTTAGCGACGATTCTCCAACATAATGTTCAGCACATATTTTTCCATATAATAATATTGAACCGCTAATAACGGGTTCTCATGTGTAGCAGTGATCTCTGGACTAAACAAGCGATAATACGGGCATCCCTTTTCTCTTCTTGAAAGTCACTACATGTTTGGTTCCAAGATGGCTTCACTCGTGAGCTGTCACTCACGTTTGGATACAGATAATGAATCTGTCCTAAAGTTAGTCATTCATTAAATCTTTCATTGCTCTGTAGATTTGATCATGAACACTTGACTGCAATCTACAGGATATAGTGCTGCTAGGAATCGAAGTCGTTTTTCATCGAGTCAAATATATTCTCTTAGACATTCAAATCGTACCTATCGAAAATGGTGGCTTCGTACGAGAGTTCATAAGAGTGTCTATTATTACCTTGGTATCAGAAATATGAAAATGCCATTCCTTGGCAATACGAATAAACACTGGGGTAAAGCATACACGATAGGTCTAGACGACTATCACTTTCCCCACCAATACTGAGATCACTTTTTCCCGGCGACAAGCCGACATAGAAAACACAGTCCCTATCGGGACGAAGCCAAATCACACCACACTCTAGCGACACATCCGCCGAATAGCCTTTGACCTCTCTAGAGACAACAGAACATATAGTTCGACTTAGATATGTAAAGATATACAGATATAAGACAGACTCGTCCTACTCAGACAAACAATACACATAAATTCAGGCCATAGATATTCTGAAGCAAGAACAATCTATTACTACCCAAACGAAGAATAAATCGCAGAAAACTGGACTCATCCGCGGAGTTCGATCGAAAGAGCCGACACAACTTTCAAGGGAAGTAACTCAATAATGACTTTCCCTTAAGCACTATTTTGTTTACAAAATATTTGCGAACATAACAAGTATACCAATGTATAATATTGTAAGATATCAAAGACTGCACGTAACAATATATATATATATATATATATATATATATATATTATATATATATATATATATATATATATATATATATATATATATATATATATATATATATATATATATCCATATTTCAAAGGTCTCGTTTATATTAGCACGTATAGTACAGGCTGTGCTTGACTTACCGACGTACGCGACTTACGACTACTCCTACATACGACGGCCATCCTAATTTCCTGTGACAGAATTTCCTTTCACTCTTCGTTCGTAAAATTTTATTAATTAATTATTTATTACAGAACAGTAATTTTATATTATAATTTGTACACTGTATTACTTTCACAATGATGAGTAAAATTTGATTTTAAAAATATGTAAGAAACTGACCTACACATTTTAACATTCATGCATATTAATTATTAACATATCCTTATAGTTCGTATAGGGTATAGTGGTTTCTGAGTTACGACCAAATTGGCCTACGACAGGGTCGTCGGAACGGAACCTACTCGTAAGTCGAGAACGATGTGTACTAAGGATTTCATGAGTCAGCTGTTACGTAAATGTACATGGCTGTGAAGCAGTTAGACCAGGAAACCACCGAGAATTTGCAGTTTCTTAAATGAATGCTTACGTAGAACAGAAGGATTGAAAATGGTATGACAAGATCACCAGTGTGGAACTGATGACAAGATCACCAATGTGGAACTGATGACAAGATCACCAATGTGGAACTGATGACAAGATCACCAGTGTGGAACTGATGACAAGATCACCACTGTGGAACTGATGACAAGATCACAAGTGTGGAACTGATGACAAGATCACCAATGTGGAACTGATGACAAGATCACCAATGTGGAACTGATGACAAGATCACCAATGTTGAACTCATGACAAGATCACCAATGTGGAACTGATAACAAGATCACCAATGTGGAACTGATGACAAGATCACCAGTGTGGAACTGATGACAAGATCACCAATGTGGAACTGATGACAAGATCACCAATGTTGAACTCATGACAAGATCACCAATGTGGAACTGATAACAAGATCACCAATGTGGAACTGATGACAAGAGCCAGATACGTGTCAGTGGAACAAGAGATGAGAACATGAGGCTGGCGTTGGATAGAAGACACGAGGACATATCGTCACAGCATAAAGAAAAGAAGTCATTGTTCGTGATCTTCAGGGTAAAAGAGGAAAAGTTCGATAAACACGTGAAGAAATAAAGTGCGGACTGACATAAAAAGAATAACAAAGACACGGAAACACCAAGAGCGCAGGGCACATGATAATAAAGCGTGGCATGAATGTATTAAAGACCTGTGAACTTTAAGCAGCTTACAGACAATAAATGAACGCGAAACAGTGGAAAAATACATCTTATTACACTTCTGACAATATATCATTTTTATCTCCGGCTTTACTGGAGCGGGAAGAGCGCTTGTCTCTAGTGGCAAAGTTACTGGGTACACGGATCGAATCCTAGCAGCGTCACGCTACAGTATACCCAGCTGTAAATGTGTCCCAGGTTCTGCTTTTAAGTTAGTGAAAGCAACGGTGGCGAGGACAGGAACTTATCACACAACTTCTTGATGCTGGACCTAGTACAGTGAAGTCTCTTACATCTCATTCCACTACGGCAGTATTTGCAATGGGACTATATTTACCTTTTTTTAAATCAAATTGTTGTTGCGTTTCTTATTCTCTAACAAGTTCAGTTTCCTTGTAGTTTTCTTCGGTAACATCAAAATCTTACATCTCAGTTTTAACATGTTGTAACATCAAAATCTTACAACTCAGTTTTAACATCAAAATCTTACATCTCAGTTTTAAGATGTTGTAACATCAAAATCTTACATCTCAGTTTTAACCTGTTGTAACATCAAAATCTTACATCTCAGTTTTAACATGTTGTAACATCAAAATCTTACATCTCAGTTTTAACGTGTTGTAACATCAAAATCTTACATCTCAGTTTTAACATGTTGTAACATCAAAATCTTCCATATCAGTTTTAACATGTTGTAACATCAAAATCTTACATCTCAGTTTTAACATGTTGTAACATCAAAATCTTACATCTCAGTCTCAACGTGTTGTAACATCAAAATCTTACATCTCAGTTTTAACATGTTGTAACATCAAAATCTTCCATATCAGTTTTAACATGTTGTAACATCAAAATCTTACATATCAGTTTTTACATGTTGTAACATAAAAATCTTACATATCAGTTTTTACATGTTACATTTATTCACCATCTTTCAACTACCTAAGGAGCATAGGCCTTCAACAAACTTAAGCCAAGTCTTCTTGTCCCGTGCCATCCGCTCAAGATCTTCCATGTCTTCTTTACCCTTTTCATGTCTGTCACCAGTTCTCTTCTCCGTGCAATTTTTGATCTTCCTCTACCTCTCTTACCCTGGAGATTCCAGAACAAGGACTGCCTGGTTATTCTATCAACAGGTTTCCTCAATGTGTCCTATCCATCTCCAGCTTCATTCTCTCACCTCATGCTCCACTGGTGCTTCTCTAGTTCTTGTCATCAGTTCTACATTTGTGATCTTGTCATTACTTGATCTTGTCATCAGTTCCACATTTGTGATCTTGTCATCACTTGATCTTGTCATCAGTTCCACATTTGTGATCTTGTCATCACTTGATCTTGTCATCAGTTCCACATTTCTGATCTTGTCATCACTTGATCTTGTCATCAGTTCCACATTTGTGATCTTGTCATCACTTGATCTTGTCATCAGTTCCACATTTGTGATCTTGTCATCACTTGATCTTGTCATCAGTTCCACATGTGTGATCTTGTCATCACTTGATCTTGTCATCAGTTCCACATTTGTGATCTTGCCATGCCACTTCAATCCTACTATTTTACACAAAATAGCCACGCGGGTTGTCGCACGGAAGGTCTTAGGTTCGAGTCCTGGGTAAGCCACTCACGTCTGTTGTTTTTCTGTTGTATAGTTTTCTGCTTCTTAATTTCTTACGAGTGCCTGAAAATATACCTTTATGTGTGTATGTAATATTTATTTATTTTACGCAAGCACCCATTTATGAAAGTCTGTCAAATGTTTGGCATCTAGAAATGTGATGCGACGCCTATGTCCCAGCAAAGCTCACAGGATAAAAAATATTTACAAAACTTAATGTCACCCCTGGGGGCTCCACAGAAAACGTCGAAAGAGAACGTTAAAATTAGAAAACCGTAATTCATTCACAAGGATTCAAAATAGCAGAGAGGCATGAAACAAAATTCAAAACGGACCAAAATAAATGGCATGCATAATTTCCAGTTTGGTTTCATGATGTTAAAAAAATCTGATTTGTTATTGTTTAGAACATGAAAGAACACAATTATTTCATTTTGCTCTGTGTAGGAAACTGAGTGTATGAGGAGACACAGGCTACCAAATGGACAGACAGAGGGAATGACAGTTGAACAGATAGATAGATAGATGATAAGCTGAATGGATGTTTGATGAACGATTTGATTGATTGATTGATTTGATTGATTGATTGATTGTATACACTGAAAAGGTATTCTAAATAACCCATATACCTTTCACACCCAAATTACTCATATACCCTATTACTAACAACTCAACCACCTGCCTACCGCTGTTAATCATTCCGCCTACCTACCACTACCAACTCACCCATCTACCTAACACTAGAAACTCACCAATCTATCGATCACTACTAACTCACCAATCCACCTACAACTACCAACCCATTCATCTACCTATGATCAAATCACCCATCTACCTATCACTATCAACTCACCCATCTGCCTACCATTTTCAACTCACTCATCTACCTGCCACTACCAAGTTACCCATCACGTCACAACCAACTCATGGATCCCGTTATCACAACCAACTCATGGATTCCCCTATCACAACCAACTCATGGATCATCATATCACTACCAATCCACACTTCTAGACTGTTACTACACTCAGCGACGTCAAAGTGTAGGAATTAACGGATGGATTTTAAACAATTACAGTAGAACTCCATTTATCCGAACCCCATGGGACCGAGCATCGTTCGGATAATCAAATGTTCGGATAATTGGATTACATAATGTATCGAGTACATGTACACATATTTCTAAAAATAATTAACCATCACAAGGAAAATACACTATAAAACATATTTACTTGTACTGTAATAATAATACCCACACTGTATTAGATCACTGTATCACCAAAATCTTTTATTACACTGCAGTGCATGTACTACTTGTATTAATTATTTTTGTTAAGAAAGAGAAATGTTTTCAAAATAACATTACAAACGATTCAAAACCAGGCGCAACTTATGTATATATGTACTTGCACAGATGTAGCCCACTATTTAAAATAATGAGGAATCCTCTTTTGCACCAAACTGGATAGTCTCCTTTTGGCTGCTAAGTCCCGCATTCTCTTCAACAGCAGAAACTGTGTAGGACAGCTGTCATCGTCTTGCTCGTACCAAGCCATCGCTGTTTCTAGTGCTATAAAGGCCTCTTCAGGACTTGGTCGACGTTTTGGTTTTTCTTCATAATCTACAAGTATATCATGTACTTCTGAGGAGTCTTCATCATCGGTCACTACATGTATTTGGTTTTCTTCTTGCACAAAAGACAAAATTTCTTCGTCATTCAAAAACTGAAAACCAGAATCATTATCATCTTCTAGCCACATGTGTGCATCATCTTTTTCACAGTCCGAAAATCCGGGCATTGCTTGAAACAGTTCCACAACTTCATTTATACAATCATCCTTTGTGTCCACTGCAGTAGTTTCATTTCCTCCTTTTTTCCCAAGCAATCTACTCCACGCCTTGTTGAGATTATCTTGTGACAGGGTGGTCCAAGCATCAGCTAACATATAGCAGCAGTCTTTGAGATTAAGCTTTTTGGAAAACGCCACCACACTTTCTTCATCTTCAGCCAACAATAAACGACGCAGGACTTCCTTCTTGTACATCTTTTTAAGCTTTGCTATAACACCCTGATCCATTGGTTGAATCAGTGCTGTTACATTGGGAGGCAGAAAAATTACTTTAAAATTTGCATCAATTGCATTCAATGTATCCGTCTCTGGATGAGATGGTGCATTGTCCAGTAGAAGAATTACTTTTCCAGTTTTCTTTTCTTGTTCTCTCAACCTCTTCACATTTGGGATGAACTGATTTGTATACCAATCAAGAAATATTTCACTATTCATCCAAGCACTCTTCTGTGCTTTGTAACACAATGGGAGACATGTCACATTCTTTAAACAACGTGGTTTTTTGGCTTTGCCGATCATTAGCACCGGTAAACGATGACTTCCACTGGCATTCGCGGCTACCAAAATTGTTACTCTCTCTTTGCACTTTTTAAACCCAGGGGCAGCTGCTTCGCGCTTAGATGCAAGTGATTTTTGAGGCAATGATTTCCAGTATAAGCCAGTCTCATCGGCATTATACACATCATCGAGTGAATAAACTTCTTCTTCCAAAAAAGCCAAGAATGTTTCTTTAAAATTTTTAGCGGCAGTTGCATCGCTAGATAAAGATTCCCCTTGAATCTCCAATTCTCGTATGCCATGACGAGATTTAAAGTTTCTTAACCATCCCTAGCTAGCCTTAAAGTCAGGAGGACCGTCAAGTTGATTGTTGAACTGAAGTGCCTTTTCACACAACAGAGAGCCAGAGAAAGGTTCCCCTTTGCTTCTTCTTTGCACAAACCATATATACAAAGCCTCTTCCAATTTCACATCTTTCGCATTTCTCATGGTTTTACGTTTCTTCGACCCATTTTCACTATCCAATTTCGATGCAAAACTCATAATTTTATCCTTGTTACTTTTGATGTCAGAGACGGTAGCTTTCCCAACATTGAAAATCCTCGCAAGTGAAGACACAGTTTCACCTTGTCCTAGTCTCTTGATAATTTCTGTTTTCGTTTCAATTGACAAAACATTGCGGTTCCTTTTATATGCTTTAGGCCTACTGGAAGATGCCATATCGCACAGAGAAATACATGTACACCAAAATTATTCTGCTGTAGTAGCAGACACAATTATTTTAAGTTGAACTGTCTGTTTAGCCAGTGTTCTACCTAGAACGCACACGTACACTGGATTGGTAAACCAGATATTAACTGACTTTATGATCTAACTGACTTCCTGTACGTAAGCGACCGACCGTTAGCCATCCCATTCTCTACAAATTGTTCGCACACATTTGAAGTTTGCCGCATCAAAAGATTCAGAATTTTAGTCTAACGTGACTGTGGCATCTGATTTTTTTTTCTTCTGGACCAAAATAAAATGTACATCTTCAGTCATTTAAAAAATCTCGTTCTACTCAGCTTGTATTGACATTTTCTCACCCTAACGTCACACACCCGACGGTCGTAACACCCAAGACTCTTCTATTTAAGGCAACCTTTATATATATTTCTCCATTATATTATTTTGTTTCTTATCCCCTCGCCTCTGTCTCCCCTTGAGCCACTCGTTTTTTGTTTCATTGTAATCACGCTCGCAACTTCTTACCCGGATGTATTCATCGTGGCCATTTTGTTTATACAGCTTTTCTTGGGAGCATTTCCAGCTGCTTCTTTTTATGGGTTGTATCTTTTGCTATTTATTTGTTATGTATTTAATTTAGTTTTCTCTTTCCGTCTCTTCTGTTTTAGACTGCTTGTCCTTGGTGAAGGCCATGTGTCCGTACAGTAAGCCACTTCTCTTTGTCCTTGGTGAAGGCCTTTTTCCCGTAAAGTAAGACACTTCTCTGTGTCATTGGTGAAGGCCTTGTGCCCGTAAAGTAAGACACTTCTCTGTGTCATTGGTGAAGGCCTTGTGTCCGTAAAGTAAGACACTTCTCTGTGTCATTGGTGAAGGCCTTGTGCCCGTAAAGTAAGACACTTCTCTGTGTCATTGGTGAAGGCCTTGTGCCCGTAAAGTAAGACACTTCTCTGTGTCATTGGTGAAGGCCTTGTGTCTGTAAAGTAAGACACTTCTCTGTGTCATTGGTGAAGGCCTTGTGTCCGTAAAGTAAGACACTTCTCTGTGTCATTGGTGAAGGCCTTGTGTCCGTAAAGTAAGACACTTCTCTGTGTCATTAGTGAAGGCCTTGTGTCCGTAAAATAAGTCACTTCACTGTGTCATTGGTGAAGGCCTTGTGTCCGTAAAGTAAGACACTTCTCTTTGTCGTTAGTTCCAGCGTTGGTTTCTATAGCAATATGTTAATCATGCTGAGGTTGCCGGTCTCCTGCACATCGTTATACTATTCGCCTGGGGAAACAGTATACCTATTCTTTGTTTGTCTCATCAGATATCACCGAGTATCACGTGGGATACCCTTGACTTCCCAACGAGTTAAATTTAATCGCCAGTTCTGGTTTAAATCCTGTTTTCACCTCATCTCTACTAATCGTAAAGATATTAGTGATATTAGTCTGTTGATATGCTATCTAGCAAACTGTCAGATAACACTGACTAACAAAAAAAAACTTTTTTTTTTCTTTCTCTAACATTTCTATGTTTTTCTGGTCAATTTTAATGCGCTGTTTTTAAATCTGCAAACCGTTTTTCTCTATCAGGTCGGGATCTCTAGAAATACGCAATTGAAGTTTTTTAACAACGCATACAGTATTACAACATCATTCGTACAAGAAGTATAACAGTTATGTAGGCTTGAATTTCTTTGCAGTCGACTTTCGTCGGTGAATGGCATGTGGTACATCGCGATGAAGCATCCAACAATAATCGGCAAGCATGGTCACACTCCACCGTCCTTGATAACGTGACTCCATTACGGCGATATCTTGATGGAATCGTTCTCCATGTTCATCGCTGACTTCGCCAAGGTTGTCAGGGAAAAAGTCAAGATGCGAATCGAGCAAATGGATTTTGAGGGACATGTTACAGCCCATAATTCTGTATGCATCTATGCACTGCTTAACAATATGCAACATAGTCGACAGATTTGTGATTTCCCAGAAAGTTATCGACGATCGATTTGAATGCCATCCATGCGCGAAGTTCACTACCATGTAACAAGTTCTCGAATTGTTTGTCTGCAATAACTTTCCTAATCTGAGGTCCTACAAAGATACCTTCCTTTATCTTTGCATCGCTAACTTGCGGAAACTTTTCTCGAAGATAAGTGAAAGCTTTGCTCGTTTTATCTAACGCTTTTACAAAATTCTTCATAAGCCCCAACTTTATATGTAACAGTGGTAAAATGAAGCTGTCTTTGTTAACTAATGGCTCGTGTATTACATTTTTATGCCCGAGCTGCATACGATCCCGGATAGGCCACACCTTTCTTGCATAATGTTCCTGTCTGTTGCGGCTGTCCCATTCACATCGGAAGCAACAAAATTTAGTATACCCAGTCTGCATGCCCGTGAGAATTGCAATGACCTTTAGGTCTCCACAAATCCGCCATTGGTAGTCATTGTACTTTATTTTTTCCAAACGTATAGCCATATTGTCATAAGTTTCTTTCATATGAACAGAGTAGGCGACTGGAATTGATGAAAATAAATTTCTGTTATGCAATAACACGACTTTTAGACTAGTCTTGGAAGAATCGATGAAAAATCGCCATTCGTTGACTATGTGCTCATGACCGTTTACATCTTTGCAATAGCAAATGTCATCATCCATCTCAAAGTACTGAACAAGTTCTCTGTATCTATGACGAAATTTAGATATCGGAGTATTGTGCGCTAAAAGATTCCAATCTTTGAGTCGCGAACCGAGTAATTCCGCTTGTCCTTTGATAAGAGCGAGATCACGTATTAGATCTGAAAGTTCTGAATGGTTAATTAAGTAAACACCATCATTCACCGGTATGTAATCTGAGTCAGAATTAGTGTCTAAAGCAGGTAAACTATCACTTTCTGATGGTTCATTCACGTCCAGCGGATATTGTTCTGATGGTACTTGGATCGGACACGTGATTGGATCATGAGGCAATGGTTCTGACAACCATTCAATCTTTGAATCAAACACAGACTTTCTAGCTTTCAAAGTGAAATCATGGATATTTGTCAAGCAGAAGTAACAATCAGTAGTGTGATTTGTATGTTCACGCCATATTACTGGCACTCCAAAAGGCATCGACTTATGCTTCGGCGATTTTCGTAACCAACCTGCCAATGTATCGAACAAACTGCATTTGGCTTCCAAGATTTATTTGCATCATCAACTTTCGAATCGAAATAAAGTTCATATGCTTTCTTTAGTAATGGTGTAAAGTTTTTCTGGTCAACACGATCGGTAAAACATCCGCACACGTAACAGAACAGATCAGCCGAATTTCTACAACTTCTAGAAGCCATATTTTGCTCAGAATTATTTCAAAATACAGTAACTATTTGAAAAATCGCGTAACATATGTCATGCATCTTTTAGCAGTATAAAAAGTAGAATTATGTTGCTTTTTATTAATTTTTAATAAGTTATATAGTAAAAATGAAACGGAGCAAATAATGGTTTCCCAAAAATATATTTATTCACAAATATCTTAAGAACCCGACGTGATAGAGATAAACGGATTTCAGATTTGAAATCAGCGCAAGAAACTGACCTAAGAACACTTATGCTTATATAAGAAAGAAAAATGTTGTTTGTCAGTGTAATTTAAACTTAATTTATGCAAGCAATAAGAGTTTATCAGTGGGGAAATTTATGCTCGCTCCCAGAGTCTGTCAGTTGTGTTGGATGATCCAAAGGTGTGTATTTGCTCTATAGATAAAACTATGTGACGTGTATCTGCAGAATCATTTGTTCGTTATTCACTACCCTTTGGGGTCTCTGGGGGTCTCTGACAAGAGAAGGAAAGAATAGAACAACTGCACAGTCAGGCATGTCGTACCGGGCTGCTAATACGAGGTTGTGCATGGGCTGGCAACCGCATCATGTAAAGGAATTACCCCAGAAATTACATCTGCAAGAGAATGTGAATGCTTGGGGCAGGCCTCTTGGAAGGGGGCCAGTTGATGTGCCCCGTAAAGAGGGCAAAGGAAAAATTATAATGATGATGATGTATATTTGCATCGTTGCAAAAACCAATACTTGATGCAACCGGTATTTTTCAGTGGAACTAAGAAACAAAATGTCTTCAGTGTTGTATAGAGCCAGTCCTGTCATATTGAAGCCAGG
This sequence comes from Oreohelix idahoensis, assembly GCA_024509875.1. Lineage (NCBI taxonomy): Eukaryota > Metazoa > Mollusca > Gastropoda > Stylommatophora > Oreohelicidae > Oreohelix > Oreohelix idahoensis. The sequence continues at coordinate 7,306 of JAMPIV010008953.1, read as the reverse complement.
CATGGAAAATCAGTAAACAAACAAGAAAATCGATGGTGACCCTCAGATATGTTATTTTACAGAAATAGTTTGAGAATAACAATGGAAGTTAAAAATGGTAATGAGAATATCGAGGTCAGTGAGCTAATGAGTGTATCTCTCATGTTTGAAGAAATCAATCTACTTTCTTCAGACGCATTATGGGAAGAGGAAAGCTGGGATATATTTTGACGGCTGGAAGATAATATAGAGAAGGGCGAAGAGAGAAAATACTGGATAGTTTGACATCGTAGCATGAAATGAAGTCAACAGAATTTATCAAAAGTAATGAGAAGAGGACGCTGGGCATGATCGCCTAAGTCATCTGGGAAACCCCTTTACGAAGAAGATAATATTTTGTAATGTTAGCAGGATCTAAGCAAGCAACATTGTTTATTTTTATTGTAGTCGCGCATTTGAAAAAGATGTCATCATCAAACACAGAAGATACTTCTTCTTCTTCGTTCGTCCTGAAAAGGATGTTGGTTGCGTTGTGTCCGTTTACAGCGAAGCTGCGATATTTGCGCCTTTCGGCCGACACATCCGACTTCAGCACGGCATTTTTGGGACCGGGTTAGCCTTCCCTCTTCGATCCCTACTCACTCAGCCAGACTGCAGTGATGCAGCCTGTTTCCAGGACCACCACTTGGAGGTGGAGTAGGGTCTTGGTCAGCTCTGGTTCGCTGACCCTGACGCAAGCAGTCTAGCTATGGGTCGCTAACTGCATTTCTGACAGTTGACGCATCTTAGGTTTCAAACACAGAAGATACAGGAACAGATAGGAAGCAGAGTATCCAGGCCACTAAATAAGGGATGCATGTTACCAGCTCAACAGAAGGGAACAAGTGGTAATCTACAGACTCCACACTGGCCACACAGATTGAGATACCATCTATTCAACATGCTAAAGATAGGAACTACCGATGAACATCTACTTCAAAGATGCCCAACATTTGAGGAACAGAGAAAGCGCATATGGACGTCACCAGTACCGTTGCTGGAAAAACTCTCTGGAGATACCAACAGCCTCAAGCTGACTGCTGCTTTCTGTGAACATTTTCAAGTTGACGTTTGAGAGTGTACGAAGAAGAAGAAACAGAAGATATCCTTTTTTTTTATTCTACCGGAAGTATGGTTGGATTCCCAGTGTGGTTGTCAATGTGGTCTCTGGTCAGACAACGAAAGAATATGGCTACTTTATCTTCAGTCATCTCAAAATGTGAGGATGTGCATGTGGCTGGCAACTTGGCGTAGACAAACAAAAATCTACAGAAACCACTGCCACAAGAGGACATGAATGATTTGATGCAGGCTTCCTGCAAATTCTCCGACTGCAATGGTAGCTCCATAGGAAGCCAAAAGCGAAATGATAATGATGGTAGGATAATTGGCGAATAATTACAAGTAATGATTTTAATTTAGCCTTGCAGATAACCGCTTTGGTTTTTTTTTTTTCTTTTTTTCTAAACAATACTTCATCAACTGTACAAGCTCACCAATGTAGAACTAATGATTAGAACCAAATAAGTGTCAGTGGAACAAGAGATGAGAAGAACAAGCTAGCGATGAATGGGACACACAAAGTGAGGAAATTTACTGAAAGCATTAGCAGATGATCATTGTTCTGGAATCCCCACGGTAACAGTGGTAGAGGTTGACCAAACAACACATGGAGAAGAGAATTGGAGACTAACATGAAAATGATGAGGAAGTCATGGAAAGAACGAGCTGATGGCACGTGACAGGAGGACTTGGCATGTGTTTGTTGAAGGATGTCACGTGACAGGAGGACTTGGCATGTGTTTGTTGAAGTCCTGTACTTCTTAAGGAACTGACTGTCCATGATTAGCGATATTATTATTATTACGTTTGTCCAGAAAGAAAAAGAAAAAAGTTAAATGAATCTTGTTGATTTATGCACCGAATGATAACCTTTTAGTCTTGTGCTATATGTTTGGACTTCTGCCCAGGTCATAATCTGGGATATGTCGACGGTTGATAAAGAATTCAATGTCCACAACTTGTCGTCAAGGAACAAGTCTGGATGGGGTTGGAATCGATGCGTTGATTATTGTGGTTTTTATCATTTCCAAGATTGCATTAGCGAGAACTGATAGTGCGTTTAGCATTTGATTATAGCTATGTCTGACGCTAGGTTAAAGGCGGAATATAGGAGCAATGGTTTTTTAAGACAGTTTTAGCGTGCGGACGTCATATTCAGTCGTTGTTTTAATATTGCAGATTTGGTAATTGGTTGACTTTTATCGCTTATCAATATCATCGTTCTCCTATGCGCTCCTTACAAAGCATGAGCCACCATAGTAGCTGTCCCCCTTGCTAACCCATGCTATACACACTTCTCCAGTTACCCTGAACAGAACTGTGAAGAGTTATTGCATGTACAACTCTAAAATACTTGAGGAACTTACTATTCTCTCACGATCGGTGCCATAATAATTAACCTTTGCACTTGGACTCCGTCAGTTACAAATGTTGTGGTTTAGAATGAGATAACACAAACGGACTGTTTGTTCAATTAATAATTAAATCACCTGTTCGAATCTGCATGAAGGCTATTCACTAACTGAATCTGGTCTCTCAATTTTCAGCCTTGTAGTCATATGACTAAGAGGCATCTTTTACTATTACACTTATATCTTACTTACTTAGTCGCTCCTCTTCTATCTTGGGGTGTAGAGGTTAGCCAGAGATAGAGCCATGCTAACCTATCAGCTATCTTCCTTTTGGCATGAACAATTATTACACTATTATTGACTCAACGCATTCTTTACATTTTGCTCGGTTTTTGTTGTTGTTGTTGTTGTTGTTGTTGTTGTTGTTGCAAACATGACATTGCCCAGTTTAATCATTAGTTTATTTCCCTTTACTCTCCTTGGGAGCCGCGGTAGCGTAGTGGTTAGTGCACTGGCTTCCTTGCCCGGTGGTCCATGGTTCGATCCCCAGTTGAGTTGGGATTGTTTAGACCGCAAACGGCTCCGGGGACGACCCAGCCTCATGAATTGAGTACCTGAACAACTCTGGGAAGGTTAAGGCGGCCGGCGTGATGCTGACCACATCACTCCCCCCTCCCCCCCCCCCCCCCCCCCCCCCCAAGCGTGCCGATGGTCAAGAAAATACTGGCCTAACACTATATTCCCAAGATGCCTCAGTGGGCGTGTAACGGGATCCTTGACCCTTACTCTCCTTATTAAGTATGTAACCACCACTACAGTTGGTCCTCTAGTAGGACGCCTGCACCAAACACCAAACACCAAACACCAAAAACTCATTAACTCTTCAGTGGTGGTTTCTGCAGCGATGTGTTTACATTCTTCTTGACCTTTCAACTCCTAAAGGAACATAGACCTTCAACAAACCTATGCCAAGTCTTCCTGTCCCATGCCATCAGCTTAAGGTCTTTTCATGTCTTCTTGGTTAATAACCTTAGACCTAAGGGTCTTTTATATTTGGACATGTGCCCTAATATAACCGACTAGGTTGAACGGGACGCGCCTCGCCACTTTATAAAAATAAATTTTAAAAAAGTTCTAGTTTCCATGTGTTCTTTGGTCTTCTCTATGTCTTTTACCCTGGAGATTCCAGAACAGGGATTGTCTGGTAATGCTATCAACAGATTTTCTTAGTGTGTGTCATATCCATGTCCAGCAACATCTTCTTATCTCTTGTTCCACTGGCACTTGTCTAGTTCTTGTCATCTCTTGTTCCACTGGCACTTGTCTGGTTCTTGTCATCTCTTATTCCACTGGCACTTGTCTGGTTCTTGTCATCTCTTGTTCCACTGGCACTTGTCTGGTTCTTGTCATCTCTTATTCCACTGGCACTTGTCTGGTTCTTGTCATCTCTTGTTCCACTGGCACTTGTCTGGTTCTTGTCATCTCTTGTTCCACTGGCACTTTCCTCTGGTTCTTGTCACTGGCACTCTCTTGTCAATCCCACTGGCACTTGTCTGGTTCTTGTCATCTCTTGTTCCACTGGCACTTGTCTGGTTCTTGTCATCTCTTTTTCCACTGGCACTTGTCTGGTTCTTGTCATCTCTTGTTCCACTGGCACTTGTCTGGTTCTTGTCATCTCTTGTTCCACTGGCACTTGTCTGGTTCTTGTCATCTCTTATTCCACTGGCACTTGTCTGGTTCTTGTCATCTCTTGTTCCACTGGCACTTGTCTGGTTCTTGTCATTTCCTGTTCCATTGAAACTTGTCTGGTTCTTGTCATCAATTGTTCCACTGGCACTTGTCTGGTTCTTGTCATCTCTTGTTCCACTGGCACTTGTCTGGTTCTTGTCATCTCTTGTTCCACTGGCACTTGTCTGGTTCTTGTCATCTCTTGTTCCACTGGCACTTGTCTGGTTCTTGTCATCTCTTGTTCCACTGTCACTTGTCTGGTTCTTGTCATCTCTGTTCTTTGTCATCTCAAATCTTGGTTTTCCACTGGCACTTGTCTTCTTCTTCTCACTCCACATGTCTTTTCTACTCACCATTACTCCAATTAGTGATCACATACCATTTCAATCCTTCTGTTCCTATTTACGAAAGACTGTACCTTTTTGGTTGTTGTTTTCGTTGTTCTCCATGTTTCAGAGCCATACAATAAGATAGGCTTGACATTTGTATTGAAGATTCTTATTTTAGCTGTGTACTCACCCCCTGTGGAACTGTTGACCATCACCTATTTGAGTACTCAGCACAAGACGATATCACGAGAATGCTTCTTCCTCCGAGGACAGATGAATACTTTACGCTAGGGCTTAATTACCTGTCGTCCACAAACCCCTAGGGCGGGGGGGGGGGGATATAACTGGATTCCAGGGGGTCCGTGTACATAACCTAAGAGGGTTTGTGTTGTTCGTTTTTGTACCTGCTACACCTCCACGGTAGAATGGGAATGACTTAGTAAGCAAGTCTTTTATGTACATTTTTTCCCAAGAAGGGCTCAAGGGAATTCATCAGACAATCAAAGGGGTCCATAGCCTTCAGCGGACAATAATAGGGGTTCATAGCCTTCAGCTGATATTATAGAGGACCATAGCCTTCAGAGGACAATCATAAGGGTTTATAGCCTTCAGCGGGCAATCATAGGGGTCCATAGCCTTCAGAGGACAATCATAGGGGTTCATAGCCTTCAGAGGACAATCATAGGGGTTCATAGCCTTTAGCGGACAATCAGTGGAGTCCATAGCCTTCATCTGACAATCAAAGTGGTTAATGGCACAGACACACACATGCACGCACGCACGCATGCACACACAGACAGACACACACAAAATAAGAAATCCTGCAGTACACGGAACGAAACAACAGCTTGCACATACATGCCTTTACCACTACATAAAATCGGACCGAAGGACGTGTCCCAAACATCACTGGAGCTTAACTAACACTTGTCAACAATAACAATTTAGAAAAGAATCGAAATAGGTAGGCGACTATTGTAACCACCTAAGTGGGTCACCCTGGTTGAAGAGGGGGAAGGGGGGTGTAACTATGCCAAAAATAAAGTTGTCACAAAAGGCACTTGATCGAATTCATTAATTAACTAATTATTAATTTACCAAAATATAAACTCGCCTTTGTTACTTTGTCATTTTAGGCTCCATTCTCTTGGTTCCATTTTCACGTGTTCGGTTTTGTTTCCACAATTATGCGTACATAAAAACAAAGTAACTAATAGTGCGGCTGATTAGTTTTAGATAACCCGGAGTTAAACATAAAAATAATGTATGTTAGGTTTTGACGGTGAAAAAATAAATTTTTCTCCTAATGTCCCTCTCCCCAGCTCCGTATAGATCATTGCTCTTTAAAAAAAGATCGGTCCTGTGCCATCCTTTAAGTTCTTTCCTTGTCTGACTCTAGTTTTATTCCCCATGTGCACATCTTCTTCTTCTTCTGTGATCTTTAGTTCCTGACTGACAAGCAAGGGCAACAACTGCTTGAAATCTATAGTCACTTTTCTCGGTAAGCATTTGTCTTCTCGCGTTAGTATCGAATGCAGTTAACTTTTGAGCTGTGGTCATTTTTGCGCTGGACTGCGCATGACTTGTCTTGTTGTTTGGTCGATCGGTTTCCGCCCACCACTAGTGGGAGTGAGCGATTTGGAATGGCGAAAGAGATGCCTCGTTGAAGAGGGGATCTCCGCTTTTTTTTTGTTCTGTCAGGGATGTGTAGTCCTCTTATGGATATTTCGTTTAGTCGAGATAATACCTCTAGTGTTTTCCCACATGTCGGGAGGCGTGATATTTCTGTGTATTTCATGAAAGCAAGGTAAATTGACTTTTTCATTAACTCTATCGATTTTGGGTCGTGAGCGATTTCGATTCATAGCCTGTCTCCGAAAGTCGTCGTCACGAGATGTTCTTTCCCAGCTCACATGTCGCTGCATTGTACTGCATCGGTTGATGCAGGTTCCAAGGACCATTACTTGCTACTTTGTTAAATGAACTAGGTTTAGAAAACCTTTATTATCTAGAGGATATTCTTGAGGACATTATTTATACTTCGGCAGACGTGTCTGTCTTGCTGAAGTCAAACTAAGGAGAGTGAACTGATCTCATACATCTGGTTATCTCCTGGCTGTTATAGAAAAGGATGGAGTTGTTCACCTGACTACATTTACAGCACTTTGAAATATAACATGCATCTGACTCATCATTGTAATGCTGTCTACCGTTTATTGCTGTATTGAATGTTGCTGTGATAATGACTGTTTGATGTGCCTACACATTTGCGTAACCATTTTGTCACTGTGGCGTCCACAATAAATAATGAAGAAAAACGTCAACGGCTGTTTCAAGACTCATTGACTTTATACGTCGTGAGTTTACTGACGTCCTATGTGGATTGCCCTGTTATTGTTGCATGAACATTGTTTTGACTGAACACATCTACACACTACACAAAACCAGACATGCGGATGCCATCCATCATCATATGGCATCACGCATCATTTGGTGGCCATAAGCTGGTTTGATTCTGGTACTAGCAAACACGGGGTCCCTTACCCACTTCATTTTCAACAAGAATTCATCAGCATCCTTCAAGAAATTAACATTCTTCAATACAGTCAACATCTTCAAAATTTTCAAAGTACTCTGCGTTGCCCGGTAAAAGTCAAAATTTCAACTTTTTGACGGAAACAAGAATTTGACAGTACCCGGCGTTGTTACATGTTGCCGGATAACTCGGACTGCTTTTATCTTTTACGCAAGTCAAGCAAGTTGCTGCTGTCAAGGTTCCAGTGCTGTCGTTTTTTGTGAAGGTCAAGTGNCGTTTTG
>JAMPIV010008952.1:0-102471 GCA_024509875.1 Oreohelix idahoensis | reverse complement strand
AGTGAAGTGAGTGCAGTGAGTGCCAGTGATGTTTAGAAGTGAGAATGCAAGTAGAGTGAAGATGGAGTGAGTGAGTTGAGTGAAATAGTGTAAGGTGGTGAAGTGGAATGAGCATTTGACAGTTTAGTTGAGTGAGCGAGCTTTGTAAAGTTTAGTTGAGTTCTGAAAAGTGGAGTGAGGTGAAGTGAGAATGCATTTGTACAACTACTATTAAAATACAAGTAGTTAAGTGTAAATAGTTAGCTGGAAAGTAGAATAGATGAAGCATGGCGTTAGGACGGGGGGGACGGGGGGGGGGCGGGTGGAATGGGCGTATATTTTAATGTTTGTGTTATTGTGAATTTGCTTATTGATTGCAGTAACTTGTGAATTACTGTGGGCCAAGCTGAGGGATTTTACTAGATTCAGGTCAGTTTAGTACCCATTTAACACAGTATAGTCTTGGGTTTTCGGGTGGGGGAGGGGGGGCGTTGAATGGCGATATATGATGTTATATTACCACATATAATAACCAAACACAATTAAACTATCACGCAAATATTCTCCCTCAGATCTGTTAAAACAAAGCTTACCTAAAACCACAAGCTTTGTAGTTGTATATTATGTAAATGAGTTGTATTCATTAATTTTTAAGATCTTATTCAGAATAGGTCCCCCCCCCCCCCCCCCTTTTAGAATCTACACTTTAGTCCCCCCCCCATGATGATGGAGTTATGTATCCCCCCCTCCCCCCCCCCCCCCCCGACTTCTTGTTATCCATTTTAAGCGATCTTTGCAGGCTTAACACTAAGTTTGTTACTAGTTTGCAGGTACTGTAGTGTTATGATGTTGTAATTATCAATATTATGTTATGTGATTTTCAAAAACATTGATTGTTCTCAATGTGTAATTTTCATCACTATTTCTTGAATGATAGAATATTTTGCTTGGTTGGTATTCTGGTGAGATTTTCACCTAATTATAATTTTATATTCAATGCAAAATAAGACTAAGCATATCATAATCTGTACAGTAATATGACACTGCATCCATATTTTATCTGTTTTTTTTTTCTTTAGCTCAATCATTCATTTTTCAATGTATGCCACTAATACTCTACTTTCCCCTCCCCCCTCCCCCACACACACATTACCATAGTCCAGTTTCAGCTACAACGGATCAGCTAACATTGCGGTAGATTTTTTTTCCCTTTTTTCATTTTCAGCTTAGAGGAAATTTGCATTGCACACCACCTATCTGTTAATGACAGTAAAAATTGGCGAAGCCTGCTTGCTAGCAGGATCAAAGGCATCTGCTGAATTCTATGTGTTTGTGGTATGTGTGATTGTATTCCTGTACTGCCTAGGGGCCTTGCTCCTCTACATTGTTTTTGATTGATGAAATCCTACAGGAGGAACACCAGAACTAGTTATTGCAGTAAGTTGATAGAATTGAATATGGTAGAATTTTTTGTGTGAAGAAAAGTTTATAAAGGAATTTAGCCCTTTGGCCTGTTGCATGGGACAGTGATCAGTTCGTTCTATTTTTTAATATCTCTTTGCCACTTTTTCCTTCACTTCAGAAATACCCTGCTGCATCGTTGAGCTTATCCGATTCTTTGGACTGGTGTCGCTTTATTGATTGTTATCCTTCATCTTTCCTCTTCATCGTTTCCCCCCCTGCAAGGTTCAGCATGATAAGTGCTGGGATGAAATTATTGCATGAGAAAGTTTACTTAAGCCCAAACACCCAGTTTAAAATGCTCATTTTATATGCTTTTCCTGTTATTGTTACTCAACTATGGCAGGCATCCGTATGTTACTGAATTTTTGTTTAATAACACATAACATTTGTAGTTTGCTCCCGATCATGTTGTTAATATGATAATAATTTTTGTTATGCACTAAATTACCATTGATTTTTTATTCCCCAAAATAACACGATGTATTATATGTGAAATATGCAATACAATCTTTTCAATGCATCACCCTTCTTCTGTATATACATTTCCTGTTTTTTAATTTATTTATGTATCATATATTTAGATAGATAATTGCTCTGGAGGTTGATGCGTTATGGAGTTTTCCATGAAGATTACTAACTTAATAAACGTGTATTGAAGACCTATGAAGGCATGACATGCAGGAGTTTTTCGCATGAAGGACCACTTAGGACAGAAAACCTTTGGGTATTAGAACAGGTGAGTGCGACAGGGATGCCTTCTTGTCTCCATTTTCATTTCTTACTAAGTCAATAGATTGTGGGTATTGGAATAAACACTGACATCACACACAACAGAAATGGAATCTCAGTGGAATCTGACAGAACCACTAACCGCTTGATGATCTTGATTTTGGCATGATGACTTTGGCTCTTCAGTGTCCCATTACCAATAAATCAGTATTGCTAGACGCAAAATAAAATTACTTGGATGCTATTGAGGTCTCAACAAGTGGGTCTGCAAATATACACCAGGGAAAATACAAAGATAATGAGAATTAAATGCAAGAAATGATAACAGGGTCAAACTTTAAAAAAACGACCCCTAAAGAGGGAAGTTAGACTTGTACGGCGTTTATTTGGCGAGCAATATAGACTGAAAGTTTTGAGGTAACAGACGGTGGGATATCAAAAATAAGAATACATATAAAGCAAGAAAGAGGAGCTTTCATTGCATTGGGAAACATATGGAGATCAAGAGAAATCGTCCATCACGAAAATAAGAATCTTCAACTCAAATGTCAAGTCAGTCCTATTGTATGGCTCTGAAACATGGAAAACAACAAAAACAACAACCAAAACGCTACAAACTTTCATAAACGGGTGCTTGCGAAGAATAGAGTGATTGAAATGGTGTGACAAAGACACAAATGTGGAACTGATGACAAGAGCCAGGCAGGTGCTGGTGGAACAACAGTTGAGAGGAAGACGCTGGCGATGGATAGGACACACATTGAGGAAACTTGTTGATAACATTACAAGGCAGTCCTTGTACTGGAATCCCCAGGGAAAGAGGCAGAGGTAGACCAAAAGACACATGGAGAAGAGAGCTGGATACAGAGGTGAAAGTGATGTGGAAAACATGGAAAGACCTTGAGCGGATGGCACAAGACAGGAGGACAGCATGTGTTTGTTGAAGGCCTTAAGCTCTTTGGGGAGCTAAAGGGTATTGATTGAGGTCCATGTTCAGTCACAGAGAGCCAAATATAATTATTTTATTGAGGATGGAGAAGAAAGTTAAATGAATGGTGTAATATGTGACATAACAATGAGTTCTTCAACATTTTTAAACCTGTAAGTTAAACTATTAAACAAAATTGCTGAAAGAAACGTGCAGACACCTTAAAATGAAAGTTGGAAATGCAGAATTCTTGATGAAAGAAATTTGCAGAACCCTATGAGATAAAAACTGGAGCATTCAGGCATACCTGTTTTCGCTGTCTGATTGGCTATAGATTAATTATGAGAATTACAACATCAGCCACCAGCTGAGAGTTCTAGTTTATGTAGATGATATGGCTCTTCTGTCCCATAACCAAAAACCAGATGCAAGACAAAATGAGAATACTAGATGATAGAGAATGTATAACATGAAGGGCATTGATAGAACTTGGGTTAACTGCTCTGAAATGTAGGCTTGGAGACATCTCAACAGATTCCTGTGCTTCAGAAGGTTATAAGTGATTGAAGAATAAAAAGCACTGCTTATATTTTTTCAAAATTATGCAGTTTCAATCAGATGTTACTGTGTGTTCAAGGTATATACATTGTTATTTCAGTCTTTCGTGTCATATGTTTGAGAAAAGTTCTGACATTAAATCCATGAAAACTTCTTGTAGTATTAACATGGAAAAATTCTACAGCTGTAGCAATATTATCAAGGTGAGCATCAGGGTCTGCCATCACAGGTGTCAATACCTTGTCGAGGTATTTTGGCTTGGGTACTCTGATTACCCCCAGAGCTATGCCAGCGGGAGTTTTACTCCTGGAAGGTTCTACCAAGCTGGACAGGTTTGCGTGGGTAGGGGACAGACTAAAACAGACACCCTGGTCCTCCAGGTTGGGGGTTTTAGCATAGGGCTGACACCCCAGTCTATGTAAAAAGAAACGAAGTTGCGGAAACGACAACAAATGAACAAACTTTGCTGCGGGACAGACATCCGGAGTCTGAGGCTCGTATGACTGTCAGTGGTGAAAGCCGAAAGGAAGCCACTGACACGAGAACGGACTTCCTGACGGCAAAACGTGAAACAAGAATAGAATTTTGGAATGTCAGGACAGTGAACGAGATGGGAAAACTAAAACAGGTCACAGTGGAAATGAGAAACTATAGATTATACGTTCTAGGGATAAGCAAGAGCAGATGGACAGGGACAGGAAAAGTTTAAACAGCAACAGGAGAAACAGTACTTTACTCTGGCAGAAAGGATGGACAGCACAATGAAGGTGTAGCCATTATTCTACAGAAAGGAATAGAAAGGTCATTACTGGAATGGAAACCCATCAACAACAGACTGATAAGAATAAGATTGAGAGGGAGGTTCACCAACACTACAGTAATACAATGCTACGCACCAACAAATAACAGCGACGAAGAGGTCAGAGATGAATTCTATCAACAACTGCAGAAAGAAATGGAAGACACACCTAGATACGATCTTATCGTAGTAATGGGAGACCTCAATGCGAAAGCTGGATCACACAATACATATAATGAAAGAGTAATGGGGAAATGCGGCAGCGGAACAGCAAACGAAAATGGGGATAAATTAATAAGTTTCTGTAGCATTAACAACCTGGTCATTGGAGGAACACTTTTCCCACACAAAGAAATTCACAAATTAACATGGGAATCACCAAATGACTGGGACAGAAACCAGATTGACCACATGATGATTAATGGTAGATGAAGACATGCATTGCAAGATGGGAAGGTAAGAAGAGGTGCAGATGTGGGAAGTGACCACCATTTAGTCATAGCAAAACTGAAGGTGAAAATCAGAACTGCTGGACAAACTGTAACTACACAGAAAAGGTTTGACACCAGCAAATTGAAGGACCCCCTTACCAGAAAAGCTTTTGCGTCTGATATAAAGAAATGAAATCTAATTGCCAAAAGTCAGGAAAAGACATCGACTGATGATTTAGACCAGAAATTCAACACCATTTCAACAATGTATAAGGAAAGCAGCAAATCATGCTTGGGATTCCAGGAAAGGAAGAAGCAAGACTGGATAACACCAGAAACATTAAACACCATAGCGATGAGAAAGGAAATGAAAAGAACGAAAACAGAAGCGAAGTCCCCCAGGTTAAAGCAACTATATAATGAACATTACAGTCAGCTGGACAAGGAAGTTAAACGCCAAACCGGAGCCAGCAAAAGGAATTTCCTAGATGATCTTGCAAGACAGGCAGAAGAGGCAGCAGTGAGAAATTAACAAAGCACAGTATACAAAATAACTAAAACCATCAGCGGAAAATGAGGTGTAAACAATATTACATTAGTAAAAGATTAGCTAGGAAATCTCATCACGACAGCAAAGGGACAGGAAACAAGATGGGCAGAGCATTTCAGAGAAACTCTGAACAAGGAACCACCAGAGGCACAGTTGAATGTTCCTGAGGCTGAATACGATCTGGATGTTAATACAGACATTCCACGGAAGGAAGAAATCATCACAGTAATCAAAGGGTTAAAGAATGGAAAAGCTCCTGGCCACGATAACTTAAATGCAGAGCTATTTAAGACAGATCTTGAGGTAGCAGCAGAACTACTAGAACCACTATTTGCACAAGTCTGAAAAACAGGGACAACACCAATGGAGTGGAGCAAAGGAATAATTGTCAAATTGCCCAAGAAGGGATACCTTGCAGACTGCAATAATTGGAGAGGAATAATTATACAGAGAATTTCAAAAGCAGTAGATCACAAACTGAGGAAAGAACAAGCAGGATTTAGAAAGAACAGAAGATGTGCAGATCATATATTTACCCTCAGGAACATTATAGAGCAGTGCTCAGAATGGCAAAGACAGCTGTACATTAATTTCGTTGATTTTGAAAAGGCTTTTGACAGTATACATAGGGACAGTCTATGGAAAATACTGAGGGCTTATGGAATTCCAAGCTGCATAGTGTCAATCATAAAAAGCCTCTATGCCAACTTTACGTGTAGCGTAGGGCAGAGGACATGCACACCATCATTGCTGGCAGACGCTGGAGTTGGGTTGGCCATGCCCTCAGAAGAGACCCCGATGCCATCACAAGAACAGCTATGCTATGGACCCCTGAAGGAAAACGAAAGAGAGGCCGACCAAAAACAACTTGGCGGAGGACTGTGGAGGCTGAGAATCAAAAAATGAACCTGAGTTGGGGCACTGTACAAAGGATGGCCACTGACTGAGCAAAGTGGAATCAATTTGTTGCTGCCCTACAAGATGCCACCAGGCGTGATGGCCACTGACTGGTTTGACGGTATGTGGCTAAGGATCAGAGAAGAAAGAAAGAAGAGCATCAAGGTGGTTAGAGCACTTGGTTCTTGAGGTAAAGGGACCTGGTTTTTAAACCAAATGGCTTTTCACTCCATTCTACCCAGCTGTAAAAAAATGGGTACCTAACACTGCCTTGAGTTAGTGCAGGAAAAGGGACTGTCTTACTTTTTTATTTCATTCACTGTTTGTGTTAAATCTCATGTGACATTTAATCCATATTCACATTTGAACTGTCATTAAATGGGCCAGCTATGTCTTTCTCTTTGTTTTTCTTTATACAATCTTTGGAAAATGATGTTCCAGCTTTTCCCATTGGGGTAAAAAAATGAAATAAAAAAGTTTTGTTTATTTCATTGTCTGCTTTTGTTTTTGTAACTGTTGATCACGTTTCTCGGGCCATTTTTGTAGATTGTGCATATTTTCTGCACAACACTAACTTCTTAGATAAATGTCAGTAATCTGCTTCTATCTCAAGTTCCTCACAACCTGCAGCACACACTGTTAATGTGGTTGCTGATTTTTATAGTCACAAAAATGTGTGTGGTGGTGGGGGGGGGGGAGGGTGGGGGGGGGGGGGGGGTGGGGGGGGGGGGGGGCGGGGGGGGGGGGGGGGGGGGGGGGGGGGGGTGAGGGGGGGGGGGGGGGGGGGGGGGGGGGGGGGGGGGGGGGGGGGGGGGGGGGGGGGTGGGGGGGGGTGAGGGGGGGGGGGTGGGGTGGGGGGTGGGGGGGGGTGGGGGGGGGGGGGGGGGGGGGGGGGGGGGGGGTGGGGGGGGGGGGGGGGAGGGGGGGGGGGGGGGGGGGGAGGGGGGGGGGGTGGGGGGGGTGGGGGGGGGGGGGGGGGGGCGGTTGGTGGGGTGGGGGGGGGGGGGGGTGGGGGGAAGAGAGAAATGGCAAGGCTTAAGACATTGCTACAGAAAAATTTCTTGTTGTCATCAAGCAAGTTTCCATTGTTCGCTGTCTCATGCCAAGCAAAATACAGAGTTGGCAATGGTAACAATTCAAGAGGGTCAGTGATGTTGCTTGGAGCAAACCCACAAATGTAGACACTCATCCCACAAAGCACCATCCTCAAGGTTCTTCTTTATGTTATAAGATTAATTAGAACAAAGTCTAGGCCAGGCCTGCACAACTCATTTAAGGCTGATGATCATAATACTGTATAAAAAATCTGCCGCGGGCCGCAAGTGTTAATTTTGGGGTAAACTGTATAAAGGGGTAATTAATTAAATAAAAAAATGATTGATATATTGTTATTTATTAATCACAGGAAAATTAAATGTATCTGTATTTTTTCTTAATGACATATTTAATGAGAGATTCATTCATTCATTCATAATCCTCCACTCCCAAAGGAGCATAGGCCTTCAACAAACACATGCCAAGTCCTCCTGTCACGTGCCATCATCTCAAGTTCTTTCCACTTTGTTCTCATCATTTTCACCTCTGTTTCCAGCTCTCTTCTCCATGTGCTTCTTGGTCTACCTCTGCCTCTCTTGCCCTGGGGGTTCCAGAACAAGGACTGCCTTGGAATGCTATCAATAGGTTTCCTCACTGAGTGTCCTATCTATCGCCATCGTCTTCTTCTCATCTCTTGTTCCACTGGCACTTGTCTAGTTCTTGTCCTCAGTTCCACGTTGGTAACCTTGTCATACCATTTTAATCTCTCTATTCTACGCAAGCACCCATTTATGAAAGTCTGTAGCTTTTTAGTTGTTGTCTTTGTTGTTCTCCATGTCTCAGAGCCATACAATAGGACTGACTTCACATTTGAGTTGAAGATTCTTATTTTCGTGTTGGATCCGATTTCTCTTGATCTCCATATATTTCCCAATGCAATGAAAGCTCCTCTTGCTTTTTGTATTCTTAGTTTGATATCACTGTCTGTCCCTCCAACTTTGCCTATATTGCTGCCAAGATATGTGTACGATTCTACATCTTGTATTGGTGTTTCTTCAAGTTCAACCCTGTTATCATTACTTGCATTTATTCTCATTATTTTTGTCTTTTCCCTGTGTATTTTCAGACCCAATTGCTGTGACCTCTCATCAAGTGTATTCAATTTGTCCTGCATCTGATTACCGTTATGGGACAGAAGAGCCAAGTCATCAGCAAAATCCCAATCATCCAACTGCTTAGTCAGAGTCCACTGGATTCCATTTCTGTTGTGTGTTGTCGATGATCTCATAACCCAGTCTATTGCTCGTAAGAAAAGAAATGGAGACGAGAGGCATCCCTGCCGCACACTTGTTCTGATCCCAAACGGTTCTGTAAGCTGTCCTTCGTGAAGAACTGTGCATGTCATGTCTTCATGTTTTCTTTATTAAATTAATGATCTTCAGGGGAACTCCATAATGCCTCATCAATTTCCAAAGTGATTCTCTGTCTACACTGTCAAATGCCTTTTCGTAGTCCACAAATCCGATGTATAGTGGTGAATTCCATTCCAGACTTTGTTCAGCTATTATTCTCAAAGTGGCTATCTGGTCTGTACATGATCTGTTTTGTCAAAAACCTGCTTGTTCATCTCTCAGTTTCTTGTCTATGGACTCTTTTAATCTATCAAGGATAATCCTGTTTAATACTTTTCCTGGCACTGATAGTAACATTATTCCTCTATAATTTGTGCACTCTTGTAAATTTCCCTTCTTAGGCAACTTAACCAGATATCCTTCCTTCCATTCTGCTGGTATCTCTTCCTTTTCCCAGACTTTACCAAGTAATTTATATAACATCTCTGTAGCCATGTCAAAATCTGCTTTGATGGCCTCTGCTGGAATGCCATCAGGTCCAGATGCTTTTCCATCTCTTAGAAGCTTTATGGCTTTCGTTATTTCTTCCTTCGTCGGTCTTTCACCATTAATTTGTAGCTCTTCTTCTGCTGGCTGGATGTCCGGGGGGGGGGGGGGGGGGGGGGGTCTATTCAGAATGTCCTCAAAATATTCTGTCCACCTCTTCATTTGCTCTTGTATATTGCTGAGCAGTTTTCCATTCTTGTCTTTTATGGGGCAACTTGTTTGCTTGTATTTCAATGTTAGCTTCTTTGTGCTGCTATACAGTTCTTTCATATTTCTTTTGGCTGCAGCATCTTCTGCCTCTCTTGCGAACTCCTCAATATACTTCTTCTTGTCTGTTTCGATACTTCTTTTTACTTCTTTGTTTGCTTCTGTGTACACTTCTTGAGCCTTGGCTTTGGAACTTCTGGTTTTGCTTGTGTTTAAATCTGCTTTCTTGTTTTTTCTGTCTTTTATCTTATTGATGGTTTCTGTTGTTATCCATGCTTTTTGTTGTCGTTCCCTTTTCCCCAGTATTTCTTCACATGTCTCATTCCATACAATTTTGATTTGCTGCCAATAGTCTTCTGTATTCTCAACATCTTCCAGCTGTTGTAGCACTTGGAATTTGTTGGATATTGTGACCGCAAATTTGTCTCTTGTTTCTTGATTTCTTAGATGTCCTACATTATATTGTTGTCTATAATTTTGCATTGTTGCATATCTCTTGAGTTTCATTTTTACTTTGGCTATCAGAAGGTGGTGATCAGATGCCACATCTGCTCCTCTATATACCTTTACATCCTGCAATGATGATCTAAACTTCTTGTTTATGCATATATGATCAATCTGATTTTCTGTTCTATGGTCTGGTGATATCCATGTTGCCTTGTGTATTCTCTTATGTGGAAACATGCTTCCTCCTATAGCCAGTTGATTTGAAGCACAGAAGTTTGAGAATAGTTCCCCATTTTCATTCATTATTCCTAGCCCCTGTTTTCCCATGACTTCTTCAAAGACGGTGTTGACTGTACCTATCTTTGCACCCATGTCACCCATCAAAACCGTGATGTCTCTTCCTTTTACTTTTCCCATAATTTCCTGTAGTCTAGTATAAAATGCTTCTTTCACAGACTCTTCTTTGTCATTAGTCGGTGCATAACATTGGATAACATTTACATTAATTTTCTTTTTAGTTGTTTTAAAAGTAGCTGTTATTATTCTGGATCCAACGGCTTCCCATTCAATGAGTGCTTTATGTGCTTCTTTAGATAACATAAGAGCTACCCCTTCACTGTGGTGTGAACTTTCGTCTTCATGTCCTGAGGACAGCACCAATTCACCTGTGATGAGTTTCTTCCACTTTGTTTCACACATTCCCAGAACCTCGATTTTAAATTCCCTCATTTCTGCTGCTACTTGTGTCACTTTCCCTTGTTCGTTTAATGTCCGAACATTCCAGGTGCCAAATCTGGAAGTTCTTCTAGAAGAAAGAAGGTTAGTCAGTAACACAGACTCCTTTCAGCTTTCTCTGTGTAGAATCATATGCCTCCCTGCGAGAGGACCTTCCCCTGCCTTGGATGGCTCTGTTTTATTTTCCTTAATTAACTTGTCCATGTTTGTTGAAGTTTTTTGTGGTTTAAATTTTTTTACAGCATGGGGTAACCAGCCCCATGCCCAACCCTCCTTAGTCACTTTCTACGACATGCATGGCAGGGAACAGTGTTACTATCCTTTGCTCCCCTTTCGGGCCCTGGTAACACATAGGTGTTAATGAGAGACAATTTGCTTTGCATATTTCACCCATAACTCACTGTGTTATGCTGAGGGACATGCTGTGCATATGTGGGCAAGTTACAAATTTTTCCTTTTGACAGATGACTTCTGAAGAGGTTCAGTTTATTTCTAAAAGCCTTGATCTCTGCACACGTTTGAAATATAAGTTGATTTCTTCCACGAAGTTGAATATTGAGATCATTCAAGTGTGTTGTAGTATCACTCGGGGGGGGGGATATTTTGATTCAAGGTTTCATTTTCAAGTTCCCGATCATTCATTAATTCACTTTGTAGGAAGCTTGCTACCTCCTCCTTTAAAAGCAATAAAATGATGGATCACATTTTCTCGACTCAACCACCTTACTTTAGAGGGGTACAGTATCTCTCTGCACTTGGCGTCTACCTCTTCAAGAAAGTTTTTAAGTGTACTGTGAGTCCTTGAGAACAGATGTAATTTACAATGGAAACAACCACAAGCAATACATGCTCAAATTTTAAGACATGCCAGTAAGTTCTTCAGTAATTTTAAAGTTCTTATGAATAGCTCTTATAAAAACAAGAATTCGGCTAAATTCCTTTATATAGATGCTTTCATCCATAGCTAAAGAATAGCAGCAGAATTCCATCACTCTGATCACTTAGATTGGTAGAAATGTCAGCCATTCTTCTCGGTACTGTCATGCGTGATAAACCTATGTTCTCAAATATTCTCTTTATCTTTACTCTGATATAGCAATCATTATACACTTGTTTTTAAATTGCCTTTCTGTGAAGCATTTCCTAGCCTATCAAATTTTATTAGACAAACCTCATTTTCGGTGTTCACTTTCTTGAAAATCTGCTGTTTGCCACTAAGTTTTTGTCCACTAAACTTAATACTTTAATGCACACAAATAGAAATATTCACAGTAACATTTTTCATAAATAGCCACACATGCACACAAAAGGAAAATATTTCCTGTCACACAAAAGAAGAAATATCTTGTGGCAAAAACATCAGTCTTTCCTTTACACACCAACGATATTTGATGTGTACAAGCGCATTGAAAAAGCCGGTAATAGTTAAAACTTAAGGGCATTGTTCAGCTAAAAAGGCAAAACATATTTTGCCTAGGTCAGTAACATGTTTATGGAATCACTTTGTACAGTCAAGACTATTTTTTTCATTCACAGCAGTCGGCGTGACCAAATACCGAATCATATGTTATATATAACAGGAAACATGTTTATGGAATCATTTCAGATAATAAATTTTTATTAACATTAATCTGTCAATTTTCACATAATTATTCTTTTAAAAATTAAAAACAAAATTGTACAATTACTTATAAAATCTGTTGCGGGCTGCATGGTGAGACCCGGAGGGCCGCATGTGGCCCACAAGACATATGCAAGCCTATTCGAGGCTTATGAAAGTGATAGAAATAATAATGATGGTAGTGTTGCAAGGCCGGAATTGTTACGGTATTTTATTGAAGTCGTCTGCTATAGTTGGCAGAGGACACCTTGGTGGACAGATGAGGTTAAAGAGAAAACAAGAGAGAAGAAAAGGCATGGAAACAATACTTAGGAGCTAAAAACACACCAGGAAAAACAAAGAAATACAGAGAATATATGATACTCAGAATAGAAGCAAAGAACAAGGTGCTAGCAACAAAACAGAAGTCCTGGGAAGAATTTGGAGAAAAGCTAGAAAGCGATGCGCAAGAAAACCAGAAATTGTTCTATAAGACCCAAAAGAATATGTGGAAGGAAAAACAGTGCCCTTTTAAATTTATAAAGGACAAGCAAGGCAAATTGTTTACTGCCCCAAAGGAAATAATGGAAAGATGGAAGAACTGACAGCAGCACCGGAGAAAATCAAAGCAGCAGGACATGATGGCATAACACCAGAAATGGTTAAGTATATGGAAGCAGCAGGCGACCTATTACTCTTAAGGGTCCTACAGGCAGCTTGGTGCAATAAGACCATACCAAAGGATTGGGAGATTGCCATAATAACACCTATTTTCAAAAAGGGTGACAACCAACAATGTAAAAACCATAGAGGCATATCCCTTCTCAGTGTCTCTGGTAAAATCTACTCTAGAATACTGAAGCAGAGACTCAGACGCCTAGCTAAGCCACAAATGGATGAGGTCCAGTGTTGCTTTCAAGCAAATCGAAGTACTCAAGACCTAATCTTCACACTCAGATTGTTGAGTGAAAAGGCTCTTGAGTATAAGAGTGAGATCCATCTTTGCTTCTTAGATCTGGAAAAGGCATTTGACAAGGTCCCTTGGAACAAACTCTGGGACTGTTTGGCAAGGAAGAACATTCCAACACCTCTGATTCATGCTATACAGAGCTTCTACAAGTCTTGCAGAAATTATGTGAGGACAGCAAACCATAAGTCAGAAGAATTCAGGACCACCACTGATATCCTGTCACCTTATCTTTTCATACTCTTCATGGACGATGTCATCAAGGCATGTAAGGAGAGGACAAGAAAGTATTCAGTGAGGTACTGGAAGATGAGACAGGTCTGTATTTCAGAGCTGGCATTTGCTGATGATGTTGCCCTGATTGCTAAATCAGAGGCACATCTTCAATCCAACCTGCAAGTCTGGAAGGAAGAGCTAGAGAAGAGAGGGATGATCATAATCAGCTCGAAAACAAAAATTAATACAAATGGAAATGTAATTAATCATGTAATTAATCATTTATCGAAAACAAAAACCATGGTGATATCATGAAAGGAAAGAAGACATCAGATTAAGCTAGGAGAACAGGTCCTGGAGCAGGTTGACCACTTTTAATACCTTGGAGCTGTCATAGACCGGAAGGGAGGCATCAAAGAAAAGTTGACTACCCGAAGAGTGGCAGCTGTGAGACTTTTTCAAGCCATAAATAGAGGATTCGTCAGCAAAAGAGAAGTTGGTAAGAAGACAATGTATGGCTGTATACCGCTCCACCTATGTCCCAGTCTTGACGCATGGATGCGAGTCATGGGCAATGACTACAACCCACAAAAGCCAGATACAAACCTCAGAAATGAGGTATCTGAGGAAGGTGGTTGAAGTAACAAGAAAAGACATGGTCCGCAACCAGACAATACGTCAAGGCCTAAAAACCCAACCCCTGCAGACCCAAGCAGAACAGTCCCAACTGAGATGGTTTGGCCATGTCTGCAGAATGGGAGAAGATCGGCTACCACGGCAAGCATGGGAAACTAAGAGCCAGGGATCCAGACCTCCAGGACGACCCAAAGTCCGCTGGAAGGACAACATTAGACAATCTTTGAAGGACTAGAATGGAACCAAGCCAGGAGGAAGACAGCCGATAGAATAGTATGGCGCTCTCTCTCTTACAAACCTCTACACCTCACAGTAGAAGAGGAACGACTAAGTAAGTAGTGTTGCAGAACAAGGAACTGGTAAAACCCATACTAATAGTTGGGAGTGTTTGTTATTAAGTATTTAAGTGAGCTCTCTGGGTATTGTTTGGATATTGATGCAAAAATGAAGAAATTATCTTTGTGCAAGAGAGTTATTGATCTTTTTTCAAAACTTGTAAAGTGATACTCAAAGATTTTGCAAAGAAGTAAACAACAAAAACGGATTATGTTTTAAGATTGTCTCCTGCTAATGCATCATAAAATGTTACTTAAGCTTGGTGTTGTTATTTCTCACTGCTTTTGCAGAATGGATATAATGTAATATGACTATATGTTTTAAAGAAGCATTAAAATTGTTCTACTATGGTGTAACTTTACTTTGTCCTATGGTGTGAAAATTCATCCGGCAGGGTTTGTCAAGTGCACTTAGGACTAGGCAGACATTTCTGATGTTAAGCAATGGTTTACAGCACTGACTGAATGATAAGGCTCTATGGTTTCTGGGAGTCTTTGAGAAGATGAAGAAGGAATAGAACAATCATATCTTAAGACATGATTAATTTGTGGTTGTGCTTGGGGCTACCAACCTCGCCATGTAAAACAAATAGCCACAGAAACTACCAGTACATTAACACATAAAATGCTTTAACACAGTCTTCCTGCAAAGATGACCCAAACTCAATAAGGAATGCACAAAGAAAGAATTATATGATCAGAATGCAGCTATTTTGTTAATAATATACTTTGACAAGTAACGAGCACACTGTATTACAGGAGTACAGAAAATGCAAGCAAAGTCTTTGAAAATTTATATCCAAAAACATTCATTTATTTCATTCATCAGCCTTCAGCTACACAAGGAGAGTAGGCCTTCAGCAAATGTATGCTGTCTTCCTGTCCTGTGCCATTAGCATCTTTCCCTTTCTTTGTTTTTTTTTAATCACACACACACAAATTTGATAACTTTTATTAGCCCTATTTACAATGATTGGGCAGAGTATGTGATGCCAGTTTTGCATATTGGCAATTATTTGAGCTTGAAAACACTGTATATCCTAATTATAACCCTTCAGGGGTTGAACAAGATATATTTTTCATCAACAAATTTAAAAAAAAAAAAAGTCTGCAGCACTATTCAACATATGATTTGATTTTTGGTGTCCCTTGTTTCCCTTTACACTGGAGATTTCAGAACAAGGACTGCCTTGTTATGCTATCAGCTGGTTTCCTCAGTGTGTGTCCTAACTAGTGCCAATGTCTTTTCCTCATCTCTTATTTCACATATACATGTTTCACACTTGTGACCTTGTCATACTTACTTATTCATCTTCTACCCTGGGGTGTAGAGGTTTGCCAGAGAGAGCACTATCCTATCAACTTTCTTCCTCCTGGCCTGGTTCCAATCTAGTCCTCAGTCCTTCAGAGATTGTCTAATGTTGTCCTCCCAGAGGACTATGGGTCGTTCAGGCAGTCTGGATCCCTGGCTCTTAATTTCCCATACTTGTTGTGGTAGCCGATCTTCTCCCATTCTGCACACATTGCCAAACCATTGTAGTTGGGACTGTTCTACTTGTGTCTGCAGAGGCTGGGTTTTGAGGCCTTGCTGTATCATCGTCTGGTTGTTGACCATGTCTCTTCTTGTTCAACTAAAAATTAAGAATGTCCATTTTAGTAGTCTTGTCATACTCTTAATCTTTCTACACAGGTAGACATTTAAGAAAATCTGTAATTTATTGCTTGTCATTTTTTTTTTTTTCATTTCAAAGCCATATAAAAGGACTTCCATGTCATTTTAGCAGAAGATTCCTATTATTGTGTTGAACTTGATTCATTATCATTTCCATATATTTCCTAATACAATTACAGCTCCTCTTGCCTTTTATATTCTCATTTTGATATCATTGTCTGTTCCGCCAACTTCATCTGTGTTGATGCCAAGATATGGTATGATTGCACATCTATTAAGGATGTTTCTCCAAGTACAATCTATCATTTGCCACAATTATTCTCATAATTTGTGCATATACTTTCTTCCTATTTCAGACCATATTGCTGTTTCCTTTCATTAAGTATTCTCATTTTACATCACACCTAGTTATAGTTATGGGACAGAAGAACCAGGTCATCAGCAAAATCTAGAATTGTTTTGTCAGGGTCCACTGAATTCTATTTCTGATGATTGACGTATTAATAATCCAGTCTATAATAAGCCAGTTAGAAGAAAGATGGTGACAAGAAGCATCCCTACCATATTTCAGTTATCTATCTCAAAGGGTTCTGTAGGTTGTCCTTCGTGAGAAATTCTGCATTTCATGTTTGCATGTTTTTCTTTGTTGGCTTAATGGACTTGATGATACTATATCAGTTTTCAAAGTGATTTTTTTGTCTAAGCTTTTGAAGGCCTTTTTATAGCCCATAATCCTAGTGTAAAGTAGTTAGTTCCTTTTGAAGCTTTTTTGTTTTAAACTGATGATGAAAAATATCCCTTTAACCTCTGAAGGGTTATATACAATTATGATATAAATAGTGTTTTCAAGTCCAGATAATATGTTCAGTTACATATATGTGAAAGTGGCATCATGTTCTGTCCAGTTATTGTAAATAGAGCAGATCAGAATTACCACATGTGTGTATGTCTGTTAATTGCTCTAAAATAGAAGTTTTATTATATTTGTCCTGTTGTGACAACAACAGCAAATAATAGAAACCAACAACAACAACACCTTAAAGCTTGGGTTATGATTCCTAAGTTTCATCCTCCTGTTGTCTTTCCCGCTTGCTTACCATCCTAAATTACATAGCCTGTTGTGGTTGCTCCACAGTCAGCACGATGCCCTTTCCGCAGTTTCACCTAACCTCGCAAGTTTCCTTATTCTTGACTGCCCTTTCACATCCAATAGCTTCAGTAAATCATACACTGAGGCAGCCACTAGACCTCTTGCACCTACCTCTACAGCTATGACCTTTGCTGTGAACCCAGCATGTCTCAAGTCCATGACCAGATTATTATACTTAGCCAATTTTAATGATACTCATCTAATCTGATTCAGAGGGCACTGTCAGCTAAGTCGTTAAAATCTATTGCGACAATTAGAAGTGTAGCACTATATCTGGTCATCTTTGAGACATCCTAATGATTTTCGGGTATTTCCCTCGCCCAGCTAGATCTACTGCCATCTCCCAGTCACTGCTGCAATCAAGAGTAGATGGTAAATTGATATTGGTTTTGGGATGTACTGACTTTTCAGCTCTCAGAAAGTATGTATTTGTGGTACTCAGTCTAATTTTTCTGGTCGCCACAACCTTGCCAGATCTGTGGTAGCAGTCCACTCATTTAGTACTCATTTGTGGTGCCATATGTTTCACCATTGTCCTAACAACACCTTGCAAGCTGAGAGTGCATGTATATATAGTATAGAGTACATGTATATATAGTTTGCAAAAAGTTATTGTATATATAGTTTGCAAAAAGTTATTAATTTGCCTAGGCTAATACTTTATAATCACATTATTTTAAATGTTAAATTTTACATGGTGTTATATTCACAGGACTTTGTGATCTCCATTATTCTTACATTGCTGTGGATTATTTCATCCTCTGCCTGGGCAGCAGGTGTGTCTGACATAAAAATGTACACTGATCCTGAAGAAGGTGGTCTCTATGGAAGCAGCAGCAAAATTCCTGACTGCCAGCCAAAAGGCGGCTGTACCACCAACAGTTTAGGCAACTTTGCCAGCCTCAATGTTTCAATTGTAAGTATGTCTGAGATCTGTAACAAAGCTTCATCACATAACGGCTGCGTTGGTGTTTTCATTTAATTCACAATAATTATAACTTAATGTTGTTTTTTGTGTGCTAATATGAGGTTGTGCATGGGACTGGCAACCTCTTCATGTAAAACAAATTGCCACAAAAACCACCAAGAGCGTATGAATGATTAGTGCAGGCCTCCTGTAAGGGGACCAGCTACAGTGGTGGCTCTATGCTTCATAGGAAGCGCAAGTGAAAATGATGATGATGAATATTGTTTTATTTGTATTGTCATTATTAATAGAAGATACTATTGTCATGATATTTGGGGGGGGGGGGGGGGGAGGGGGGGGGGGGGGGGGGGGGTGGGGGGGTGGGGGGGGGGTGTTGTTGATGAAAAATGTGATAGAACAGTGTTTCTGAACTTGTTAGGATGATGTATGTGCTTAGATAGTAAAGAAGAGAAATACTTTGACACTTGAGTTCAGCATGGCTTACTTAGACGTTCCTCTTCTACCCTGGGGTGTCGTTTGTCTTACTCCTGGCCTGGTTCCAATCTAGTCCTCGGTCCTTTAAAGATTGTCTAATGTTGTTCTCCCAGCGAACTCTGGGTCATCCTGGAGGTTTGGATCATTGGCTTTTTGTTTCCCATGTTTGGTGTGGTAGCAGATCTTCTCCTATTCTGCAGATACAGCCAAACCATCGTAATTGGGACTGTCCCACTCAGGTCTGCAGGAGGTGGGTTTTCAGGCCATAACGTATCGTGTAGTTGTGGACCATGTCTCTTCTTGTTACTTCACCCACCTTCCTCAGATACCTCATTTCTGAGGTTTGAAGCTGGCTTTTATGGGGTGGCGCTCCTTATGAAGCATGGAACCACCACTTTAGTTAGTTCCCTTGTATCCTAGGTCTTTCCAGGTCTTTAATCACTTTGGCTTTATCTCAGTTTAGTTATATACCTACATATCCTCAATAGATCTTTATTAGCTTTGACTGATCTATCTATATTGTTGAAATCTTCGAGTTTCCTACAGAGTGATGTTGCAGACCTAACCTTTCTTAATCGCCTTCTACAACTTGCATGTCAGATTACATAGCTACCATTCTTTTGTCCCCCTTTCTGGGCTGGTAACATATAGG
This sequence comes from Oreohelix idahoensis, assembly GCA_024509875.1. Classification (NCBI taxonomy): domain Eukaryota; kingdom Metazoa; phylum Mollusca; class Gastropoda; order Stylommatophora; family Oreohelicidae; genus Oreohelix; species Oreohelix idahoensis. Next base: position 83,184 of record JAMPIV010008952.1, on the reverse strand, counting down.
GAAAGCCTTACCAACTATATGAGCTGTGGTAGCACAGTGGTTAGTGCACTGGCTTCCTAGCTTAGTGATCCATGGTTTGATCCAAAGTTGAGGTGGGATTTCTTAGACTGCTAACGGCTCCGGGGTCGACCCAGCCTCATGAATTGGGTCCCAGAACAACTTCTGGGAAGGTTAAGGTGGCCGGCGTGATGTTGACCACATCACCCCTAGTGTGCCGATGGTCCAAGAAAATATGGGCCTAACACCATATTCCCATTACGCCTCAATGGGCGTGTAACGGGATCTTTTACCTCCTTACCAACTATGTATACTAACTGAAATCAATAGAATGGGAAAAAAAAAACAACAAAAATAAACACACAAATAGTATTACGTCTTACAAGGAGAAAGGACAAGAAAAACCTACGTTGCGGCCACAAGGCCTTCGTCAGGGAAGACAAACAAGAGACAGGAGGGAAAGAAAGAAAATGAGAAATAAGTAGAGAACATGAAACTATAAAAATAAGAGAAAAACAACTCCCTTATGTCCAGTCACATGTCCAGTCACAGAAGCAAGATGGCTGCCACTAAACCAGAAAGCGGAAGTCGATAGAACATTAAAAACAAACAATAAGAAATAATGAAAATAAGGACCGAAAAGAGTGAAAAAAAAAAAAATATATATATATATATATATATATATATATATATATATATATATATATATATATATATATATATATATATATATATATATATATATATATATATATATATATACACAGTGAGGGAAAAGCGATTTTAAAAAAAAAATAAATAAAATAAAATATTTTTTTTTAAAATTATAAAAAAAATTTAAAAAAAATTAAATAAATAGATCTAAATAAAAAATAATAAAAATAAATAAATTTAAAAAATAAATAAATAAATAAAAAATAAAATAAAATAAAAAATAAAAATTTTTTTTTTTAAACAAAACAAATTAAAAAAAAAAAATGGGTGATCACATCGAAGTAGACAGTCATAATACAATAGGGACTAGATAGAGAAAGGCGTCTCAGACAAAAGAATGTTGGGTATTCATGCCGTGTTGTTTAAGGCAACCCATAAGATGGATGAGGCGTTGTTCCTGGCGAAACCGACTGTTGGTGTCCGAGGAACAGGATCTGATGGCTGTCACCTGGATGTCAGTGGCACCGTGGTGGTCCGGGCCATTGAAGTGGATGGCCACAGGTGTGGATTTAAACTGAGAGATGTCGTAGAGGTGTCTGCAGAATCGGTCGCCCAGTCGTGTGCCCGTTTGGCCGATGTAAGTAATGGTGCAACGTTTGCATATAATAGCATAGATGATGTTGCGTGACTCACATGTGAAGCCATGGGTGATGGTGAACTTGGCGTTAGGGAATGAGACTGAACATGTTTCGATAACATACTGACATGTCTTTCATCGTGTTCGGTTACATGGCTTGGTCCCAAAGTGGCCATTGTTGACGGTTTTCAAACGGCTATGGACTAGGAGGTCCCTCAAATTTTTATCTCATCTATATGCCAGCAAGGGTGGCTCACTAAACACTTCCCGCGCCTTTGGGTCAGCTTGGAGGAGAGGAAGGTGACGATACAGGATCCTTTTGACAGCAGTGTTGTGAGGGTGATAGGTCATTATTAACTTGACTCTATCAGAGGAAGTGTTATGGCGGGGTTTGAGGGCCTCTAGACGTGAGATAGGGAGAACACGCTCTAAGGCAGAGGTAAGAACATCCTCTGGATACTGTCTGTTACGAAAGAAGTCCAACATTTCTTGTGCTCGGCATAGAAAGTTGTCATCATCTTGGCATAACCGACGGAGACGGAGAAGTTGTGAGAAAGGCAAGGAGTCACGACAAGCCGGAGGATGAGAGGAAGTATAAAAGAGGTAACTGTGTGCATCGGTGGGTTTGTAGTACACCGAAGTGGGGGGGAGTGATGGTGACAACGATGTCGAGGAAATTAACAGAGACAGTAGAGATGTGAGAGGTGAATTGGATCGCAGGGTGGAAGTTGTTAATGAAGTTAATGAACCTAGATAGGTCAACCTCTGGCATATCAGTGAGACCTATGCCATCATCTATGTATCTAAGATACATCAATGGAAAAGGTCCAGGATACTGCTGCCACACCTGATACTCCAGGTAGCCCATGAAGAGGCAGGCATAACTGGGACCCATCTTGGTGCCCATGGCGACTCCACTAATTTGGTCAAAGAACTGTCCATTGAACTCAAAGGAATTGAGTCGAAGGACAAGTTCTGCAAGGCGCAGGAGAGTCTCTGTAGCAATAGAGGGGTGCGTGCGCTGGTCCAGGAAAAACCGGAGAGCACGGAGACCATCAGAGTGAGGAATGGAAGTGTAAAGCGAGCAAACATCTAACAGAAATAAACAGTAGGTACAGTCTGGGGAAAGCTGGATAGAGGAAAAAGTAGTAAGAGCATGGTTTGTGTCCTTTAAGAAGAAAGGAAGCTGCTCTACAATAGGCTGGAAGATGCCATCGAGGAAGTCTGATATATGTTCAGTAGGGCAGGCACAGGCAGAGACAATGGGTCTCCCAGGGTTAGAGGGTTTGTGAATTTTGGGAAGCATATAAAACACAGGCTTGCCCAGACAACTATTGTCAATACGGAGATGAGAAGCGCTAGAAGGTAAGGACTTGTGAGCGATAAGACTTTTGATGGTGTCATGGACCAGACGATTGTTGAGGACTGTCGCATCATTGTCACGGCGCTGGTAGAAGGAGCTGTTGGTGAGCTGCTTATTACCTTCTTGGAGGTACAGGTCCTTGCGCCATACCACAATGGCACCTCCTTTGTCCGCCGGTTTGATAACAATGTCATCTCTGCAGCGGAGCTTAGAGAGGGCATGAGACTCATCAGAAGAAAGGTTGGAATAACGCAGGCTTTGAGGTTGGAGTTGCTGAATGTCATGGAGGGTTTTCTGAATATATAAATCCAGAGCATGGGAAGCCCCAGGAGAGGGTGTAAAATTCGTATTCTTGGGAGGAGCGTAGCGTGCAAAGGCATCATCTGATTCAGCCTGCGATCTCTGAGGATCATCATTGTTGCGGAAATGGAACTGAAGTCGCAGACGGCGATGAAACTGATGAACATCTTGGAGGAGATTGTACTGATCAGAGGATGGTTGGAGAGGGACAAAGTGCAAACCCTTGCTGAGGACCGAAAGCTCACCCTTAGAGAGGGCAAGATCAGCGGGAATACAAACAACCTGGGAACGAGATGGAGTAGAGGAGGCAGGGACAGTATCAGGGAGGACAGAGGCAGGAAAGTTTGTCCTTTTTGTGGGCGGATAAAAAATCATACAGTTGTCGGTTGAGGGTATGGATAATAATGCGGATAATGGGGAAGGCAGGAAAGTAGCTGGAGGTGAGACTACGTAAGTGGAGTAGAAGCTGAGACTGCTGAGCACTGATATCTGCCAGGAGGCGGGAATGGATAGCTGCGACAGCCCGCATACGCTGGAACCCACATGTGGTCTCGATGCGCTGTAAGAGGCGATGTTCGCGAGGGTGAAGTAGGCCAGCTGAGGGGTGGAAGTGGGAAGTGAAGCCATGAGGGAGAACTTTAAGGCGGAGGCAGGTGCGGATAAAGTGGAGATGGCAAGTGAATCTAGTTTTCTTGAATGTAGCAAATGCAAAATCAATTGCAGTGCGAGATATATCAGGTGGTAAGAGGCTGAAGGAGGTGGTTATAGAAGACCGAAGTGAATTAATTAATAAAGTGTTTCAGTGAAGGCATAGTGGCAAATCGAGTGAGACCACACACAAAAATAAAAAAATAAATAAATAGAATATAAAAAAATAATTTAATTTATAGATACAAAGAATAAATAAAAAATAATAAACAATGAAAGTAGGTGAATGGATCGAAAGTAAGAGAGGAGATAAAAGTGAGAAGTGAGCAAACAGGTAGACAATGCAGTCAGTTATGAGGTATGATATAAGTATATGAGGAGAACTGCCGTAAGACAGGGGTAAAACAGTAGAATGGGAAAAAAACAAAAACACACAAATAGTATTACGTCTTACAAGGAGAAAGGACAAGAAAAACCTACATTGCGACCACAAGGCCTTCGTCAGGGACAGACAAACAAGAGACAGGAGGGAAAGAAAGAAAATGAGAATTAAGTAGAGAACATGAAACTATAAAAATAAGAGAAAAACAACTCCCTTATGTCCAGTCACAGAAGCAAGATGGCTGCCACTAAACCAGAAAGCGGAAGTCGATAGAACATTAAAAACAAACAATAAGAAATAATGAAAATAAGGACCGGAAAAGAGTGAAAACAAATATATATATATATATATATATAAAGTGAGGGAAAAGCGATTTAAAAAATAAATAAATAAAATTAAAAATAAAAATTTAAAATTTAAAAAAAAAATTAAAAAAAACTGAAATCAATAGTAGTAAAGTTTTGTTTCTCTTATTGCAACTTTCTATGATAGTTAAACGGTGTCGAGTTGACATATGTAATAAAATAAGTTAATATAACATATTATAATATAGGCCTATTCGTATTTTTCATGTAGTCATTGTCCATGACTCGCATTCATAAGTCAGGACTGGGACATAGGTGGAGCGGCATACAGCCATCTTTGTCTTCTCTTTTTCTGAGGAAATCAGCATGATTTAACTCACAATACTTCATTTAGGACTAGTTCAGTGAGACAATATGTAATGTTTGCAAGAAGGAAGAATTGATGTAAGCATGTAGTGTGAAGAATCATGCAAGTAATTTGATCTCTGAATAGTTGTCTTTGATCACATAATAGAAGGTTGAGAGTTCAAAGGCAAGGTGATAGCATTGATCATTATTCATTAAGTGCAGATTTGGCATACACTATAGTAACTTGCTCTGTTAGTGTTGAGGAATTGAGTCTCAAGTTGAAGCATTGATGTAGTGTGCATTCAAGAAGATTAGTTTCTATGATATTTGAAAAAGTATATTAGATAAGTGAGAAGTTTTCCCCCGAAGTACATTTTCTAGTGTGTCATATGAAATTTGCATTGCAGGATTACATTTCTGAAGAAGGAAAAGACTTATAGTGAATGAACTTCATAATGAATTTATGATGTTCTGATCCTGGTCAACCAGTAGAGCTATACTTTTATGACGTAAATTTAGACAGTAGTCTTCAGTAAGTTACTACTTACATTGTCTACTAGACTGCATTGTCTACTAGGCTTACAAATGGATGTCATACATTGAGCAAAAATTTATGTACAGATTGGACATTCTTTTTTTACCAGGTGATTGAAATCGCAGTTATAGTGGTGAAGTATAGAACTTTTGAGGGCATGGAGGAATGTAGATTATTGTTGATGTTATTTTCCTGTTACCATCGCAAATTTCATTATTGTACAGTAAATATAAAAAGCCATTGTTTTATTATGTAAGAACAGTCCTGTGTTTTGCACTGTCAGTCATTTGTGTCCAGCCTCATGTGTGTAGTTACATACAAGGCCTGAACACAATGATACTATATGTCCGTTACATTGTTATATTAATGAAAAAAAGATTTTTCAGAAACAGAAGTCTGAAAACAATCTGAATTTTTTTTTTTTTACAGTTTTTTTGTCTTTAGTGTAGAGACAAAACACAAAATCTCTACTGCATATGTAGTTTGAAGTAAAATGAGAATACTGCTTGAGAGATCACATAAGCGAAGTCTGCTAGTTCACTGAGAAAAGCCAAAAATCATGAAAATAAAAGCATCAAATAATAGCCAGACTGTGCATGGAGAAGCACCCTAATAAGACATAAACTTAATACTCAAAATTTGGCACTTTGTGAACTAATTGAAGGCCTTAGCTCCTCATGAAGTTAAAAGGCATGTGTCAGGTGAAAAAAGTAGTAAGAATGTTATGAGTATTCCATCATCTCATACTGTGAATTAAATGATGTAGTTTGTTATGCAGGACCCATCCCATTGCTATCAACTCATAAGTAAATGCATATGAAATTATTATTTTTTTTTGCATTTTGCATGTCTGATTTATCTTTCCTCAGATCTTTGGCTTTCTGAACTTTCTGGTCTGGGTGGGCAACTTATGGTTCCTGTACAAGGAGACGCCCTGGTTCAAGGTCCAAGCTAAACCACCCACACAGCCAGGTATTGTGTCCGATACAGATCCTCAGAAAGTGTAGAATCCCTTACTTTTAAACTCGATGAATAGTGTAATGGAGGGGAGAGAATCGTAGTAAAAAAAATAGGTGGAGACATTTTGTTTCTCATATATTACACTGCAGGCTGTAGCAGCATGTATTAATTAAATTCACTTTGGATTTGGTTGCACATCTATTGTAACTTTGGTATTATGATTTTATTTTACAATTTCTCAATAAGTGCTGCTTGTGTCACATGAAACACAAAATATAGATTAGTCAACGTTAACACAGCATGCAGGATGTGCCTTGTTACACAGCTACATAGAAAATGTTTTAGTTATTGCAGCCTAGTACAAGGCCACTTTAAGTCAAAGCCAGAATAGTTTTATTGCTTTTCCTCACAGAACTGAAACCGTTACGTTCTGTCAGGCATTGTTAGTTTAAGATGTTCATGGCAATGTCTCAGGTTCTGTACCTTTCTAGCTTTTTCATTACCTTTTTTGCTGTTGTTCATCTTCATCAGGGTCATCCCTTAGGCCTGGTAACTTGAGTTTTATTATGTTTTAGCATATGTCTTCTTTGTCTTTATTTATTCAGCCAGCCTTTAACATGAAATGCCATTGCTAATGAAGATTATTCTGATTAATTTTTTTTTACCTGTATGAAATTTAAGCTACTGGTGTACTAAGTAGCTATTTACTAGAAAAAAAAATCAACAGGTTATATGAAAGTGTATGGTAGTGTCATGATTCAGTTTCTTCTTCTTTGATCCTTAGCTGCCGACAGCCAAAGCAGTCAGTGACCATCACGCTTGGTGGCATCTTGTAGGACAGCAACGAACTGCTTCCACTTTGCTCGGTCGGTGACCATTCTTCATGCAGTGCCACAGCTCTGGTTCATTCTTTGCATCTCGGCCTCCACAGTTCTCCACCAAATTGTTTTTGGTTGGCTCTCTTTCACTTTCCTTCAGAGGTCCATAGCATTGCTGTTCTTGTGGTGGCCAACCCAACTCCAGCGTCTGCCAGATATGATGGTGTTCATGTCATCTCGGTTGCTTCAAGTAAGCAGTTCTTGGTGATGGTATTCGGCCAAAAAATCCTGAGAGTTTTCCTTATCCAGATTGTATGGAAAGAGGGCAATTTAGACATTTCCTTCTCTGTTACTCTCCGGCATTCTGCGCCATAGAGAAACACTTAATGTACACAGCTCTCGTATATTCTTAATTTGGTGTTTGTGCTGTACTGAGAGGACTTCCTAATGTTGTTTAGACTAGCAAAGGCTGTTCTTGCTTTATTCATTCTGTTGTTGATGTCTTTGCTTGTTCCGCCGTCTGGTGTTACTGTGCTTCCTAGGTATGTAAATGTGTCTGTCTGTTCCAGCTTCTGGTTTCTTATTGTTATGGGCTCAGCATTGCCCACATTGAGTGTCACGGCCTCTGTCTTTAGATTAATGTTCAGACCCACCACTATACTTATTCAGTCTATCTTTTTTCTTGGATATATTGATGTGAATGTGCGAGTAGTGCAATGTCATCTGCATATTTCATATCTTTCAGTGTAGAAAACGTTGTCCATGTTATTCCTCTTGGACTGCTCTCTGTTGTCTGGCGCATCACCCAGTATGTGACTGTCAAAAATAAAGTGGTTGATAAGGAGCATCCCTGTCATACTCCTGTCTTCACCTCAAAAGTTAGGTTGCTCTGCCCAACACTACATGTATATTTAGCATAGAGGCTTTTTATGATGGAAACAATGCAGCTGGGAATTTCATAAGCCTTCAGTATTTTCCTTAGGCTGTCCTTGTGTATGCTGTCAAAAGCCTTTTCAAAATCAACAAAGTTAATGTGTAGCTGCCTCTGCCATTCTGAGCACTGCTCTGTAATGTTCCTGAAGGTGATATGATCTGCACATCTTCTGTTTTTTTTTTTTTAATCCTGCTTGTTCTTTCCTCAGTTTATGGTCTGCTGCTTTTGAAATTATCTGGATAATTATCCTGCCTAGTATTTTACTGGGAGATCATTTCTAGGTGCAGTTTCCATTTCCTTTTGTAGCTGTTGATAGAATGGGTCCTTGACCTCTTCATCGCTGTCATTCGTTGGTGCATAGCATTGTATTATTGAATGTTGGTGATTCAATTTACCCAGATGAAAATGGGTACCTGACTTTGCTCATGAGTAAGGGAAGGCAAAGACAGTGAGGAAGGGAACTGGTCATACCACCAAAAAAACAAAACAGGAATAAGACTTCAGGGTATGTAAATGGTTATGGCAAAATGTAGGACATATATTCATGCTTACACTAATACTTTCTTTCATATGACCTAGTATTGCACTATGTGAAGACCAAATTTTAAAAACAATAATAATAATATATGAGCAGTTAAATGAACAAATATTTTAAACAACAGTCTTTATTTTCTTCCAATACTAACGCAACTAGCATAGATAGATTATCTTTCCACAGCCTCATTTCCCTAGTTCTGTTTAGCTGTTGTTTTTGTTTTGTTTTTTTTCATGCCATGATATTGAACTTAGCATTTCTGTGTAAAACCACACAGCTTTCACCCACATGAATTTTCTTGTTTGTGTATTGATTGTGCATGATTTGCTTCTATTATGACAGAGTTAGCCCAACCGTGACATAGATTTGTTGCATAGGATACTTTTCATTGTCTGGAATGCTTTTTTTTTTTTTTTTAGTGCTTGAACCGTTCTGATTAACGTGCCAAGATATTCCAATGTGCAGATTTATTTCACAAGTGTAATAATCACTCTATACTGCCTTCTGAGGAATTGTATCTCTTGGAAATGGCCATGACTGCTGTCTTATCTCTGTTTAGTCTAAAGCCTTTGTTTGAAACATCAGTAAAGTTGTCAGTATGTTGTAATGTGACCCGTCATCATAACTTTTAATTTAGCCAAGGCAGTTGTGTCATCCATTTCTGCTGAAGTTGTGGTAAATTTCATTTCATACTTCATGGAGTAGGAATTTTGTTGCAGTCAGAGATGTGGATAGGGTGTCTGCTAAAATAAAAAGTTTGAGACATTTTATAATCAGAGGTAACACTGGTACCTTGGTAGAATGATGTCTGCAGATGCAGTTATGGAGCTGTAGTTGATTCTTTGTAATTGCAGGATTTGAGTCAGATACACACAATTCTTGACATGCCGATGCATTTCGAAGCATAATTTGCCTTAACTATTGCTTCACTTTTAATTGTGGTGAGGGTTTGTGATTGTGGAGGGGGTGATATTGGAAGTAAATTTTTGTGTTTGCAGTAAGTGTGTTAATTTACCAATGTTGTAAATGTTTATAATATAAAACTTAATCATTATATATATATATATATATATATATATATATATATATATATATATATATATATATATATATATATATAATATATATATATATATATATTTATATATATATATATATATATATATATATATATATATATATATGAGTATATGATGCTCAAAAGAGCTGATATAAATGTTATGTTCATAAGAGATGCTTATGTAAATGTTATGCTTCTATAAATGTTATTCTAAGAAAAGAGGCTTATGTAACTGTTGTTATTTTAACATGGATGTACCTAACTAGACCACACAGTTTTTTATATTTGGACATGCACCCTAATATAACTGATGGACCATGTGTCTAGGTGAAGCTGGTGCGCCTCACCAAAACGAGGCAAACTTTTTTTTTTTTTGTAATTAAATAAATGTTACCCTCATTAGAGAGGGAAGTTTGGGTAAATATTGTTCTCAGATGAGAAGAGAAGCTTATGATAAATGTAGTAATGGTATCTGACCTGCATAAATATTAGCTTCCAGGTTGTTCTTTGCTCCTTAACAGTCTGACCTCTTAAGTGACTTTATGGGGGTAAAAAAATGTGTTCTTATGTTTAAGCTGAAACAGTTAACATTGAAATGTGTGCACTTTATTTTGTTTTTTTATTCATACATACTCATCAGTGGACGTTGATAGTTTGGTTGCTTTTCTGAATCACTGCCATGTTATATAATTGGCAAGGTTATCTCTTTGATTCCCTAATTATTTTTCACCCTGTTCAAGAATTATCTTTAGAAGAATTCTAAACTGTGAAGTATACCATTTTTTAGTGTAAATTTTGTGTAAATCTTCTGTGAACATGCACATATTATATTTCAAACTGAAGGGAAATGGATAGAGTCAGAATATGTTAGTATTTATTTGTTAATTTGTTAGTATTAACACTAGTATGTTTGGCACACATAAAAACATGTTACATGTAAATTGAAAAAGACTCAGAAGTTCACAATAGAATATGAACTTACCAAAGACGATTTATTGCTGTAGATAATAAAACTTTATATTTAGTCTTAAAACATCAAGGTAATGATTCAAAGGTGTTGTGATCCTATGGATCTCATCTCATTGTAACATCACCGGCAATGAAGAGGCTGACAGAGTGGCGAAGAAAGGTGGAAAGCTACTTCAGCCTGATGCAAGCATAACTTTCGAGGAGGCAGAGAGTTTTATCAGATTCAGATACAGAATCAAATGGGATGTAGAACATCCAGGTCACACACAAAATGATGCATACTACCAGCTCAACCGAAGAGAACAAGTGGTAATCTTCAGACTCCGCATAGGCCACAACAGATTGAGATACCATCTATTCAACAAGCTAAAGATAGGAACTGCCGATCAGTGTAACTGTGGCACTAATAAAATGACTGCTGAACATCTGCTTCACAGATGCCCAACATATGCAGAACAGAGAAAGCGCATATGGCCCACACCAGTATCATTCGTGAAAGAGCTCTACGGAGATTAGCCTCAAACTGACTACTGCTTTCTTTGAAAACATTCAAGTAGACGTCTGTGAGTGTACGAAGAAGAAGAAGAAAAAACATCAAAGTAATCCATGTACAAAGTAATAAAACATTGAATATGGCCACATTTAGTATTATTCACATCATTTTTACTATGATCCCTTCTAAAAATTACTAACTATATATATACAATATTGCACTTCGTAATTTTCAAACAAATAAAGTAGAATAACATCATATTAAAAACTGTTTTCATTTGTTTCAGTTTTAACAATATCCCTTGCTTCTTCTTCTACCTATGATTAGTCATTAGGTGTGACTGTAGGAATAGTATGTGGATTTTTGATGAGCAAGGCTAGGGCCACAACCACTCATCAGCTAAATCTGTTGTGTTAAGATTGACCAAGTTATTTTCTTAGGAGGCTTAGAATCTGTATATATAATGCATGACACATTTCTGTAGCATTAACAAAGAGAAACACAAATACGGGAATCGGGAATAGTCACACTCGTTGTAATAATAACATCAAAACATGTACATGCTGCTTAACTACACTAAAATTGGTTGTTTAAATAGTAATGGAAGTCATCTCACGTGTTTAAAACAAGGACTGGATTAAACAGGTTAATTTAATTGCTTACTAATGAAAAACTAAAAACAACGCTCTCACTGCTGTTCCGGCACCGGTGTCAAAAATGACCAGTGGTCTGACCCTTGTTCTGGAGTCAAAGAGTTGATAACGTCCAAACTTCACCCCCCTCCTCCCCTCTCCCCGGGGAAAAAAACATTTATTTTAAATATCTGTTGGAAAATTTGAGTCATATGGAAAATTATTTCATGATGTCTGAGAAAAGTGACTTGCTTAATCAAATAAATAATTTATTTCACATCAGTGTCTTGAAAGCTGAAATGTATAGTCATGTGGAGAAAAGGAATTCGTCCTATTTGGATGTAAGGGGGATTAGTAGGGGTGGATAGGACATACCATCAGGAAACAAATTAGCAGTATAACCAGACATGCCCACTTCTGGAACCCACAAGGGAAGAGAAAGGTGTGGAAACCGTAGATAAACTTAGAGAACTGCAGAAGAGGAACCCAAAACAAGTAGAATGAGTAGAGCTAAAACAATTTGACCAAGAATAGAAATTGGTGGCTAGCAACGTTTGTATCTATATGTTCCAATGAGAATTAATAGCACTGCGGTGTTAGTGATAATGTGGAATATTTCTATACTGTCTTTTGCTGCATCTTTCTGGAGGTTGAATTTATTGTGGTTTTAATAATATCTAGGATTTATGTTTTGTGGATGTTGAATTTAGAAATGGCCATAGCCTCCACAGATAGCCAAAGGGTAATGAATGACTAACATGTATGGTAGTATTGACTTCTTTCACACTTCTGTGCGATCAACCTTCTGGAGCTTGAATCAACTGACTTTTAATTTCCTGTGACCTCATTAGTATTTCTGGATCTCTGTCTCTCTCTCTCTTTCTTTTTTCTGTATCTCTCTCTCATTCACATGTCTGTCTCTCTCATCTATCCTGTCTGTTCAGAAATAAACAAGGAGGAAGACTGAGGAATGTGAATAGTATATAATAAATGAAAGTAGAGTAATGATAGACACTTGTGAGAAAGAAGGACACTAGACAATAGAAAAGTAACATAATTGATAGGCTGTCCAGGGATTCAAACCAGGGACCATCTAAACAGCACCATCACCTCTTTGTGAGAGTGAACAGTGACAGGGCACATGACCAGCTAAGCATCCCAGAAACTGCATCACTGGGAACAGTTACTGTAATGACAATGTCTGCAACTATGGAATATAGCACCTGAAATGACCCAGACATTTTATAGGCTGTACCACCTTCATGATTTTTCTATTCACAAGTGTAGACCAAAAAACACACAAGACAAAGGCCATAATATTGTATCCAGTAATTCTTAAAAGAAATATTTATACTAACTAACAGCGTTGGCTGGTTTAAAAAAAGAATTCATGAACACAGAAATAAACAAATAGATAAACCCAAGGTATGTGGGTAGTAAACAATTAATTAAAACTAGCAATAACCCATCAAAATTGACAGGTTTTTAATTGCAGCCATTTTATCATTTTGATCCATAATAATAAGTCTGCAATGCTTTAAATTAAAATTTTGTCTTGAAGAAACACTCAAAAACTTACATTTTAAGGTTATTTTTAAGAAAATGATGAGTTAAATCCATTTACCGAATGAAACTGGACAGAAGAGTATCTTGATTGTCTGTTGATTTAATCTGCATCTTCGCACCTTCCTGTCTCCAGTTCATGTACTGTTTATCAATTGTGTTGTTGGCTTCTTTCCATAATCAAACTGTTCATGCACACCATCATTTGTGCACTTTTCTATTTTCAGGAGAGTACATATAAGGGAAACAATACAATTGTTGTCTAACTTTCAACCACAGTTGCACCCCTTAGCTGTGGTTGAAAGTTAATGTACTCGCTCGAAAATAGAAAAGTTCGCAAATGACGGTGTGCATGATGTAAACGACCGACCAACATACTTACGGTGGGAATTATGGTATTGGATAGGTAAATGGTAGGCTCGCATAAGAAATAAAGGGCAGTAAACAATTAGTAAAGTAAGAGAAGTGATGGGCATGCAGAGGATCTTAACCAGGGCTGTGGAGTCAGAGTCTTGGAGTCTGTCATTTTTTTTAGTTGATTAGGAGTCACTAAAAAATGTCTGGACTCTGAATTTTATGCCATATGACTAGTAATAAAACTGTAGTCGGAGTCACTTGTAAAATTTCAGGAGTCTGAAAATTTTTGGGCCGGCTCCTTAGCCCTGATTTTAACCAGAGACCATCCAAATGGTGCCATTGCTTCGCTGTGAAAGTGAACCCAGGACACTCGACAAGCTAAATACTCCTGAAAATAAAGGGCATCTCCTGGCTTAATCACTCTCATAACACTACATGCAGCTATTGAATTTAGGACTTGGATCTTGCCTGTTACAGTGTTGTAGTTTAGTCTTCTCTATAGTTTTACAAACCACATCTCTTTCTTCTGTTCTTTTTTATTTAGATCATGTCCTTTGACAAGAAATTTTGTACACTTCTCACATGTGTTCAAATGATTTGTTCCTTCTACACTTGCGTCTGTTGTGGTTTTGTTGGTTTGCAAGTCAGATCTAGGGACTAGTCAACTTTAGTGTCTGTTATGAGCTGTATACAATTTTTGCTTGATTAAGCATTTTAAAAATATTTCATATATACATGTGATGCCATGTGCAGCTCTGGTGAGGGGGAGGGGGAATGGTTCTCTGAGGTGACAAAGAAAGAATAGAACCATTACCCCCCATCAAGCATGTCATAAGAGTTAACTAAGTTGTGTGCTGAGACTGCCAACTTTACTGTGTAAAACATTGCTGCAGAAACTAGCACTGACAAGGCACACAAAGTAAATTTGGTGCCAGCTTTCAGCATGCTTCTATAGGAGCAAAGTGAGAAAGAGGGAAAAACATGATGTACATGTAATAAAAAGTTCAGTAATGTAAGATTTTTGTGGCATATGACACCAGGGTAAATAAGACTGTAGTTTGTATGCAGTAGATGTATATCTCAGAACAGTATTTATCCTTCTCTTTCCCAGAACCTGTGTTCTCCATATCTAACACAACATAGGCTTTTACAGTGGGTATCTCTTCAAACCTCACTACTATATGTAGTTATCAATAGAAAATGAAATTTTATTGTGCTTTTTTTTCATAATGCTAGCCTTTTCTTCATTAGTATTTTTTTTATTTTCGACTTCTGTGTGGTCACAGGATGATATAGTATACTATATCTAGGTCTTTTTTATGTTGATTGTTTTCCTCAAACTTTTTTTTGATATCACATTAAACGTTAAAATTAAGCTTGTTGCAGACATCACATCATCTGTGAACAAGATGACAAAATGCCACAGTGTCAGTCATAGGTCCTTTATTTTCTTTAAGGTATAGAGCTTAGGCTTTATTTGACAAAAGTGGTTTTATATTGGTTAGAAAACAATGATGTCCAGACTGGCGGATTTAGTAAAACAGTAGCAGGTATGTACCAGCAATTTTAGATTTTGGGGAAAAATGATATTTAAATAGTATTATTACAGGTGCTACTGTGAGCCATTCGTATTACAGTTGAACATCTTCAAAATTATGCACTGTAGAAGCTGCTGAAATGAAATATAAAGTATTCTTGACTTATAAAAATATATATATATATATTTCAATTTATTGCTTATTTCTATTAAAATCTAAACAAAGGAACATTTCATTTAATTGTATTGCTTTTTTGCTATTATACATATGACTGATTTCATGGCTTTCTGTCATGTATTCATTGCTGAAGCGTTCTGTGTGAAAGTGTTTTAAATTTTGCCTTGTTGAGCAGATAAATCATAGAAAGTATGAAAGTTGTCACAGGGTTGGACATCTCATTAGATTCATTAGTGCTGTTGTATAATTGCCAGAGTGGTTATTAAAATGTTATCATTAATTTACGTTCAAAATTGTTTTTCATCTCTCTCTTTCCTTGTTGCCAGAATGTTTCATTACTGTCATATGAAAGCCTTAGGAATGTGTTATTGCTGTTCACAAAGTGTATCACAATGCATAGCTAGCCATTTAATCATCAGTCTACATGTTAACAGCTCTCAGGATGGAAATGTAGTACCACTCCTGCCTTTATGTTACATAGGTTAACAAGTCTTCAAGAAACATTGTACTGGTATAGCCTGTACATTGAACAGTGGGCAAGCCTTCTACTGTCTAAAATATTATTAGCCAAACACTTCTAAATTTTACAGTGATTCTACAAATATTATGCACTAGATCAGGGTTTCTTAACTGTTTTTGTGCCGTGGACCCCTTTTTATTGTCTGATGAAGGCTATTGACCCCTTTGATTGTGTGATGAAGGCTATGGACTCCTTTGATTGTGTGATGAAGGCTATTGACCCCTTTGATTTTCCGATGACGCTATTAACCCCTTTGATTGTGTGATGAAGGCTATGGACTCCTTTAATTGTGTGATGAAGGCTATGGACTCCTTTAATTGTGTGATGAAGGCTATGGACTATTTAATTGTGTGATGAAGGCTATGGACTCCTTTAATTGTGTGATGAAGGCTATGGACTCCTTTAATTGTGTGATGAAGGCTATGGACTCCTTTAATTGTGTGATGAAGGCTATGGACTCCTTTAATTGTGTGATGAAGGCTATGGACTCCTTTGATTGTCAGGTGAAGGCTTATGGACCCTTCTTGCAAAAAATGTACATAAAAGCATAATTTTACATCTTAGGTTATGTACATAGACCTCCTTGAATCCATAAATGGACCCCAAGTTTAGAAACCCTGCACTAGATGTAAGAATGAACTGTGCTTTCACATACTGAGCCACATACGTGCAATCAGCTAATATATAAACAGTTTACTGTTTCTTGTCACCCCACTGTCATTTGAGATCTTTTTTCACCCTGGGATAGCATCCCATCATTCAGTACAATTTGTTGAAAGTTCATCATCTCTAAGAGTACTTTTGTTCTCTGCTGTAAATACAGTAATTCTCCTTTCCCATGAATGGCTTTACCCAATTCTGTCGGATTATTTTCTAGCCTTTCCATCCAATTTTTTTTTAAGGACATAGCCTTATCTTTACTACAGGTTTGGTTTTTTTTCAATGCACAGGAAACTGACGTTTATCTTGTGCATGAAATACCCAGATGTGGGTCATAATTAGGGTGTATTGTGTTCTTTATTCTGTATAGTTTATTGCACTTGTTTTGTTTGTTTGTTTTTTTTTTTTGGTTCTTCCAATTTGTTCTTTGTAGACTTTTGCTGTCTCTGTATTAGTTTCTATTTGTCCACCACTTCAGCACGCTCATTTTAGGATACATTTTTTAAATAAATAGTATTACATCAGTGGGAGCTTGCCAATTTAATTACCTACACACAACACAACGTTTCTCAACATTCCAGTGTAAAGGAGCACCATCCCCTAACCGCTAACAGTTTCCTTCATATTTTAGTAAAAATTGTGTAACCCTTATTGTGTGAAAGATTCAAGTTTCAAATATTGTTGTATTCAGTTATATCACAATATTTGCTTTATTTCATCATGACTTTGTCACATGTTTGTCTTCATACCTATTGTTGGAAAGTAATGCTGCTTGATTCTAACATTCTCAGTGTTCAGTTTAGTTCCAGTAGTCTCTTGCTTACAGTGTTACCTAAAGATGTTCCTGTAAAGCACATATCTGTATTCTTGGCTTGACTTGTACAATGTAAAGGGAAATAACTGACAGGGCTTAGGTCTCGGGCTAAAGGCCAGTTGTTACAAGAAGCCAAACCAAAAAATAATAAGACATTGTTTGAAGAAATATTTTGAAACATAATCAAAAGTGTTGTACCTTTTATACTTACATAGTCAAACCTTTTTACTTGTAGGTTATGTAACGTACCACTGTATGCATCATCATTTTCCTTTGCGCTCTCTCTATGTGAGCATAGAGCCACCACTGGTCCCTTTGTAGGAAGCCTCCATCAAACATTCATATTCTCCTGCAGCTGTTGTTTCTGTGGCAATTTGTTTTACATGATGAGGTTTCCAGCTTCATGGGCAGCCTCATATTTGTTGCCTTGTATGACATGCCTGGGGGCCCAGGAGCTACGTGGGGCACTGTATACATGCTGTTTAAAAAAAAAAAAAAAATTTTGCCTCGTTTTGGAGAGGCACGTCCCATTCAACCTAGTGGGTTATATAAGGGCGCATGTCCAAATGTAAAAGACTTCAGGTCTTGAAACAATAAATAAATCTATACATGCTGATGCTTAATTATTTTATTATAGAGAAATGACAGATTTAAATAAACAAAGATGATTTTTATCATCTGAATTCTATCTAGGATTTTATGTAGGACAATCAGTTCTGTTACATAGTGTAGATGCGTAGGCATATATATTCTAGAATATTGTGTAGACCCATCATTCCAAGCTGTTGTTGTAGACACATCACTTTTTGTTCATAAAGTAGACCAGTCACTTTTGGTATGTAATTTAGGCTCATCAGTTTTAGCGTATAATTTAGCTCAACATTTTTAGTGGATTGTGTACAAGAAACAGTTCTACAGTGTAATATAGGCTCATCATTTCTTCTGTACAATATGGGAAGCATTTCTAGAATTTAACATAGACCTATACGTTTTATATAGTCCATTTCTAGAGCATAGTGTAGGCCCATTATAATTTTTCACCACCAGCCGATTGAGGATGTTATTTCAGTCCTAGTGCTTTAACCATTTAAAAAAAAAAAAAATTAATGACTAAAGTATGCAAGAAACGATGGTATATTAATGTTATACCAATAAGTTTTACCACACAGAATTTCCTCACAGTTCTTAGATAGTCCAACATATATCTCATATTTTGAAACCTTTGCCATATAAGATGTGTGAAGCATTGTCATGTATGTGAATTTGTGTGATATATTTCCTGCAGGAGAGAGCCCGAGCTCTGGCAATGTGTATTAGGTTATCTGGGCAGCAGCTGGCACTACATTTTCCAGTGTAAGTAAACATCCTGACAACCCCAATTTCTTATCTTCCCCCAGATTCCCCACACCACATTACTTAGCCTGCCCTACATCTCTTGTTTTACTGGGCCACATATAGCCACTTAACCTTTGTTCGTTGATTTTTTTTTTATCTTTTCCCTGTTAAGCTTTTTAATATTGTTTATACAGTACTTACACTGCAGATTCTTTAATTTATTAATTTTTTTAACCAGTTACAATTTTGCATTGCTAACAGTCAGTAAGGTTGAAAGTGGTTTTGAACCAATAGACTTGTTAAGTTTTTCTTACCTCCTTCTTTACCTAATTTTGACTGAATTAATGAAATTAGCGATGTGGTGAATAACACTTTATTGTGAAACTGACATTTAGTAGTGAGAGTTTTGATTTGTGGTAAAATGTTTCACTGTAAGTATATTCCGTTTGATAAGTGACATTTGCCAGAACAAAAAAAAAAGATGAAACAGAAAGTACATCCTCTTTCAGTATAACAGAAGGATTATAATGCTAGGTTTCAGTTTAAATGTCTGTTTTTCTTTTTCACTAAGTCTGAAATTCTAGCACTTGGTATGGAGAGAATACAATGAAAAGTGTAGCCTCCATAAGTTTCGTATTGCAGAAGAAAGAAAAATTGATGTGTGAATTTTGGTATGGGGTTTGTTTTGATTATTTGCAAATTTAGAATTATCGTCAGTTACACTTTCTTTTTTTTTTTTTTTTTTTCTGAATTCTGGTGAAGGCAGCAGTCTAAATATCTACTGTTTATTGTTTACCACATTTTTCTGCAACTGATCTATTTTTATATAGTTCATTGCGTGTTCATTTACCTTTTATTTCATTTGGTGTGTGTAAACATGTGTGTTAGCATGCCATGCTCACATGAGGTATGTGTATGTGTGTTCATTCTGGCTTTTACAAAACAGATGGTTGACAGTGTTAATATTGTCTTCTTTCACCTTTCAACTCTCAAAAGCCATCAACAAATGTATGCCAAGTCACCCTGTCTCATGCTTCATCCCCTTCATGTCTGTCTCCAGTTCTCTTTTCCATGTGGTCTTTGGTCTCATACCCAGTGGATTCCAGAACAGGGATTGTCTATGCCCTTCCACCTTGTCTCGCAGAGTCCCAGGATATCTATCTTATAATTCCACATTTATGCTGCCACCTGTACCATTTTCCCTTGTTCTGTCAGTGTCCAAACATTCCAGGTGCCAAATCTGGAGGTTCTCCTAGAAGAAAGAAGGTTAGTCAGCAACACAGACTCCTTTCGGTGTTCTCTGTGTTGCATCATGCACCTCCCTGCCAGAGGACCTTCTCATGTCTTGATTGGCTGAGTTTTATATTCCTTAGTTGACCTGTCCATTGTTATTTGTGGTTTAACGTGTTTTTATAGGATGGGGTAACCAGCCTCATGCCCAACCTTATTTAGTCACTTTGTACGAAATGCAAGGTAGGGAAACGTGTTACTATTCTTTGCTCCTCTTTTGGGCCCCGGTAACAGACGGGTGGGCAGTGATATATTGAATACATAATACTGTACTGAAGAACACATGGAGAAGAGAGCTGGCGACAGAAGTGAAAATGATGAGTGAGACATGGAAATACTGTGAGCTGATGGCACGTGACAGACAGACTTGGCATTTGTTTGTGAAGGCCTATGCTCCTTGGGGAGCTAAAGGGTATTGATTGATTGATATTACGATATTTATTAACCACCTTCTTATGCACTAAGGTTTATAAGGTGCAGTTATGGGAAAAAAATTATCTTTTCTTCTTTGTTGCTACAGTAAATAATCAGCAGAAGTAAACTTGACCTGATGAATTAATAATTTTCCCACATTCTGAAAAGAATGTATTAATTAATTAATTAATTATTGTTGTTTGCTACATAGATGTGCTTGTGCATGAACTTAAAGGCTATGGATATCAATAAATTTATGAATTATACCACGCAGTCAGATGCAGACAGTTTTGTTGAAGCATGCAGTTCAGTCTGCTTAACTTGAACTCATGCAAACTGATTTTCACTTCTCTTAACTCTTACTATCCGGCAAGCCCCGTGAAGTGGCGCGGGTTTAGTACCAATTTTACGGCTCGCCAGTTCAAGTGGCGCGCGACGGTAACGATAGCTAAACTAGCGCGTAAAAATGCGGTTTTAGCTCCCGTATAGTAAGAGTTAAGGCAGATCACATTTTGCATGCCAAACTCCTTTGCCTTTGTTTGAAAGGTCTGGTTAAGTCAAGCTATGATAAATTCATTTTTATAAGGGTGGAGAAATCATGTAGGTCCTTTGTCAAGCTTTTTCCTCCATCTTTTATGGCAACATTACAAGTTTCATAATTTAGATTTTTTCTTTTTTTTCTTTCAATAAATGTTCATTAATTTAGTTTGTCCAAAATCTACCAGTTGTAGCTTATCAAATTTTAAATTTGTGCTGTTTGCAAAACAGTTCAACTTAATATATCTGATGTCATGTTCTTGCTTATTCTTTTTATGGGTCATTTGCATTGACATTTAGTGTGTATGTACACAAGTAGTTCAATATGTTGAACTCATTTTGTTTTTCAGTTCTGGTAAGTCTGATATCCTGGTAATCTTCTGAACTTTAAGTAAACCTCATCTTACTATGACAGTTATGTTCTCTTTCCATGGAGCCACTGCCTTGAGACTGTGATATTGTTATCCAAAATATCAGTGTAGATCTTGACACATTAATAGTGCACCATTGTTAAATGGATATTACACAGTTTCATGTGAGAATGTAAAACAGTGTCTGCCCATTATTAACATTTTACTGGCAGAACCCACAACATAAGTTTATAACCTGTGGAGCCCCTTACATATGACACTACTGCTACATGGCTAGAATTTTAGACAGGTATTAAAAACATTGACTTGGTAAAAGCACTCATTAATTACAGACACATGAAATTGACAGTTCTTCAAAATAGCAGCCGACTGAAATGCCCACTCGTCAAATCTCTCTAGGACATAAATGACTCTGAGTACCACTCTCAGTACCAGTGGAACAAGAGATGCTCAGGGTGTTTGATAGTACACACATCGAGGAAACCTGTTGAAAACATTAAAAAGCAGACTTTGTTCTGGACTTCCCAGGGTAAGAGGTAGAGGCATACCAAAAAACTCATTAAAAACTGGAGACAGACATAAAGGGATAAAGAAGACCTTAAAAGGATGGCATGAGATGGGAAAGCTTGGCCATGAGTTTGTTGAAGACCTTGTGCTTGTTAGGGAGCTGAAGGGTAATGAATGAATTGAGACCCGCTCAACTCTTTAAAATTGTTTACTAAAAACTGTCTTGTTGCCTGATCACTGTGCTTTCTCAAGAATTAAGGATCTTAGAAAAGACCAGAAAATCTAAAAACTATCCTGGTGAGTCAGCAGGTGAAAAGAATTGTCTTAACTTGAACCACAAAAAGGGATTACAACTTCCAGAAAGTTTTGGCAAGTGCCACCCCTTTGCCCCAAACTTTTTCTTAATAACCTTACATACCAAATATGCGAATAAATCGGGAATTTTAGAGCACATGGAAATTAATCCAGTATTGATAATAGCCTGACAGATTTCCCTCATTATTTCAAATATTTATTTATTTATTCAAGGGGTCTCACAGACTCCTAACTTTGCCTCACAGAACCCCAGGGTTCCGTATAATATTGGTTGGGAATCACTGTCTTAGAGGATAGAAGAGCTTCTTAGCACTAATGTTACTGTCAGAAAAACATAACAGAAAAACTGCCCTTTAAGCTTTGTTTATGTTATCTCTTGTGAGCTAGAAGAATACACACACAAAATATTACATATTTTAATCATGATTACACACAGGGTGCACAGCAGATATCTTTATTTGTGGAGCTTTGCATGAACTCTGACCATGTGTATATCTAAAATTTAAAGCTCACAATATTTGCTAATAAGAAAATGTAAGGATATTGCTGTTTGAGTTTTCTGTTGCCACTTCATGGTCACCATTCAGCTCCCCAATGAGCATTAGGCCTTCAACAAACATATACCAAGTCTTCCTGTCCCGTGCCATCAGCTCAAGGTCTTTCCATGTCTTCTTCATGGCTATCTCTAGTTGTATTCTGCATATGTTCCTTGGTCTCCCTCTGTCTTACCCTGGGGATTCCAGAACAAAGACGACCTACTAATGCTATCAACAGGTTTCCTCAGTGTGTTTTCTATCCATCTCAAGTGTCTTCTTCTCATCTCTTGTTCTGCTGGCACTTGTCTGGTTCTTGTCATCTGTTCTACATTAGTGCCATACTACTTCAATCCTTCTATTCTACGCAAGCACCCATTTATGAAGGTCTAGAATTGTGGTTGTTGTTTTTGTGGTTCATCATGGTTCATAATCTATACAATAGGACTGACATTTGAATTGAAGATTCTGATTTTTGTGTTGGACTTGATTTTTGCCACTAATTTTTTTTTTTTTTTGCACAGCCATCATGATTATTATTAATGTGTTGAATTCATATTGAGATCATTAATACTTTTATGAAAAAATCTACACATAAATGACATTGTCTTTATAAAGCATGTGGAGGGTAGATTATACTTCAGCTTAACAGTAAATATTAATTAAATCACAATCTAGATCACCTTTTGACATTTCTCTTTCTGTGATGGCAGGCAGCAGCATCAGCAGGTGGTAACATTCATGGAATTAAGGATAAGACTGGCATCATCATCATCACAGTTACATCACCAAACTACCATTTTGTAGAGGTCTATAGCTTTGGTGTTTATGGTTGAATTACAGTACAGCCTGGCATTGGCCCATTGTTGATATAATGTCAAATCTAGATTGCATTCAGATAGTTTCAGACAACACAAAGAGTAATGTCTAATAAGTCAGTGCATAATAAATTATGATATTATTTAGGTAAGTAGTGTAAATATGAGAGTCTGAACTTGTCTTTGGCTGATGCAGGTCGACTTGCCCAGAATCGTGATGCATTCAGAGCAGCTGTAATGGAGACAACGTTCTGGAAAGAATATGTCACATGATGATGAGTGTAAATGTATTAAAGCGATGGTTACAGTTGGTTCCTAATTTGAAAATCATTGACACCATATAGTTTTTGTCTCTTAAAGAATATCCAATCAGTGGACACCATTTCATTCATTGTCCTTTTTCCTAGTGGAGCATGGTCCCCTTGCAGGAAGCCTGCACCAAAGATTCTCATGCTCTCACAGCAGCAGTTTCTGTAGTAATATGTTTTAAAGGATGAGGTTGCCATCCCTATGCATAACCTCATATTAGTTGTCTTCTACAACATGCCTAATGGAGCAGTAGTTCTATTCTTTATTTGTCTCATCAGATTCCCCCCCCCCCCCCCCCAGAAACTACACGGGGGCTATAGACACC
Source organism: Oreohelix idahoensis (assembly GCA_024509875.1). Taxonomy (NCBI): domain Eukaryota; kingdom Metazoa; phylum Mollusca; class Gastropoda; order Stylommatophora; family Oreohelicidae; genus Oreohelix; species Oreohelix idahoensis. The sequence goes on along the minus strand of JAMPIV010008952.1, from coordinate 59,231 downwards.
ATGAAGCCAGCTCATCAGTTGGCTCTTTTTAGAAGGTAATTTCCTGTCATAATGAACACTTTCTTTAAATTCAGATAGAAAAAACTGGGGAGTCTTTGTACCCAAGGAAATATTTATGTTCTGTCAGTAGCTAATAAAGTTGATTGACAGTGTCTAACAATTTTTTTTTTAAATCTTGTTATAACTAACTGCAGACGTGTATTGTACACCTGAATGCACACTTTCTTACTTCACTGACTTACTGTAGCATGCTATTCTGTGAAGGCTTAGGTGGACTGGGCTTTAGTCATACTAAGTTATAATTTTTCATTGTAAACAAACTTCAACTATTTTTTTTTAACTTGTACAGTTGTAGAATGCACAGAGCTGGCTGATTATTTGGACCTGATGATACGAGTTAAGCTCAAAATACCCATTATAAAATGTTTATTTCCAAAGTTACTTCCATATGTTTATCATGATCTGAGCTGTGTCAAGTTGCCATTTTTGTTCTTATTACTGTATTGTCAAATTAAAATTTGTCTCAGTTGTATTTGTAATTACAACTGCTATTCCTACACACATTAAGCTAAAAAGCCATAATAATTTGTGGAGCCAATGCCTTTGTTCAGTTTCACGATTCCATCTCACTAGCATTGATGACACTGATAATTCATTCCTTTAATTTTTCAGCTAACACATAGCAATAAACAGAAACATTTTTTATTAAATCTTTTTACTTTTGTTAGCCAATACCACACAAATAGAAAATTCAGATTTCAAGGTTACATTTATTCTGCTTTTGAAGATAATATTTGCTCTGTTCAATTATGTTTAAAAAATTCACACACTAAATGAACTGCACATTAAGCAAAACCTATTGCTATTTATAGTGTAACACTTCACACAAAAAGAAAAGTATTATATTAGACTATTTGCCCTTCCATTTCATTCACATAAGAATTTCTGATGTTTTACATGTTTATGTGAGGGGAAAACCTGAGAATTTGTACAGATTTGCACAAAGTGTCTGAATAATCTGAATGCAGTCTAGATTCAATACTTTATCAACAGTGAACTCAGTCCCTGATACTTTGGAATGTGTGCTTGGTTTTTAACTGTTGTGATGATCATAGACAAAATAGAAAGCTCAAGTCATTTCAAATTGTAGAACTCTATTCTAGATTATTTATGTGGAGATATTAGCTATTTGCTGGTTTATATACTGCACATTTTACAGTAAGGAATCACATAAGAAGAAGACGTAACCATATTGTTGCTGTCCTCACCTGTCTCTAAACAATTAGTTCCTGGAGCAGATTTATACAGACGTGAGAAAAACAAATGAAATGTATATTTACACATCTTAAGTATTGCTGTTAGCTGTAGGGACATATTTGGCATGAATATAATGTGATATTTCTGTATTTGCACTTCAGTTTGCATTTAAATGTATTACTGTGTCATTTTATAGCTGTCATATAATCATGAGACCCAAAGGTCTTTTATATTTGGACATGCGCTCTGATATATCCGACTAAGTTCAATGGGACGCCCCTCACCAAAATAAGACAACATAGTATTTTTAAAAGAAGCTGACATTAAATATTATCAGCGATAAGTAAGATTAAATTCAAGCTAAATGTTAACATAGTGAATGTAAAATATAATTCATGAAGAATAGTTATGGGTTTATGGAGTTGCAAGAACAATATGGCGAACATAAGGCCTTCATAAGAGCAAAGAAATGACAGAAATGGGTGATAGATCGTGAAATAAAGAAGCATACTCTAAATTATTAGATTGCAAGAACCAACAGTACAGGCTTTACATTATTCCAAGAAGGTCAAAAAGATGCTCCTGTTTATCACCTATTGAACAAGTTTGTAAAAAGAAACAGGTCTAAAAGAAATTAATCAGGAACTATCAAGAAACATTTTTTTAAAGACAGAAAAGAAAAGAAAACATACAACAGATTGTTGTACTACAGAAAGAGAGAGTGGTGGAAACGGGGGAAGTAGTGAAAGAAATGTGTTTGTAACTTCAATAATTTTTTTTTTTTAATCCTATGAAGATGCAGAAACTTGAAAAGGTCCTCAGGCAGAGGTTTGTAATATGTCTACGCAATGAGGCCTTTGGCAATCCTTGTGAGAAACGATTTTCACAAACAGAAGAACTTCATAAAACCTAAAAACATGACTATATCTGGGCTGCAGCATCCTAAATATCCATTTTTACTACAATCTTTTAAAATGAGTAGATAATCATTGCAGCAAGGGAGCTGTCATGAAGATGTTTTTTAAAAAGTAATCTTTGAAATGACATTGACCTGTTTTTATGAGGTCCTACATCATACACAGAATGAGAGATCATTTCCTCTTTAAGCAACTACTGGGTTTCACAGGGTCAACCCGCATCTGTTGGATGCTGCAGGTGGAATTGAAGGGGTGGAAATTTTTTTTATTGATTTCAGGATCAGATCTCAGAAGTAACCAATAGAAAATTTTAATGTTTTAACCTGTACACTGTGCAGATTGAAGGTTACAACCAACTTAAAGCACAAGTAGAGCTGTCCAACCTTATGATGAGAACAGATTCAGCGATTTAACTTAAACATGCACTGAGTGTTGGCCATTTTAATTGTGTGATTTAGAAAAACTGTTGCTCTGTTTGTGTATTATATTTTGTATTTGCTCTACAGTTGTACTGCATTTACCATATTTATTCACCAGCTTAAGACTAGCTTTAACAATAAAGTAAGGAGAGTTAGCTAATTTGTCAAGTATTTGAATGAAAGATATAAATAAATGTTCTACCATCTGTTCAAGGATAGCCTCATCATGCACTGTACCACCGTAATCCTGCCGCATAATATGGTTTCTTATTTTTTTTTTATTTCACTGTGGTCATGGTAGACTTTATTTAATGAATCCTTTTCATTGATGGATTTTGTGGTGACAATGTGGTTTAGTAATTTGGTGTATTTCTACCGGAGAAGTAATTCTATGATGAAATTAGTCTTGAAGATTATTAGTTGAATGTTTATTAATATTTTTTGTTGTTGTGTTGATGTTGTGCTTGTGATGGTCTTTCCAGGTACACAGATATTCATTTCTGTTTTCATTTGAGCATTTAAAGTAATATGTTTGTATGTGTGAGTTTGTAATGAATTCTTTTTTGAGTTCTGATTTGTGCAAAAGGTTCTGGTGAAAAGAGCACAGAGAAGAACATTGGTATGACAACATGAGACACTAAGCCATAAAGAATTTGATGGAGGTGAATGGAGACCTGTAGTTATTAATGTCCAGACATGAGAAAATCTAAGAATGATGTACTAGTGGTAGCAAGTATTTTTTTTTGGGTGGCATTTTTTTCAAGAACTGCTTCAAATTTTTTTTTTTATATCTACATTTGAAGCAGCACTTTAAAGTCATAAACAGAAAACTTGGTGATTGCTTTTCTTGTGCTAAATCTAATGCTGCATCAACCTTTTTTTGTAAGGAGGTAAAGGTAAAGGATCCCGTTACACGCCCATTAAGGCATATTGGGAATATGGTGTTAGGCCCATATTTTCTCGACCATCGGTATACTAGGGGTGATGTGGTCAGCGTCAAGCAGGCCGCCTTAACCTTCCCAGAAGTTGCTCTGGTACCCAATTAGGGCTGGGTCGACCCAGGAGCCATTTACGGCCTAAAAAAATGCCACCTCATCTGGGGATCGAACCATGGACCACTGAGCTAGGAAGCCAGTGCACTAACCACTATGCTACCGCGGCTCCCCAACCTTTTTGTGGCATTAAAAAATAAGTAGCATATTTTTGTCAAGTTTATTTAGGGATTCCAATAAAGACTGCAATCTATATTATAGTAAGACATAAGCTGAAAAATATAATTGGCAGACCAGACACATAACTTTTCCCACGTATGTATTGCTAACACGCATAATTTAACCATCTTCACTTTCTATTGCTTGTGAAATGTGGCTTTAAATGTTGAGTATATGCCAGAAATTAATGCTACAATGTATTGAAGTGACTGTAATGTTTTGCTTGTCTCTAATGTGGCATCTATATTAATGTATTTGTTTCCCTTTATGTCTAGAAGTTTTAAGATTATGTCATTCATGGCTCCTATGCCTGTCCTGATAGTCCCTCAGATTCATTATGTTTGTTCATTACCCTTCAACCTCCTGTAGATCTCATATCTTCAACAGACTTATGCTAAGCCTTCGTCCAGTGCTGTCTATTCAGTCTTTCCATGTTTTCTTTATCCTTTCTGTGTTTGTCACCAGTTTCATTCACAAAGGGTGTTTAGACCTCCCTCTCTGTCTAATTCCAGAACAAGGAATGCCTTGTTATGCTGTTATCTGGTTTTTTCAGTGTGACCTGTCCAACATTGTCTTTTCCTCATCTCTTGTTCCACTGGCACTTGTCTGGTTCATATAATGAATTCCACATTGGTGATCTTGTCATACAAATTCAATCCTTTGATTCTGCACAAGCAGCCATTTATGAAAGTCTTTAACTTCTTAAGTGTCATTTTTGTTGTTCTCCATGTTTCAGAGCCATACAGTAGTACTGCCTTAACATTTGAGTTGAAGATTCTGATTTTTCTGCTGGACTTGGTTTTTTTATTTTCATATATTTCCCAGTTCAATGAAAGCTACTCTTGCCTTTTGTATTCTTATTTTTGTATCATTTGAATTCCAAATTTGGACCTCTGGTCTCTTTGTCCGCAAATAGTTTAATTTTTAGTGCCTTTAACATACATGCCACCTCTCGGAGATGAAAAACCTGTACAAAAAATCCAAAAACCCTGTACAAAGACCGGCAAAACCTGTACAAAGACTGAAAAAAAAAACGTATCAAATGAGTTAATTCATGTAAAAATATTTTCAAATACAGTGTGCTGCATTATAATTGAGACATGGGGACTTTGCCTTTTAAAGCAGGTCATCACTTATTTAAAACCCAAACAATAAATGTCTGAGTTTATTTTACACTGTAAAAATGATATGATCGTGTCACCATTTAATCTATTTCTGCGCTTAACTATCACTAACAGACTGAGAAATCCTGTGTTCGATAGGACCTTATAAGAGGTATGGGTTAGAAATCCTAAACTTAACCCTGAACCCAAACCTTAGTCTTAACCCTAAAGACATTCGCGACATACAAGAATGACGCAGAAGAAGACGTCCCACTGTTCTCACAACTAATTTTACTACTTCGTTATCATTATTATTGCAAAGAGAAAACTCGAACTAAACTATAATATTCTGCTTTATGAAATGGAATAGGGAGGTTTCCAGGGTGGTTTCGAATTACTTCAATAAGTATTTGGTGTAATTTTAAAAATAATAATATCACGTTATCTTATTAATTTATTTTAATCAAAAAGCTCATAATTTGTAACGAAAATATAAACTAGCGCTAGAGTAATTCGTCATTACGACAAACATTGATAGTAATTAATTACTGAATAAAAATAACTCACTGGATGATCGTAAAAATGATATATCCACTAAAGAAAAATCAGAATGTTTTTAAAGAAAGAAAATTAAAACCTAGAAGAGAAGTAACTCCAAAAACACTTTTCCAGAGGCTCTGATCGGGTTAAGATACAAATTTGCCCTGCTTTCGTGGGTTTTTTTTCCCAGTTTCATAATTCTTTTTATATTATTATTATTAAAATGTACATTTCTTACGCAGGTTTTACATTACAAGTTTTAGTGAAATCAAGCAATATATAATGGTATCCACTTTTTTTTTTTTTTTTTTGCCTACAAGCAGCTGTAAGTAATAAATTATGCTCGGTGTGATGTAATCGTTAAAATAATCAGTAACATGCTGGCTACTGACAGCATTAGTGAAAAATGATGAATGAACAACATACCAAGCGGACTCTTGCACATCTCACATCAGTCGAAAAATAGGCAGCTTGATTTCATTGGTTGATTTTTATTCACGTGGCCTAACATCTCGCCGAATCTCACGACGCATATATCGGCTAAAGTGTGGTGCAAGACGATCAATTTATATATATATTTAATTAAATAATTAGGCGAAAAAATTTTTACAGAAATTATGTACGGGGCGTACACATCTGAAAATGCAAACATCCTGTACAGATTACAGGTAAACCGTAGCGTGTGGCATGTATGCTTTAATAAGAGATACTAATCGTGGCAGCATGACAACTTGCAAACTTTGCTGCGTGGTTGCAATATACTAGTACCAGATGAATTTCATTCTTTCTTAATTTCTAGGACGTAAAGTAATTTGACTACTCTCTTGCACTCTAGTGTCTGCCGTAACATGAAATTACCTTTTTTATAAGCCAGACACTGCAAGACTAATTATTAAATGTGTAATTGTATAACAATGTGCTAAGAATATTTTATTGATTTTGAGCCACATGTTTTCAGCATCTAAAGTTTGATCCATTACAACAGATTTGAAAACAATGTTGAGTTTGTGGAAGGTTTATCAGTTAAAAAATAAAGAATTAATTGCACTAAATAAAACACAGGGGGAAAGTATACTAGTATACCTAAAGTCTATAATGGAATAATTATGTTAGGTTATTATTTTTTTTTTTAAATAAAAGAACTAATTCTGACCATGTTTTATATATTATAGTACCCAAAAATTAACCATTAATATATATATCATTTTACCAGAAAATATGAATAACCTGCATGATTCCTTAAGCAGAGCTGAATTGTCTTTTTTTCTAATCACTGGGTCATCTTTATTAAATTGAGAATGATGTTTGCTATTTTCATTCATGTGCATATGTCATAGCCGAAAAAATATATGGTTGGTCCAGTTACTTGAAGTCAGACCACCTCCTTGGCATTTTCTTTCATTCATATTTGTACCAGACTTGGTGTGTAGCTTATGTATGTTACCCATATAAAGCAGTTTGAATAATTCTGATTAGCTTATATTATGTTTTGTCCAATGTCAGTTTTGTTTTGCTGAATTATCAATAAATCATAGTCAAAAAAAATCTGTGGTGTTGTATAGCCTTTGACATGAGACATGCACACTTAACTGGGTTCAGAGTTTGTGTAAATCTTGTTTTAGAGTGAAAGTCATACTAACATCGCCATATAAAGTTTCATTGTTAATTCTTTAAAGTAATGGAACATAAATATGTACAGGTATACCTTGGAGATATTGTGGGTTCTGTTCCAGACCACCGCAATAAAGTGAATATCGCAATAAAGCAGGTCATACCCATTTTTTTGGCTTCCCAGTGCATATAAAAGCCTAAAATCATGTTTACACTATGTCTATTAAGTGCGCAATTGCGCTAGCTCTAAAAAAATAAAAATGTACTGTAAAATTAAAAATACTTTATTGCTAACAAAATGCTATTCTTCATCATCTGAGCCAAAATCTATCAGAAAAAGAAGGCACATTCTAATAAATAAACATAAATAATTTGAAAAAAAGCGCAATAAAGCGAGGTATACCTGTATATGTACATGCTTTGGAACAGGTTTCAACTTTAAAATTAGAACCATCTTCTTCTTTTTCTTCTGTTCCTTGGTTGCTCCTTCTATAGAAGTATGGAACCACCACTGCAGTTGGTCCTCTTGTAGGAAACCTGCATCAACACACTATTGTGCTCATGATGAGGTGGTTTCTGTAGCAATTTGTTTGACATGAGGTTGCCAGTCCATGCAAAGTCTGGAGGTAACAATAGTTCTCTTCTTTCAGAGACCCTCTAGAAATACATGAGGCACAAGTAACATAGTTTCAAACTGAAGGGAACACAGTTAGTTAGTGAGTGCTGACGTGTGCTTTCAGAGACCCTCTAGAACTACATGGGGCATAAGTAACATAGTTTCAGCCTGAAGGGAACACAATTAATTAGTGAGTGCTGATGTGCACACACACACACAGACAGACAGACAATTTCCTGCCTAGTCCATGACTACACGGAGAATGAAGGAAGGAGAGCATTGGCCTGTTCTCCACTCTCTTATGAAATTCAGCAGTAGAAATACTAATGGCAGCACTTTGAACTCAGCTGTGTGATCTGAGAGCAAGAGAACATCACTTTAATACAGCAAGACATAGGAAAACCCAGACGTTTTACTTGAAAAACAAATCAAATATAGAAAAAGAAAGACGGGACTTGCAGAAAAAAGACAGCTCAAGTCATGGAAGGACTTGACTTCCTTCGGAGAAAATCATTTGAGACTCCAGGAGAGTGTTAGAAGATTCTGTGAGCATAATTAACTTGAGAGCTGCTCATGGTGTCATGTGTTTGGAGATACATAGTTAAGAAATTCTTCCCAATAAAATGTGTCATTGGCTTGTTGTTTCTACAGAATGTGTAAGCCGGTCACATGCCAACTTATCCTTGGTCACCTTTTACGACATGCTTGGTAGGTTAAAATGTTTCTTTTCTTTGCTCCCTTTTCAGACCCCGATAATGGGTGGACAGCAAAAGATGCTTCATTCAAAATACTATTAAAATTGAAACAACTAATCTCCAGCGCCGCCGCCAAAAAAAATAAAGATTTGAAACAGGTCAGAGGCGTTCCTAAAGTATTTGACACCCAGGCCGGATCCTATCTTTGGTACACCCCCCCCTCCCCCCACAATAAAGAACTACACTTGCACCCGGGCCGGATCCTACCTTTGGCACCCGCTGTCACCTTTGCCGAGAGAAACCAGCGCTCTAACCACTCTGTCAATCGGACGCATCATACGAACAACAAACAATGAAATTTGGCTGAACAGATGGGCCATGGGAAACACCGGGAGAAAGGTTTTACAGACTTATGGCCGGTCCTGATCCTAGTGACAACATCGGCCATCTAGCAGTCTTACATGAGAGCACCATTTTTGGGCTCCGACAACAACATATACCACTCAACAATCACTTGAACAGAATCCAACCACCACACTTTCCAGAGTGCCAGCTATCTACCTCCCCCTATGAAGTACTTACCCTTTTGTTACGTGAGGGTTATCTTCTTGTAGTATTAGTTGATCATAAAATATAGGATCATAAAAAATGTACATGCATTGTACTGACATACACGAATGGAGACGGGTATGATCGTACAGGACATCAATGGCTGAAGAACTCAAGTCGTCAGGTGGAGGGTCCACAATATATCTTATACATTTATTTCACATCAGGAACAGCAACATCATAGGCATGGTATATATACTGTTCAAAAAAAGAAACGCAACATTTTTGGTGTTACTTTTATAAAAGATATTCGCTGATTGGACATCAGTCAACCTATCGACTGTGTCCATCTGGTCATTAACTTCTCGTGGTTACCTGAATTGTACTCACCTCATGATCCGTGAGGTCATGAAAGAGGTCAAGGTCAAAACAACATTTTTGACAATAACTCGTGACATGTTCATGGGAATCCCGTGAAACTTACTGAACACAAAACTCTCTGACCATATTATTGAATGCCTATAAAAGATTGACGCTCCTCGAATAAATTCAGTTGAAAATTCAATGCGCAAGTATGGCTCATCTCACTACAGAACAACGACTCATCATCATTGGACGTTTACAGACTGGACAGTCACAAAGTGTAGTGGCGAGACAATTTAATGTGGTTAGAAGCACCATTAGTCGCCTTTGGAGGGGATTTCAAGAAACTGGCTCAGTGGCAGACCGGCCGTGCAGTGGAAGACCCAGAGTCACAACTCCTGCCGAATACCGCTTCATGCGGCAGCGTCACCTCAGGAATCGACTTGCATCTGCGTCCTCCACAGTCCAGTCAATGTCAGCAGCTCGTCGAATTTCAGATCAAACGGTCAGGAGTTTTTGTCAAAAATGTTGTTTTGACCTTGACCTCTTTCATGACCTCACGAATCATGAGGTGAGTACAATTCAGGTAACCACGAGAAGTTAATGACCAGGTGGACACAGTCGATAGGTTGACTGATGTCCAATCAGCGAATATCTTTTATAAAAGTAACACGAAAAATGTTGCGTTTCTTTTTTTGAACAGTATATATTGTACAAACATCATAGTAGAATCCTTCATCAGTCTCGTCTCAACCATTCAGTTCTGGCCGCTGTCCTAGAGGTGCATACCACCCAAGTAATGTGGACCAGACAACGTGAATGTAAAATATACTGGAATAATTTCTTCAGTAATATATGGAACTTCTTGCTAAGTTCTGAATCATCTTAGGTAATATAGTGGCGACCTTCGAAGATTAAATATATGCCACGTAAAATACAATATCCTCCGCAATACTAGGAGCTTGAATAAACACGTCTTACCATGAAGAATAAAGTAACGAAAGGCCAAGAATATTAGCTGTTAGCATAAATTAGTGCAAAACGCGTAACGTCATTAATAACTGGTGACGTATTAAATATGCAGCGTTCAATATAAGTTAAAACCCATGCAAAACATGAGTTACCACAGAGAGACATATTACCACAAAATAAATGGTACTAGCATATGTGTGACAACCGACAACATATATGAATATTCGTTCTTTAACACCTTATGAAGTACCTACCCTTATGAAACTGTTGACCACCACCTCTTTGAGTGCCCAGCACTCGATGGTGTTAGGAAAATGCTTCTTCCTCCGAGGTCAGATAAGTGGAACACCTTATGCGGAGCAAAGGGACAACTTGCGTGTTACCGGTGTGTTTTCTTTACTGGACTGACATTGACATCGATGTTGTCAGGGCTGTCGGGCTTACCACATGTGGCCGACGTATTTCTTGATAACGCGAATATGATGAGGGCCGTTACTTTGGCTAATGATGATGACAACTGAGCTCGGTAACAATGTTTAATGGGTCAAGACAGTATGACCAAAATGGCGATAAATAGATGCTGGACTCATAGTGAACAGTTGGTGACGACACACAGTTTATTGAAGACATACGTTGATATCAGTAAGGTAGACGATCATCAGTATTATATTCATGGCAGAAAAAGTACATAGTCAATATTAATCAACATGGACGTTGACAGACTGCACTAACCGTTACCGCATGAAGGTTAACGGATTACTAGTATACATAGTTCTTACGAAGTGACCATGTTAATATTCTTTAAGTAGTTATCTATATTTCTTTACGCTTCAATCAGCTCCTAACGTTAGTGGGACACACTAACAACTTGACATATCTAGTCAAGTTGAAGCTCTGCCATAACGTTTACAGGAGACTAAGTATCTGAGGCGAGATACTTAAAACGAGCCGTTTCTGGCTAAATATTTGAAATAAAACGATTCTTGGTATTGCTCATCAAGAATATCATCTGCATCGTTCAAATGATTATAATTTCTTTATAACCGTGTTTTTCCAAGTCTAAGGACAAACACACGAAAAATTCACGTCTATACAGGACGGAGGACATCTGGATCTGCCTCAAGTACGTTGCCCGGATAGCAACAAATCACCGCCACAAACCGCGCCATACCCGTTTAATAATGGTGCACGGTCGTACGCAAATAATATAACATACAATAAACCGAGATGCGCTCAAATGTACGTCTACAAAATGCTAGACGGACATGTGAGGATCTCAAACATTTAACACCCCACACCCTCTATGAATATAAAATAACTTAACATTTTACATCGACCCCCGCGAAAAAGAATTCGAAGATTTTTTTTTTTGGGGGGGGGGGGGGGGGGGGGGGGGGGGGGAGGGGTGGGGTGGTGGGTATAATAATACTGAGGTCAGTCAAGTTCCATCAAGCTAAGCAATAGATAACTATCATTAATATCTTAAGTGTAATTATAAAGAAAGTAATAATAGAAGGACATAAATGTGGAATGAGATTAAAAGACCAAATTCATACAACAGTTGAAAGGTAAAGAGACATAGATCAACTATGTACTAAGTATGAAATGATATGTGAAAAGAACAAAGGGAATGACATGAAATGGCGAACGATTATAAATGGTGAAAAAATGAAGATAAATCAACAAAGATGATAAAACATGTCAACATTTTAAAAGAAATGAGATGCATATCGGTCGTGTGTAAAAGTGTGGAAAACGAAATGAAACTCAAATCAATTCCCAAAATTAAAAAAACACGAGAAGAAAGCAACATAGTCCAAATTGGTTCGATGGGAATAAACACTAGGTAGACTATTTAAACTAATAAGTACTATGTATAGTATTATTGTCGGCGTCTGTGGCCTAATGGATATGAACGCTGTTTCATAATCCAGATATACCAGGTTCGAAACCTGCTGCAGGCGGTTTGGTAGCAGATCGCTTTGTGTGGATTTTTAACAATGGTATAAGCGCCGTACCGTTCAGAAAGCAATGGCAAACTACTGAATGAAAAAAATTGCCTAGAAAAATCACAAACAGCCAATAAAAGCTGGGGTTGATTGCCACGTCCTGTAAAGGATAAGCAACTAACTTTTATAGTATTATTAACTAGCTATGCGCATGAAATATATATCAGGCGCGAATGATGCGCTACCATACTATACATATAGGATGCTATACCTAATATACATAGCAAGTGTGTAGAAAAATTGGACAGCCTAAACAATGCAATCGTGTCATGTGAATGACTGATAATCAAACTAATCGTATAGGGAAGAGAGCTTCTACAAGTCTTGCAGAAATTATGTGAGGACAGCAAACCATAAGTCAGAAGAGTTCAGGACCATCACTGGTGTAAGACAAGATTATATCCTGTCACCTTATCTTTTCATACTCCTCATGGACGATGTTATCAAGGCATGTAAGGAGAGAACAAGAAAGTATTCAGTGGGGTACTGGAAGATGAGACAGGTATGTATTTCAGAGCTGGCATTTGCTGATGATGTTGCCCTGATTGCTAAATCAGAGGCACATCTCCAATCCAATCTGCAAGTCTGGAAGGAAGAGCTGGAGAAGAGAGGGATGGTCATAAGCAGCTCTAAAACAAAATCCACGGTGATATCACGAGAAGAAAGAAGACATCAGATTAAGCTGGGAGAACAGGTCCTGGAGCAGGTCGACCACTTAAAATATCTTGGAGCTATTATAGACCGAAAGGGAGGCATCAAAGAAGAGTTGGCCACTCGAAAAGCAGCAGCTGGGAGACTTTTTCAGGCCATAAATTGAGGATTCCTCAGCAAGAGAGAGGTTGGTAAGAAATGGGCAATGACTACAACCCACAAAAGCCAGATCCAAACCTCAGAAATTAGGTATCTGAGGAAGGTGGTTGAAGTAACAAGAAGAGACATGGTCTGCAACCAGACGATACGTCAAGGCCTAAAATCCCACCCCTTGCAGACCCAAGTAGAACAGTCCCAACTAAGATGGTTTGGCCATGTCTGCAGAATGGGAGAAGATCGGCTACCACGACAAGCATGGGAAACAAAGAGCCAGGGATCTAGACCCCCAGGACGACCCAGAGTCCACTGGGAGGACAAAATTAGACAATCATTGAAGGACCAAAGACTAGAATGGAACCAGGCCAGGAGGAAGACAGCCGATAGGATAGTCTGGCGCTCTCTCTTCCAAACCTCTACACCTCACGGTAGAAGTGGAACGACTAAGTAAGTAAGTATAGAGAAGAACTTCGGTTATAGAAAAGTTTGATAACTAAATACTGAAAAAGTGTCACATTGTTCCATCCTAACACGAAAATGTCATTAATTAATCACTCGCGGAAAAGTGTCATGACGGATAGTCTTATAAAGCTATAGTGATGCGCTAACAAGTCAATCACAGCGAATGTGCTAAAATAAGTCAGAAATTAGCTGAAGAAGCACCATAATGTAGTATCACAATATGTCATAAAAATATAATTAGTTATGTTGAAATAAAAGTTACTCCTAGTACGATCATGAAGATGAGACGTAAGCGAGTTCATCAAACGAAATGTAGTATTTGTAGACATCAATCACAGCGAGTAGAACAAAAGTTTTGTTGCAGCATAATGGTGGTATGAGTGTCCAGTAGTTTAGTGATCCTGCGACTCAGAAGATCCTTGTGGACAACGGGACAATAGATCAGTCACCACGTTGTCGAAACCCCGGATGGCTTTGACAGTAAAATTAAAAGACTGCAACACAATTGCGTACCGTGCAGATTTAGAGTTTCTCAAGTCCTTACTCTTAAGTGCAGTGAGTGCACGTTGGTCAGACACGACGACAAAGTGGGCGCCAAGTAAAAAACGTTGTAACTTGAGTATAGACCAGACCATGGCCAAAAGCTCGCGGTCCACCACTGTTACGGTATATGTTATTAACGCCGTCTGCTAAAGGTTAGCAGACGTGCAATTGTAAAGGTTAAGACATTTAATATATTGCGATAGATGTTTCAATTATTGAACGCTCCATACACGATCGATTATGACGTGTCTAGCGTTGTTTGGGTCACAGTCGGTAACTAGGAGACGCTACCCTTTGTTACTTGACCGCCAAGCTGAATAGCTGCGTTTCTAACCTTCCAATTCAATGGCATGATATAGCCATTTATATGTGCATTTATGATGGACCAGGGTCAGTCCTAGAACTCTATATGAGAGGAAACTTACGGAGGTTAGTGTTTAACAAGAATCCTCAGAAGGAGGAGAATAATCGTCCAATTCGTATGAAATATTCAGACTCGCAGTCTCACTGTCGGCAGGTAGCCATGTCTATCTGCGCGTGCATATAGCTGTGATGTTCTGACGACAATACTGCATTGTATCCTTAAACGGACATTGACACGTAAACCAGCAGTCTACGTTATTGATTAATTTATGCATGACTTATACGGACTTATGTTCTGCTCATATTTGAAATGATCATCCTGTGTGTACATGTGATTAAATATTACGGACTCAACCTGAAGGCATTAATTACTTCATTAATGTTGCTGAGTTCAAGTATTACATGTTACTTCTTCATATCATGCTACTGAGTTGTATGAACGCTTCACCCTAATTCGCGTAATGATAAAACAAGCACGATCAACAAGAAATCATTAAAATAACTATACTCAGCACATGATCTTCAACCGGCAAATAACTCAGCAACAAAGTGGCGGCCGAATGCGGGGAACGACAGAAAAAAGAAACAAACTTCTGTTCCTTACGCACATGTTAACCATAATATTTACGATCAAGTTTCGATCCCATGATCCAGTCGAAGATGACGTTGTACTCATTCTAATGCCTAACAACGTGACGTCACCGAAGGTCGTGTAGGTGAACTGTCGGAGAAACCAAAGCCGTTTTCTAAGTCTAACCAGGGGAAACATGAGCCATTGAAGCAAACACACGATATGGACTACAGGAGCAGACAGTCAGGGGCATTAGCCTAGCTGTTGACGACCTCTAGCACTGATCTAAGCAACGGAAAAGATAAGTCTAGTTGTTTTAATACTGTCGTCATTGCAAACAGTAATACTGAGTCCATGCCTTTTGCCTGCATAGGCATGTCTTTTCTGAATGTGTTTCATGTATTTTTTGGGTTGTTTTAATGTGTTGTTAATTAGCGGGCCGGTTGGAGGGAACTGAAATCTCTGGGGAATGTCGCGAACAGCTGACCACCTAGATTTCAGTCGGTCTTAGGGCAGTTAAACGATTGCACTTTTGGAAGCCCCATTGAGGTTTGCCGGTGGACTGCCTGTCCAGATCTGCTATCGTTTGACGTTTGTGTTAGCTGTACCGTTCCGTAGATAACTGGTGTATTTTATTTGTACTAAGTTCACATTTTTATTCAGTTTTGTATCATGTTCGTTAACTATTTCGTCCAGTCTACTCTTACTATCATTTATTTGATGATTGTTAAATGTTCGTCCGTTATGAGTCCTGTGATGTCATCTTTTTTTGCAGTCATTTTTTGTGTGTGTACTTTGCATATTCAGTTGACCTCGGGTCAATCTTTGACCCTTCGTTTTCCGTGTGACACTTCCGCTTGTTTTATTTAGTTCATAAATTCATTTTTAATTGTGAAAATGTCTTGTTTGCGTCTTGACATTGTTTGTACCCTTTAGTTGGATCATTGTTTTGTTTGTACTCATGATATATATTAAATACTACATTAATAATATGATATTATATTCAATAATACACTTGTAATTTAATTTAATTAATTTTTTCTGACATTTAAGGTTAATATGGGACATTGCATAATTATGCAGTGATAGTCCAAGAAATTAGCACTACAATTTATAAGAGATGCCTAGGGCATAATAATAATAATAATAATAATATAATATATATATATATATTGACCAAATAAAATAATCTTATAGTCTATCTTTGAGGTGACAGACCCATTGTATATTATTTAATATACTTTTCTGGTACTAAGAGAGTGACTTAGTACATTGAACAATATAATTACTAGGAATCATACCCAACATTATTGGATATTGAGATTAATTGTGTGATGTAATTACATTATAGTTAACAGATATCATAACTATTTATGATATAGTTAGTACTTAGATACAATATTGTTACAAAATATTGTCTATTAGTTGAACTTAGACATAAGAGTTCAGTACTATTGTGATTATTTATATTGAATATTCCTAAGTTGAGTAAGTATAATAATTACTCTGAAGCTACTATTGACTATTTTAATCAGTAATTATCAATAATTACTTACCAGATAAAAGTCAAAATGCTTACTATAGACCATTTCGTTAAAATTGGTAAGGAATATGGTTATAAATCTCAAGAACTTCGTCAGTTTGCTGAGGCAGAACTGGAAAAACATAAAGCAGAAATGGAGGAACGTGAAAGAAAAGAAGCAGAGAAAAAGGCTGCATTAAAGAAAGAGGAGGAGGAACGTGAAAGAAAGGAAGCAGAACGTGAGATGAAGCAAATTGCCAAGGAAAATAGATTAAGAGAAATTGCTCAACAGGAAGAAGAGAATAAATTGAAACGAGAGGAAATTATTTTACAACAAGAAATGGAATTGGCGCGTATTAAATTGGAGACAGCAAGATTACAAGCACAAAGTGCTGATGCAAACCAGAATAATAACGCACAAAATGGATCGTCATCCAGCCAAACTAAACATTTCTACAACTTTAAATTACCCACTTTCAACTTAAACGTGGACGACCTTTCATCGTTCCTGTCACGTTTTGAACAGACTTGCAAAACAAATCATTTGCCTGAAGAGTCATGGGTACTCAAGTTAAATGAATTCTTGGTTGGAGAACCATTGACGGCTTCTCAAAATGCTGACCCATCAATAGCAAATAACTACGGTGCTATTAAGTCCTTGCTTTTACGAAGGTTTCACCTGGACGAGGAACACTGTAGGTTGAAATGTAAGGGAATTTTACCTGAATCTCCAAAAGATTTTGCAGGATTCATTGCGAACATACGCAATACATTTAATAGATGGGTTGAACTGGCAGAAGTCAACAAATCGTACGACAAATTAGTTGATTTGCTACTACGGGATAAGGTATTATCTTCGGTTAGCCAGCCATTCTTTGCATATTTGCAGGAGCGTAAACCAGGTACTATTGACGAGTTAGAAAAAATTTCTTTAAACTACTGTTCGGCACATCCGAATGCGAACATTTCTAACTCTTCATTAAGAGAACCTCTACCTGTGGCGTCTAATATGGCCTACAATCATAATAACAAACAAAGACATCACAGTGTAGACAGAAGTAGGTTCCAAAGAAATCACAATGTTAACTTTCAGAAGGGACATAATAATGATTTCAACAATAAAAATGAGTTCAACAGAGGTAGATCACGAGATAGAAATTATTCACCTCAAACAAACTACCACAATAGTCAACATAACACTAATTATAATCGATCACATACCCCGAAAAATAACAATAACTGGAATGGTAATAATCATGGCTCGAGACATCGAGATAATAGTTACTATAGAGGACGACGAGATAATTCTAACAATTATACTCGGAATCGATCTCATTCTCGGGGATCATCTCAGTACAACCATAATACAGGGGCGGCAGTTACAAATAATACTACCCCTATAGCTCAGGTCCCACTTGACGATAATACAACACAGTCTTCTGCTGCATGTTTTGCTATTAATTATAATGTGGCAAATAGTTGCCAAGAATGCAATCTTATTTTTCAGAAGGCGAAAGAAACAGTGCTTAACTGCGGACATATTACACCAGAGGTAGGTCTTGCAGTCAACGATGGAACAGGCTTACTAATTTTTAACAGGGGAATCGTTAATGGATCCGTCGTCTCAGTGCTGAGAGATTCAGGATCCACGACGATTGGTGTACGTCAGTCGCTGGTACATCCTAGCTGTGCGACAGGAGAATACGTCCGCTGCATGACATTTGGTGGAACTATTGAGTTCTACCCCACAGCTATTGTTCATATTAGAACACCCTTTTTCACAGGGAATGTAAAAGTATGTATGCTAAAAAAGCCTATTGCTGATTTGATGGTTGGTCGTATACACGGCAGTAAAGATTGTACTCCAGATGAGATCATAGAATGGGAGAAACATAACCTATGCACTGGAAACGCCGTGACGACTAGAGCGCAGACTCAACTCATGGAGAAAGTTGGTGATAATAAAATGGATGCAGACAACCAAGAGGAATTTGTAGTCAATTCACCTATTGACAGGGAAACAGCAACCAAACAAAAAGAGGATAAATCTGTTAAAAAAAATTTTAAGCTGGTTGATAAAGTTGACAATCTATCCTCAGGTAATAATAACAAACATTGGTTTGTTATTAAAAATGACATATTGATTAGATGTTTTAATGACAAATCACAAATGAAACAACAAGTTATGGTCCCGTATACTTTTAGACGGTACATTCTTCAACATGCGCATGACTCACAGTGTGCTGGACATATGGGATATACTCGAACACGATCTCGAGTACTGTCTTCATTCTTTTGGCCAGGAGTGTCAAGAGATATTTCGCAGTATGTACGTTCCTGTACTACATGCCAAGAAGTGAAAGCACGTGGAGCTTTTCACACGGCGCCTATTCAGGCTTGCGATATCTCAGTAAGACCGTTTGACAAGATGGCCATAGATATTATTGGTCCATTGCTACCATCGGCCAGAGGACATAGATTCGTCCTTACGTGCATTGATTTGTGCACACGATGGCCAGAAGCTATCCCATTAAAGACCACCACTACCACAGATGTAGCTGATGCACTACATCTCATCTTTTCTAGAATAGGGTTTCCTAGAAAACTTTTATCAGACCATGGGTCACAGTTCATATCTGACACCATGAAGGAAGTCATGAAAACCTGGAACATTGATAGGAATTTAAGTAGTATTTATCATCCTATGAGTAATGGTGCAGTTGAAAGACTTAACCGTACACTTAAACAACTACTACATAAGGTTACTGTTAAGCACCCTCATGACTGGGACAGAGCACTCCCAGCTGTTCTATTTGCTTATCGGGAGGTACCGCATGAACAAACTGGCTTCTCTCCCTTTGAATTAGTTTTTGGTGCTCCCCAAGAGGTCCTATGGGACTAATAAAAGACTTATTAATTGACGCAGAGATGACTCAGGACACTCAGTCATCTTACGAGTATGTGATTAATCTTCGGAAGAACATTATTGAGTCTTGCCAGTTGGCAACAGCTTCTTCTGAGGCTGCAAAAGCTAAGGCTCGATCTCTACAAAATAGGTCTCGACGATTACGCCAATTATTCCCAGGTGATGAGGCTTATGTGTTACTTCCTCACAATAACAATAAATTATTGATATCTTGGAATGGTCCTTACAAAGTCATTGATAAAATTTCCGACGTTGATTACGTCTTAGATATCAAGGGACACAAAAAGATATTTCATATTAACATGCTCAAGCAATTTCATACACGTCCTGAACACTTACAGTCAATTTTCCATGAACTAGATGACAACACAGTATCTACTTGTTATTATTCCAACTTATCCGTCATCCAGGAAGAAGAATCTTCTTTTCCTGAGGTACAGTTACCGTTACCGGTACCAGTAGTTCAACCTACTGAATCTTGGCGGGATGTAACCATCTCTTCAACGGTTACACCGCAACAGCGTCTACAGATTGCTAATCTCTTACAATCTTATCCAGATGTGTTGACCGACGTCCCGGGTCGCACATCGGCTATCAGTCATGACATTACTCTCAATGACGATACACCTATTCGTGTACATCCCTATTCGGTTCCTTTACATTTCCTTGCTAAAACTACTAAGGAACTTGAACAGATGTTGTCTCTGGGAATCATTGAGACTAGTAATTCGCCATTCTCTTCTCCATTAGTGATTGTCCGGAAGAAGGACAATAACATCAGACTATGTGTTGACTATAGAAAATTAAATGCTAAGACTATAGTTGACAGCGAACCACATCCACTTATCGACGACTTACTGCCACGTCTATCCAACGCAACTATATTTAGTAAGATAGACTTAACTAAAGGTTATTGGCAGATACCACTGACCGAAAAGGCTAAGTACTACACCGCATTTTCCACTCCACAAGGTCTATACCAGTGGAATGTGATGCCTTTTGGGCTTGTTAATGCGCCAGCTACCTTCATTCGCCTGATGCGACAAATTTTATCAGGTAGACCAGACGTTATTACATATATTGACGACATATGCTTGTTTAGTTCGTCGTTTGAGGAACATGTTTCGGGACTTAGATATGTTTTCGACACTCTAAGGAATTATCATCTAACTGCTAAACCTACAAAGGTGCAGATCGCGTGTAATGAGATAACCTTTTTGGGACATATCATTGGATCGGGATATATCCGAACGTTACCTAGTACAGTCTCCAAAATTCTAAACATAGCAGTTCCTCAGACGAAGAAACAGGTCAGGAGTTTGTTAGGACTTGTTCAATATTACAGTAGATTCATACCAAACTTGTCATCCATCACGGCTGTATTGTCTTCATTGTTAAAAAAAGACATGCCGGTGAAGGTGACATGGACTGGTATATGCAATGAAACTTTCAACAAAATTATAAATTTGTTTTCGCATGAACCAATTTTAAGACTTCCCGATGCTTCCAAAAGATTTTTCTTACGAACAGATGCTAGTAACTACGGCATCGGTGCATGCCTGCTCCAGAACCATGATGGCGTTCTACATCCTACATTATATATTTCAAGAAAGCTAAAGCCGGCAGAAACAAAGTATTCCACAGTGGACAAGGAACTTTTGTCAGTTATATGGGCAATCACAAAACTGGAAAAGTTCTTGCTTGGTGCTCCATTCACCATTCAGACTGACCAGCGTGCTGTAGCATCTTTGCGTAGATCAAACCACAAAAGTCCAAAACTCGCCAGATACGCGATCATCCTGCAGCCATTTGAATTCTCCATTGAACATATTCCTGGCACTGAAAACATTGTGGCGGATGCGTTGTCACGTAATCCTATTGACGACGAATAATCAACATTGACATTCCTAAACTACGTCAATCATCACTACATTGGATAGAACGAAGTATCAACTATAAGGGAACTAACCTTGACTTCAATTTAATAATTATAAACACTATATGCATCACAGAATTGAACTAAAGACAATCAAGGTATACATATTGACATTGAAACTTCGTCTAACGTCCATACACAATATATGAATATTCGTTCAACAATCATGGAACAATATCTGACGACAAGTCGAACTTATTATCCTATGTGCACTTAATTCTTGGATCCTAGGATAATTGACATTTCTGTCCGACGTAAATGCTTCAACACTTTGTCTAAAAGAATTCATCAGGATCAGGACTACGGATGGATCATCATATCCTATACTAATTAATTAGTTAACTTAACTTCTTAATTGAATTAATATCAATAAAATGAAATGTGAGAAAAAAATGAAATGAAAAAAACAAAAAAAAGAACGAAATATAAAAAGAAGAAATTATGAAAAGAGAAAATAAATCTCACACAAGTATTAGATTAATATTTTTTTTTTAATGTACCTATACGTTATTTAGTTAGTTAAATTAGATAGTTATTATTCACTAACACTTAACACACACAATTAAGTTAAACTTATATTCGAATTTCTTTCTATTTCTTCTCACTTATTTGTCTTTTCTTCTCTCATAACATCGTGTTACATTAGAATCTTAATAATTTAACTCTTAGTTTAATTAATTAATTAAATTTTAATTAGTCAAATTAATTCCTATATGACATACTAATACGACAGACCTTACTTTAATTTAATTCTATCATTCACTATTGACATTACACATTTTATTTAGTTGATATAATAATATGCATAATATTGATATATAATATGATTAATGTTAGATGACTATGACAAATAGTTAGTTGACATGACCGCGACACGGTTCTACTCAGAACATCGTCGGCCATATGTCACAATGGTGTTAAATTTTTTGAAAAATTGTTAAGTCGGATAGATCTTGAAAAAAAATCTATCGATTTTTTTTTTCCCCGGTGTACAGGGAATTGTTACGGTATATGTTATTAACGCCGTCTGCTAAAGGTTAGCAGACGTGCAATTGTAAAGGTTAAGACATTTAATATATTGCGATAGATGTTTCAATTATTGAACGCTCCATACACGATCGATTATGACGTGTCTAGCGTTGTTTGGGTCACAGTCGGTAACTAGGAGACGCTACCCTTTGTTACTTGACCGCCAAGCTGAATAGCTGCGTTTCTAACCTTCCAATTCAATGGCATGATATAGCCATTTATATGTGCATTTATGATGGACCAGGGTCAGTCCTAGAACTCTATATGAGAGGAAACTTACGGAGGTTAGTGTTTAACAAGAATCCTCAGAAGGAGGAGAATAATCGTCCAATTCGTATGAAATATTCAGACTCGCAGTCTCACTGTCGGCAGGTAGCCATGTCTATCTGCGCGTGCATATAGCTGTGATGTTCTGACGACAATACTGCATTGTATCCTTAAACGTACATTGACACGTAAACCAGCAGTCTACGTTATTGATTAATTTATGCATGACTTATACGGACTTATGTTCTGCTCATATTTGAAATGATCATCCTGTGTGTACATGTGATTAAATATTACGGACTCAACCTGAAGGCATTAATTACTTCATTAATGTTGCTGAGTTCAAGTATTACATGTTACTTCTTCATATCATGCTACTGAGTTGTATGAACGCTTCACCCTAATTCGCGTAATGATTAAACAAGCACGATCAACAAGAAATCATTAAAATAACTATACTCAGCACATGATCTTCAACCGGCAAATAACTCAGCAACAACCACAGAATAGCGTTGTTCAGCTGCAGTTAACTTCCGGGAGACGTATAGCACAGGGTGAAGTGTTCCTGAATAGTCTTGCATCAGAGAAGCTCCAATTCCCATCGACGAGGCGTCACTGGGAATGATTAAAAGAATATGTTTGTTTGGTAACCGCAAGATAGG
Source organism: Oreohelix idahoensis (assembly GCA_024509875.1). NCBI lineage: Eukaryota > Metazoa > Mollusca > Gastropoda > Stylommatophora > Oreohelicidae > Oreohelix > Oreohelix idahoensis. The sequence goes on along the minus strand of JAMPIV010008952.1, from coordinate 35,881 downwards.
AGCAGAGGAAAATAATAACTTAATCTTATCTAAAGTGGCCTGGCAATCCTGTGACCACTGAACCATGTTAGGCGGCCCTTTCTTTAGCAGACAAGAAAGAGTGGCAGTGATAGTTGACAAGTTAGAGATGAAGCGTCCCTAGAATTGGATCAAGCCGGGGAGGCTTCGAACTTGTTTCTAAGATCTAGGAGTAGTGACATTATTAGAATTTTGGAAACGTGATGTGGCACGAATGAAATTTCCTCGAAGGCAAGAAGTATCTCAGAAGGCTTGGCTGGTAGGAGATAGAGACGTAAAGTGTCCAGAAGAGAATGTAAACTTAGAGAGCGGTCCTCCCAAGTGTAACTGAATAGACAGATGTCAGCTATGTAGGTGATGATATCGGACCGATGAGAGAGGATTTTCCACATCATACAATCAAAAGAAGCAGGGGCTTTCATGAGCCCAAAAGCATAAAGCTAAATAAAGGTATAGAAAAAAATGCAAATATAAACGTATTAATATCTGCGTGGAGCAGAATCAGGTACCAATTGCAAATTGAGGGAACGGTGGTGAAAAGAAGCACAATTGTCCCGCTTAACAACCATACGAGCGTCGCTATTGGTATAGAAGGAAACTAAAGCCTCATTATACTTGATATTGGGAAATGGCAAAATATGTACAAACTTGACGTTTGCAGTGAAGTGAAAAAACTCAGCTACTGCATGCCATGGAGTATGAGGTGGTAGGTGGCGCACTAATACGATGCGTGAGCGTGTATTGATACCACCATATGTGGGGGTCGAACCCACGACATTTGCGTTATTAGCACGAAGCCGTGTGCTAAGAGGATAGTGTGCTCTCTCTACCGAGGAAGAGACATGGTGATTTCTTTTCTTTCTGCATGTCGTGACTTGCTTAATAGGTGCATCATACTGCCTGTGCTGAGTATGATGAGTAATAGCACCAGCGATACCACTGTGCACAGGTAGGATTGAATCCTCATTGTTATGAACATTATGGATATTAGTCTGACAACGAGTAGTAATAGTTTTGTCCCCTGTGACAACTTTATCTGGACTCTGAAAATTCGATGCACGTTGGGTCTGTGGAACCCTTACCTTAACTTTCTCAGAGGTTTTACCGTGATTTAAAGGACCGACTGTCACAATAGGATCACTGTTTTTGGTCTGTCGCCAAGAATCACTCTTATTAGAGGCAGTATAGTTATTTCGAGGGAAATTATAATGACCCCGGAAAGATAATTTTACTTTTTTCGGGCGTGTGAACCCGTTCATACCATACTTAGTACTGCCGGCATAGTCGTAGCGACTGTGTGATAAAACATTATTGTCTAAAATCACATCAATCAACCCATCAATTCTTTTTCTTAACTTAGAAATCTCTTGATCTTGTTGCGACATTCCTTCAATTTGTCTTTCACCTACTTTCCCGAGTTTAGAATTTTTACTTTTCACTTCAAGGAGCAATTGCTCAGTGGTAGCGACGTCCGCACGAAACCCATTTTTATGGTGACTTTGAAGGCATTTTAAGTCTGCATTTTTTTTGTTCAAGAGTTGTCAATTTGCTCTTATAATCATTATCGAGTTGAGGCCATGGTTGCTCATTATTGAGGTCCCCCATTACTCGTGTCTGAGCATCTGATTCCATATGAGCCACCTGTGAAACCTGTACTTTGAGTTTCGCAATTTCAGACTCCAAAACTGCATTTCTCTGAGATACCAGTTCCAATTTCTCACACTTCTACTTCCATTGGTCGACTTCCTGAGTGAGAGTTTTCGCTTCGACATTTGTGTCTTCTATCTCATCTTCCAAAGCTTTATTTTTAGACAAGGCTGAATGTAATGCAGCATTCGAACCTGTAAGCTCCAATTCCAATCTGTTCAATTTTTTACTATCAAGATTGGACTGTATCATATGTAATTTTCTCTCCTTAGCAATATCTTCTAATAACTTTTCCTTTTCCTGTTCACACCGTTTTTCGTCTTTTCATCTGCTTCTCATGACCATTTTCGTATAGTATTGCGTGTCGTACATTTTTGAATGCATGATCATGTTTTACGTGGATGTATCGTCCCAGAAAAATACGAAGATCCACACGTAGTAAATCAGCTAGTTCCCGAGCTATTATTGAATGATGAACAGAATGAAAATGAAAATTCGCAAAATCCCCTAGATCTGATGCCGCCTGACACAAGAAACGGTCCATGACAAATTCTTCAAGAGCTGGGCCTAGTAATCCTTCCTCCTTACCCTCCTGGATAAGATCCTCCAGAGTAGACATAATGAAAGGCTGTATAAGACTTACTTAGTCCTAACACGTTTATATCGTATAATATGTACCACCTAATTAATGTGCGACAGGTCCTTGTCCACCGAACCTATGATTAAATTCCTATTAATTACAGGAATGCTAATATTTCAATATAAGTAATTATCAATCACTAAATCATGCATTAAAAAAAATTAACAGAGCATATAAGACAGGCAATATACGATGAAGATACCGAGAACAACTGATAAAAAGACGAGATACCAAAGTGCGAATGAAAACGTTCGCAGAATCAAAGAAGGAATAAAGTAGAAACAAAGTAAAAGTATTGCAAAAAATGCAATGACAATGCGAAAAAAAAATACGAGACAAGCAACAGTACAATGTATAATAGAAAATTTGTATATAAATCAAGGATAGTAAGGTGGATAATGACAGTTACAAACAAAGTCAATCAATAAACGAAGGGACATAGAGAAAAAAAAATATCACAATAACAACGATAAAAATAGCAAGTTACGCCTTAACACTAAGGTGCCACAGACAACCAAGCACAGTGGACCGAAATCCTTCGGCAAATATAAGCCGGAATTTCCACTGTGGGAAATCTGCAAAAATTCCTAAAGAACGCCTAGCTTGGGCCCTGGTGTGAAGCTGGGATGAATCCCACGTAGGTCTCCGCCCAACCTTCCCGCATGACACATAGAACATAGAACATATAGATTAACTGTGGACATAATAAAAAGAAAGGCTCGACTAAAACATGCAGTAGTGACAAGGTGCACAAAACAATTAGCCACTTTTCTGAAGAAAAAAATCCCGGCCTACGCGAACGCAACGTCGATAGGTATCGGGTGCTGCATGGTGAGCAAAAGACTATCCGTACTACGATCCATCGTTGACCCTCACAATATGGCTTGATAAGATGTACAGGTTGGACAGGCAGAGGTCAGAGAGGTCGACCGTTAAACAGCAAACCTTCACTCAATGGTGTCGTGGATGGTAAATTCTTGTCGCAATAGTCGACGTATCTTGAAACGAACGTTGTAGGCATTTGTAGTAGCATCTTTACTCGAAAAAATTATCCCCATATACTGGCCGCTAAACTGTTACCGGTGTGTTTTCTTTACTGGACTGATATTGACAACGATGTTGTCAGGGCTGTCGGGCTTACCTCATGTGGCCGACGTATTTCTTGCTAACGCGAATAGGACGTGGGCCGTTACTTTGGCTTATGGTGATGACAACTGAGCTCGGTAACAATGTTTAATGGGTCAAGACAGTATGACCAAAATGGCGATAAATATATGCTGAACTCATAGTGAACAGTTGGTGACGACACACAGTTTATTGAAGACATACGTTGACACCAGTAAGGTAGACGATCATCAATATTATATTCATGGCAGAAAAAGTACATAGTTAATAATTAATCAACATGGACGTTAACTGACTGCACCAACCGTTACCACAAGAAGGTTTAAGTATTAGTAGTATACATGGTTGTGACGAAGTGACCATGTTAATATTCTTTACGTAGTTATCTATATTTCTTTACGCTTCAATCAGCTCCTAGCGTTAGTGGGACACACTGACAACTTGACACATCTAGTCAAGTTGAAGCTCTGCCATAACGTTTACAGGAGACTAAGTATCGGAGGCGAGATACTTAAAACGAGCCGTTTCTGGCTAAATATTTGAAATAAAACGATTCCTGGTATTGCTCATCAAGAATATCATCTGCATCTTTCAGATGATTATAATTTCTTTATAACCGTGTCTTTCCTAGTCTAAGAACAAGCACACGTAAAATTCACGTCTATACAGGACGGAGGACATCTGGGTCTGCCTCAAGTACGTTGCCCGGATAGCAACAAATCACCGCGAAAAACCGCGCAATAACCGTTTAATAATGGTGCACGGTCGTACGCAAATAATATAACATACAATTAACCGAGATGCGCTCAAATATGAGTCTACAAAATTATAGTGGATTGATGGTATTGTATGATGGTGATATTACTTAATGTGATGCATGAGGTCAGCTGTGAAGGCTCCTGAGATAAATGTAGCTGTGAATTTTCAGAAGGCCCTTCTTGCTACCATTACGACCTCACACCTATCTTTTTTTATCCAATGAATGTGGCTACGTTAAAATTCTAGGGTACTGATATGTAATGTGTTGTGGTAGTTTACATACACACACACAGATATTTAATAAGTCTAATAATATTAATAAAATGTTATGACACACTGAACTAACTCAAGCTGTGTAACATTTTTGATAACAAATTTTCTTTTAAGTTTATTTGTTCTGAATCAAGGTTTTATTTTGGTCAGAACATATGAAAGGTTTTGCAATTATTAATGAAATGCATGAATATATGGCATAATAAATGAAAGGAGTGTACATATGTATTTTACAAGACTAGTTAATATTACTACTGTTTATAGGTGTAATCTATTTGGGAGAACGTATTATGGGTGTGCTGTTGGAGTGGCCTCATCACTCCCTGTCTATGGTTACTAACATGGTCTATTTATTGATGGAAATATAATTGGTGTGTTAGAAATGAGTTTGTGAATCTCCAGCAGGCCAGACGCTCACGTATCTGGAATGAGTAGTTCTGGTGCTGGAATATGGTGGCCCCACCTCTCCGTGCTTGGGGGCAATATCAGGCTGCTCTGCCAAAATATAAACTGCACGGGTCCACTCTTGTAATATTCAACATCACATTTGACACCACATTGGTGCCAAATAAAAAAACTCACAGCTCAGAATTATGAATATAGAACACAGTTAATTGCTAGCTAACTCAGCTGAGCTACTGCCTTTAGTATGGCGTCCCTCTAAATATTTCAATTAGCTTCTGGGAATTACACCACTAAATAATTCACTGTGTCTACTAGGACAACTTATGACGAATGGCAAAAATGCGCGTCTGAGCGCCGATAATATATTCATCTATGGCCAATCACCGCCTTTTTTCCTTTTCAAATTCAAACCTCCTACCAAAAAGTCATTTCAGTCATACCTCAGTCAAGTATGCTTTATTGTCTGTTGGGCCGTCTGTCTCTACTTGCGTTTCACAAAAAAACACACTTGTTTTTTGAACCAACTCCGCCTTCCCCTACACAATTTTGCCTTTAAAGTTATTTTTAGCCACAGTTCACCATCCCATCCCATCTCTTTCATTCCAACTAGATTTTAGCACTTGAGTCTCAAGGCTACAGTTTTTGAAAATTAGGGACATTTTTTGTTTCAATGCAGACGCTCGCTGATATGAACAACACAGTCTTTTGTCAATATCTTTCTTATTATTTATCCGTCTGTATAAATGAAAGCATATTATTTCACTCCTCAAGATGGGCCATACGGCCAGCTAGGTTTTATATTCCTAACATCATTATTAAGAAAAAGTTACTTTTCAAGGTTATCTTGTTTTTTCGAAATATTTCTAGCATCTTCTATACTGCGTTTGCCGCTGAATTCAAATAAACGGACTAAGTTATCGCAAAAGCGTCCAAGAAATGACTGTTGCGTATAATAGCTAAGGTCCCTTTTGTCGATTTCTTTACCTTGTGTCAACTTGGGGACGTGACTTTTCCTCCTTTCCCCACCAATTGCGTCTTTTAGCCTTGCTAGTTTCAAGCACGCGTTCAGTCATATTTTTTCCCTTTTGATCTCCGTTCTCATCCCGTTCCAAGGGTAACGTTTTGCCTTCACGTCTAACAATTTAATTTCCATGGCGGGTGATGACCCGCGGCGTGGGCGATCATGTATTCTAGTAGCTTACGCATTAGTTTTTATCCCTACGTTGTATCATTGGAGATATTTTAACGTTGTATCACGGTTAATTTTATGACACATCTCCCCACTTGAAAACATGCCTACGGCAAGTTCTAACACCAGTGATACACATAGATAAAATCTCTCCTCACGCCTGCCATTACTCTAATTTTGATCACAGGGGTGCCGACTGAGGAAATCTGCACCGATATTCAATTTGCCTGGGATATATTGGATACTAAACTGATAAGGTTGAAGCAATAAAGACCACCTCAGCAATCTTGCGTTTTCATGCTTAGCCTGAGATAAGAATACGAGAGGCTGATGATCCGTCTCGACCACAAAAGTCCTACCATACAGATAGATTTGAAACTTCTGTATTGCCCAGATTAACGCTAAACATTCTTTTTCGCTTGTGGAATATCCTTGTTCCGCCTTATTCAATTTGCGGCTTGCATAAGCGACTGGTTTCAGTTCCCCATCAGGTGAAGATGATCTTTGCAACAAAGCCGCTCCGAGTCCTACATTACTGGCATCGGTTCTTAAGACAAAGTCCTGTGTCAAATCCGGCAGTTTGAGAATAGGTTTGCTAGTGAGTTTTTCCTTTAAGTCTTGGAACGCTAATTCACTTTACGCAGTCCAAATAATTTTATCTGGAAGTCCCTTGCGAGTCAGATCAGTCAGAGGAGCACAAATAGAGTTAAAATCTTTGATATATTTTTGATAAAATCCGCATAACGACACGAATGATCGCACGTCCTTTTTTGTTTGTGGTCTAGGTGCTCTCTGCAGTTTTTCCAAGTTCTTGGGATCAGGGGTTATGCTACCCTGATATACAGTGTGTCCCAAGAATTCCAACTCTTTGCATCCAATGCAACATTTTGTTGGCCTAGCAGTTAAGTTCGCCTCCCTAATTCTATTAAATAACATTTTTAGAGCGTCAATGTGTTCTTCAAATGTCTCTGTGGCGACGAGAATATCATCCATGAAATTCGTGATACATGGGTTATTCAGGGGATCCAACAATTCTTGAAAATACACTCGGAGCATTTTTCAGTCCGAATGGTAGCATGTTGAATTCATAATGTCCATCCGAAGTGCTAAAAGCCAAATAAGGTCTCACTTCAGGCTTCACTGGGATCTGGTAATAGCCTTTACTAAGATCCACCTTTGAAAAGTATTTTGCCTTGTTCAGTCTGGCAAATAACTGTTTTGTGTCTGGTAATGGATCCACTTGTCCTTCTGTGACAGCATTCAGTTTCCTGTAATCTATGCACAGTCTGTGTTCCCCAGACGGTTTTCTCAACAAAACGACACTAGAGCTAAAAGATGATTCACTGTGTGAAATAATCCCCTCCTTCAACAAATAATCTATTTCTTCCTTCAATGCCTTCTCCTTCGCGAACGGAATAGAATAGGCTCTCATACAGATTGGGTTTGAGTCTACCAGTTTCATGTCATACTGTAGCAAATTTGTATGGCCTGGTTTATCTGTTAATACATCTGTATGTTCCTCCAGAACCTGTTGAACTCTCTCCCTCTGGTTTTTAGTCAGGTGCTTACTGACTTTTACCTGTGCTGCTGTTTCACAAGGATGTAATGGGTATTCATGTGAGGTGAGTGGTTCCTTTTGCATTTGAGTTGCGATAGCTAAGGTCAGTAAGGGGGTGCTTTCCTGGAGTGGTCTGTCTAGATACTTCTTTAACAGGTTTACATGATAAACTTTCTCCTTCCCCTTTTTGTCAATTTTGTAGTTTGTTCTAGACACCTTCTCTAGAACCGTATATGGACCTTGCCATCCAATTTGTAATTTATTCTGGCTACCGGGTAGTAGAAGCAGCACCTTTTCTCCCACAGCTAGTTCTCTGTCCTTTGCCTTCCTATTAAAATATGCTGCATGTTTCTTCCTGGCTTGTTTCAAATTATCATTTGACAGTTTCCATCCAGCTTTCAAACAAGTGGTCAGTTCGTTCACGTATTGATAAGATGAGGTAACAGTCTCTTCCGCCTTCTCATCTGTCCAGGTCCTTAATAGCGCTTCTAATGGACCTTTTATTGGCCTCCCAAATAGCAGAGTTGCGGGAGCCATCCCGGTTGAACTATGTGGTACCTCCTGATACGCAAACAATGTGGCGGGCAGGAATTGATCCCACAGATCCGGTTTTTCGTGTGCCAGCTTTCTCAGGATAGAAATGAGAGTCCCGTTGAACCTCTCTACCTGGCCGTTCTCTTGCGGATGGTACGGACTACAATGAAAGTGTCTGGCTTGAAATAGCTTAAAAACTTCTTCCGTTAGTTTCCCCTTGAACTGAGAGCCATTATCCGTCAAGATTTGATGCGGGAATCCTAATCGGGTAAATATTGTAAGTAGTGCCTCTGCTACATGTTTTGAATCAATTGATGGCAGGGCTACCGCCTCTCCCCACATAGAACAAGTGTCCACCAGAGTAAGGATGTAACTGTTCCTCCTTTTGGTCCGAGTGAGAGGTCCCACAATATCCACTGCAACCCTCTCAAAAGGTGTTCCCACTATGGGCATTTCCCCTAGAGTTGCAGGAGCAGTCCAATGCTTTGGAGCTACCCTTTGACATTCTGGGCAGGATTTGACATATCTTTTTATATCCTCCGTTATCCCTGGCCAGAAGTAATGACAAGCTATACGCTGTCCTGTGGCGCTGATCCCCATGTGACCACTGAAGGGAATCGCATGCCCGAGTTCCATCACTTTATCCCTATATGAAGTGGGAAGAACCAGCTGGTTGTGACCATTTGTTCCAGCTCCGGCCTTCCTGTATAATAGTTTGTTCTTCATAAAATATTCCCCCTTACTTGGAGGTGTGTGGCATTTGGGCAATTTTTTAAAACATGGCTTGAGTGTCCTATCCTCAGCCTGCGCCTTCCTCATCTCCTCTGGATGAGCATTTATAGGTTCACCTTCTTCCTCCTTCTTCTGTGACCTGGTCTGCACTGTCGCCATGATCACAGGTCTCTCGGGATTCCCCAAGAAGACGTATCTACACCCCAATATCAGAGGGTAGATTGGTTCATCTATCACTGCTGCTCTGATTTCTCCTTCCACATAGCGAGTTTTCACCGTTATCCTTGCGATGGGAAGTGTCATGAGTGGTATGTCCTTAGTTGCCCCTTGTATTTCCACTGTTTCTGTGGTATACTGACTTGGGTCCACTAGGCTAGACTTCACAACTGAATCATAATCCAAACCTGTATCATAAAGGCACCTTATGGTGACCCCATTACAAATAACATCCTCACAAACGGGGGGGTGATAAGGTTCCTGCTGTCCCTTAGGATTAACCTTTAATCTTTGAGTCCCTGACTTCATTGCAGCAATGTTTGAAGGTTTCCTTCTACAAAATTCGGTGTTATGGTTATCTTTCTTGCACCATTTACACCATCTTTTTCCTTGGTTAAACGGTTTTCTTTCATTGGATTTTTGGTCATTGAACTGTGAGTTTCTGTCTCGGTAGTCATTTCTTGGCCGTTCAAAGTTTGTCCTACCTTTATTTCCCTGCTCTCTATTATCAAATTTATTAAATTTCTGTGGAGCTTTAAAATTGTCTATGTGCTTCTTTTTAGCACCACTTACCTCTGCCTGGGCTGCCTGATACCTCTCAGCGACATTTAAAACCTCCCCCAACTTCTCTGCACCTTGTTCCATGAGAAATTTTCTCAAGTCTGGAGCCATGGACTCTCTCAATTGCTCAATCATGATCATCTCTTTAAGATCTTGGGTCTTCCCCAGAGCAGTCCATTTCTCCAAATAGGTTTCCAGTCTGGCAGAGAATTGGTGGTATGTCTCCCCAGACAACAGTTTGGCATTTCTAAATTTCTTACGATAAAATTCACCATTTTTTTTCGTACCTCAATAACAAAGCCTGCTTTAACATGTCATAATTGTCCTGGTCTTCTCTGTTCATTTTTGCGAAGACTTCGTAAGAAGTACCTCTCAGTCCCTGTGATAACTTTAAACTCCACCTCTCTCTCTCTAACCCATATGTAGTAGCTAATAACTCAAAACGTCCTAGGTACCCCTCTATGTCATCGTCTTTTTCAACAAAATGGTCTAAATGAAACCCCATAGCTGATGTTGAGGCTCCCAGACTGGGCGTAGCATCTGAGGCAAAAGGGCTGGCACCATTTTCAGGAGCCTGGCCTTGTAGCTCCAGCTCCCTTAGTCGTAATTCGTGCTCCCTCTGCAACCTTCTATCTTCTGCCTCCCTTTCGGCCTTTTTATCTTCTGCCTCCCTTTCGGCCTTTTTTATCTTCTGCCTCCCTTTGCTGTCGTTTTTCTTCTGCCTCAATCTGCAGCCTCTTAATTTCTTTTTCAGCGTCTAACCTCTTCTCTTCAGCCAACCTTTCAGACTCTAATTTTCTTTCAGCCTCTTTTTCTAATCTTCTTTCTTCCCGTTCAATATACTTATCACATTCAGCCGTTACATATTGAATTAAAATCTGACCATCCATTCCCATATCCTTTGCCGTTAGCACAGCAGCTGATCTGAATTTGGCTAGCTCCGCCATACTTTTTAAACAATTCTAGCAATGAGCAAAGTAAAATTTCCAACCACTAAAGTAATTCTAATTACTCTAGTCTAAAATAATTCTAATTAATTAATTAATCAATTAACTACCACTGGCTGTGAAGATTCACCAACTTTTATTTTCAGGGACACTTTTAATTTTTATAATGTGTTCCCCTAATTTATTTCTCCCCCCAGGAGATCCTAATATTATTGATAGGCTAATTATCCCGGGACAAGAGACCCCAATATATGTAGTGGATTGATGGTATTGTATGATGGTGATATTACTTAATGTGATGCATGAGGTCAGCTGTGAAGGCTCCTGAGATAAATGTAGCTGTGAATTTTCAGAAGGCCCTTCTTGCTACCACTACGACCTCACACCTATCTTTTTTTATCCAATGAATGTGGCTACGTTAAAATTCTAGGGTACTGATATGTAATGTGTTGTGGTAGTTTACATACACACACACAGATATTTAATAAGTCTAATAATATTAATAAAATGTTATGACACACTGAACTAACTCAAGCTGTGTAACATTTTTGATAACAAATTTTCTTTTAAGTTTATTTGTTCTGAACCAAGGTTTTATTTTGGTCAAAACATATGAAAGGTTTTGCAATTATTAATGAAATGCATGAATATATGGCATAATAAATGAAAGGAGTGTACATATGTATTTTACAAGACTAGTTAATATTACTACTGTTTATAGGTGTAATCTATTTGGGAGAACGTATTATGAGTGTGCTGTTGGAGTGGCCTCATCACTCCCTGTCTATGGTTACTAACATGGTCCATTTATTGATGGAAATATAATTGGTGTGTTAGAAATGAGTTTGTGAATCTCCAGCAGGCCAGACGCTCACGTATCTGGAATGAGTAGTTCTGGTGCTGGAATATGGTGGCCCCACCTCTCCGTGCTTGGGGGCAATATCAGGCTGCTCTGCCAAAATATAAACTGCACGGGTTCACTCTTGTAATATTCAACATCACATTTGACACCACATTGGTGCCAAATAAAAAAACTCACAGCTCAGAATTATGAATATAGAACACAGTTAATTGCTAGCAAAACTCAGCTGAGCTGCTGCCTTTAGTATGGCGTCCCTCTAAATATTTCAATTAGCTTCTGGGAATTACACCACTAAATAATTCACTGTGTCTACTAGGACACCTTATGACGAATGGCAAAAATGCGCGTCTGAGCGCCGATAATATATTCATCTATGGCCAATCACCGCCTTTTTTCCTTTTCAAATTCAAACCTCCTACCAAAAAGTCATTTCAGTCATACCTCAGTCAAGTATGCTTTATTGTCTGTTGGTCCGTCTGTCTCTACTTGCGTTTCACAAAAAAACACACTTGTTTTTTGAACCAACTCCGCCTTCCCCTACACAATTTTGCCTTTAAAGTTATTTTTAGCCACAGTTCACCATCCCATCCCGTCTCTTTCATTCCAACTAGATTTTAGCACTTGAGTCTCAAGGCTACAGTTTTTGAAAATTAGGGACATTTTTTGTTTCAATGCAGACGCTCGCTGATATGAACAACACAGTCTTTTGTCAGTATCTTTCTTATTATTTATCCGTCTGTATAAATGAAAGCCTGCCATCAAGGGTACCTATACCTTGTAGCGGTATGGCAGCTTGCGTACCCTGACAATCCCCAGAGCTATGCCAGTGGGAGTTTTACTCCTGGTAGGTTCAACCAAGCTGGACTGGTCTGTGTGGGTAGGGGTCAGACAAAAGCTGGTACCCTGGTCCTCCAGGTTGGGGGTTTTAGCATAGGGCTGACACCCCTGTCTATGTAAAAAAAAATAATGAAGTTACGGAAACAACATCAAATGAACAAACTTTGTTGCGGGATGGACATTCGGAGTCTGTGGCTCGTATGACTGTCAGTGGTGAAAGCCGAAAGGAAGCCACTGACATGAGGCTGAGATGCAAAGAATGAACCAGAGTTGGGGCACTGTACGAAGGATGGCCACCGACCGTGCAAAGTGGAATCAATTTGTTGTTGCCCTACAAGACGCCACTAGGCGTGATGGCCACTGACTGCTTTGACGGTCGGTGGTTAAGGATCGAAGAAGAAGAAGAATAAATGAAAGCATATTATTTCACTGCTCAAGATGGGCCATCCGGCCAGCTAGGTTTTATATTCCTAACATCATTATTAAGAAAAAGTTACTTTTCAAGGTTATCTTGTTTTTTCGAAATATTTCTAGCATCTTCTGTACTGCGTTTGCCGCTGAATTCAAATAAACGGACTAAGTTATCGCAAAAGCGTCCAAGAAATGACTGTTGCGTATAATAGCTAAGGTCCCTTTTGTCGATTTCTTTACCTTGTGTCAACTTGGGGACGTGACTTTTCCTCCTTTCCCCACCAATTGCGTCTTTTAGCCTTGCTAGTTTCAAGCACGCGTTCAGTCATATTTTTTCCCTTTTGATCTCCGTTCTCATCCCGTTCCAAGGGTAACGTTTTGCCTTCACGTCTAACAATTTAATTTCCATGGCGGGTGATGACCCGCGGCGTGGGCGATCATGTATTCTAGTAGCTTACGCATTAGTTTTTATCCCTACGTTGTATCATTGGAGATATTTTAACGTTGTATCACGGTTAATTTTATGACAAAAATACCAAACGGACATGTGAGGATCTCAAACATTTACACCCCCTCTATGAATATAGAATATCTTAACATTGCGAAAACATGGAGATAACACTACATGGCACTGGGCCGAGGGCGAGAACCCAAACGTCACTGGATCGATAACAACAACGGAATGATAAAAAACAACACTCCCCCCCCCCCCCCCCCCCCAAAAAAAAAAAAAAAAAAAAAAAAACTAAGGTGAATTAGACCCTCATCAGAGGTAAAATGACACAAAATAGTAGCACATCAATGAAATAAAAAGCAAACTTTGCATTTTCTCAGTATAGTGCTCTCTGGCAGCATGAGCGGACTATTCTCTAATTAAACATTTTTGTCATTTTTTTTTTTTTTTTATTGTTGCCTTGACAAACACATGATTGTATGGTATCTCGTCTTTATTTTTTTTAAATCTGAAATCTGTAAGAATGGTCCCTTTTAACCACTTTTATTTTATTTAATGTGTGGTTTACATTTTTGTCGAGTTTCACATCTGTGACGCTCAAAATGTCTATGCTTCACTCATCGTGGAGAGCTGAAACTTTGCATGCAGTTCCCTTTCTTAAATCATTCAATACCCTTTAGCTCCCCAAGGAGCATAGGCCTTCAATAAACACATGCCAAGTCTTCTTGTCCTGTGCCATCCGCTCAGGTTCTTTCCATGTTTTCCTATCATTTTCACCTCTGTATACAGTTTTCTTCTCCATGTGTTTTTGGTCTACTCTGCCTCTCTTTCCCTATGGATTCAAGAGCAAGGACTGCCTTGTAATGCTATCAACACGTCTCCTTAATGTGTGTCCTATCTATCCATCGCCAGTGTCTTCTTCTCAACTCTTGCTCCACTGGCACTTGTCTGGTTCTTGTCATCAATTCCACATTTGTGACTTTGTCATACCATTTCAGTCCTTCTATTCTACGCAAGCACCCGTTTACAAAAGTCTGTAGCTTTTTGGTTGTTGTTTTTGTTGCTCTCCGTGTCTCAGAGCCATACAATAAGACTGACTTGACATTTGAGTTGAATATTCTTATTTTTCATTACTGGAATGGAAACCCATCAACAACAGACTGATGAGAATAAGATTGAGAGGGAGATTCACCAACACTACAATAATACAATGCTACGCACCAACGAATGATAGCGATGAGGAGGTCAAGGATGAATTCTATCAACAACTGCAGAAAGAAATGGAAGACACACCTAGATATGATCTTGTTATAGTAATGGGAGACCTCAATGCGAAAGTTGGTACACACAATACATATAATGAAAGAACAATGGGGAAATGCGGCAGCGGAAAAGCAAACGAAAATGGGGATAAACTAATAAGTTTCTGTAGCATTAATAACCTGGTCATTGGAGGAACACTCTTCCCACATAAAGACATTCACAAATTAACATGGGAATCACCAAATGGTCGGGACAGAAACCAGATAGACCACATCATGGTTAACGGAAGATGGAGACATGCATTACAAGATGTGAAGGTAAGAAGAGGTGCAGATGTGGGAAGTGATCACCATTTAGTAGTAGCAAAACTGAAAGTGAAACTAAGAAGGGCTGGACCAACTGTAACTACACAGAAAAGGTTTGACATCAGAAAACTGAAGGACTCCCTTACCAGAAAAGCTTTTACGGCCGACATAAAGAAACGATATCAATTTGCCAAAAGTCAGGAAAAGACATTGACTGATGATATAGACCAGAATTTCAACACCATTTCAACAATATACAAAGAAAGCAGCAAATCATGCTTGGGATTCCAGGAAAGGAAGAAGCAAGACTGGATAACACCAGAAACTTTAAACACCATAACGATGAGAAAGGAAATGAAAAGAAAGAAAACAGAAGCGAAGTCCCCCAGGTTAAAGCAACTATATAGCGAACAGTACAGTCAGTTGGACAAGGAAGTTAAACGCCAAACCCGAGCCAACAAAAGGAATTTCCTAGACGATCTTGCAAGACAGGCAGAGGAGGCAGCACTGAGAAATGAACAAAGCACAGTATACAAAATAACTAAATTCATCAGCGGAAAATGAGGTGCAAACAATATTACATTAGTAAGAGATAAGCAAGGTAATCTCATCACGACAGCAGAGGGACAAGAAACAAGATGGGCAGAGCACTTCAGAGAAACTCTGAACAAGGAACCACCAGAGACACATTTGAATGTTCCTGAAGCTGAAAACGATCTAGATGTGAATACAGACATTCCACGAAAAGAAGAAATCATCACAGCAATCAAAGTGTTAAAGAACGGCAAAGCTCCGGGCCATGATAACTTAAATGCAGAGCTATTTAAGACAGACCCTGAGCTAGCAGCAGAACTATTAGAACCACTATTTGCACAAGTCTGAAAAACGGGGACAACACCATCAGAGTGGAACAAAGGAATAATTGTCAAATTGCCCAAGAAGGAACGAACGAACGAACGAACGAACTTTATTTTCGAAGGGTAGAGAATTTGGCGCGCAGGCCCGTCTAACATTCTGCCCTTTCACTCTCATTAATCTTGCATACTATATCTTTTTATTCCCACGTATTACTTTAAGCATTAATTTAAAGGCATGAACATTATAAAGTTAACATAACAGCATTCATTTACAGTTTACAATCATAATAAAAAATGAGTAGCCTAGGTTGTTTTTTTTTTAAATAAACAAGATAGTGACTGAAGAAAAATAATAATAATAAAAAATAAAATAATATAAACAAAACAATAAATAAATAAGTTATGTATACCGACACTCACTTATGCGGTCAAAACGTCTAATATGTAGTATTTTTGAATGTGTCATCAATCCTCAATACAAAAATTACAAAAACACATTCTCGCTTACATCCATACATTCTTGGCGGAAATTGAAATAATAATAATAACACTTTCTTGCGCACTTCTGTAGCAGAAAAAGTCTTTCAGCAGTTTAAAAAAAAAAAAAAAAAAAATTATATCTGCATGTACATCACCCATTTAAGCAAACGGAAACATTCACATCTCTAAAGTACAGTGGTATGCAGGTACATTCTCACATACATTACATTATATAATAGTATTACATGGATATAAAACAAATTATTCCCATTAAAAACGAGCGGAAGAGGAAAAGAAATGTTGACCTATGGATGAGATGTTGACAGACTGCAATAATTGGAGAGGAATCACTCTTCTCTCAGTTCCCAGCAAAATACTTACTTACTTACTTAGTCGTTCCCCTTCTACCGTGAGGTGTAGAGGTTTGGAAGAGAGAGCGCCAGACCATTCTATCAGCTGTCTTCTTCCTGGCCTGGTTCCATTCTAGTCCTCGGTCCTTCAAAGATTGTCTAATGTTGTCCTCCCAGCGGACTCTGGGTCGTCCTGGAGGTCTGGATCCCTGGCTCTTTGTTTCCCATGCTTGTCGTGGTAGCCGATCTTCTCCCATTCTGCAGACATAGCCAAACCATCTTAGTTGGGACTGTTCTATTTGGGTCTGCAGCGGATGGGATTTTAGGCCTTGACGGATCGTCTGGTTGCGGACCATGTCTCTTCTTGTTACTTCAACCACTTTCCTCAGATACCCCATCTCTGAGGCCTGGATCTGGCTTTTGTGGGTTGTAGTCACCGCCCACGACTCGCATCCATATGCCAAGACTGGGACACAGGTGGAGCGGCACACAGCCACCCTCGTTCTCCCACCAACCTCTCTCTTGCTGAGGAATCCACGATCCATGGCCTGAAAAAGTCTCCCAGCCGCTGCTTTTCGAGTGGCCAACTCTTCTTTGATGCCTCCCTTTCGGTCTATAATAGCTCCGAGATATTTAAAGTGGTCGACCTGCTCCAGGACCTGTTCTCCCAACTTAATCTGATGTTTTCTTTCTTCTCGTGATATCACCATGGATTTTGTTTTAGAGCTGCTTATGACCATCCCTCTCTTCTCCAGCTCTTCCTTCCAGACTTGCAGGTTGGATTGGAGATGTGCCTCTGATTTAGCAATCAGGGCAACATCATCAGCAAATGCCAGCTCCGAAATATAGACCTGTCTCATCTTCCAGTACCCCACTGAATACTTTCTTGTTCTCTCCTTACATGCCTTGATGACATCGTCCATAAGGAGTATGAAGAGGTAAGGTGATAGGATATCACCTTGTCTTACACCAGTGGTGGTCCTGAACTCTTCTGACTTATAGTTTGCTGTCCTCACATAATTTCTGCAAGACTTGTAGAAGCTCTGTATAGCATGAATCAGAGGTGCTGGAATATTCTTCCTTGCCAAACAGTCCCAAAGTTTGCTCCAGGGGACCCTGTCAAACGCCTTTTCCAGATCTAAGAAACAAAGATGGATCTCACTCTTATACTCAAGGGCCTTTTCACTCAGCTGTCTGAGTGTGAAGATTAGGTCTTGAGTACTTCGGTTTGCTCGGAATCCGCACTGGACCTCATCCAATTGTGGCTCAGCTAGGCGTCGGAGTGTCTGCTCTAGGATTCTAGAGTAGATTTTACCAGGGACACTGAGAAGGGATATGCCTCTATGGTTTCCACATTGTCGATTGTCACCCTTTTTGAAAATTGGTGTTATGATGGCAATCTCCCACTCCTTTGGTATGGTCTTGTTGCACCATGCTGCCTGTAGGACCTTTAAGAGTAATAGGTCGCCTGATGCTCCCATGTACTTAACCATTTCTGGTGTTATACCATCATGCCCTGCTGCTTTGCCCATCTTGATTTTCTCTAGTGCTGCCCTCAGTTCTTCCATCTTTATGTCATCTTCACCATCATTGGTTTCCTCTTCTGTGTCAGTGGTTATCATTTCTGATGCTTCATCATGCTCACCATCCAGGAGTTCTGAGAAATATTCTTTCCATCTTTCCATTACTTCCTTCGGGGCAGAAAGCAATTTGCCTTGCTTGTCCTTTATAAATTTGAGAGGGCAAAATACTAGGCAGGATAATTATACAGAGAATTTCAAAGGCAGTAGATCACAAACTGAGGAAAGAACAAGCAGGATTTAGAAAGAACAGGAGAGTAGTAGTGAATGTACCTTTTAGGTATTATTCAGGCGGCGCGCAGGCGGCGCGCCAGGCGGCGCGTGACTTTTATATAGCAAAAACGCCAGGCGGCGCGTGACTTTTATATAAGCGCATTCAGGCGGGGCAAGATGGCGGATTTGAGATAACAAGAAGAGGGGTATATGGCGCAAGATGGCGGGATGACTTTTTACATAAGGAAATACTCTGTGTGCAGGTGGAGCATCAGGCGGAGGGTGATGACTTTTTATATAAGGAAATACTCATTGCGCAGGTGGAGCATCAGGTGTTGGTGCACGACTTTTTATATAAGGAAATACTCAGTGTGTAGGTGGAGCAGCAGGTATGTGTGATGCACGAGGTGTTAAGTCAGCCGGCCCTATGCTGTAACCAGCATCGTGGCGGCCTCCTTAATCATCCCAGAGTTCCTCTGGTGCCCAGTTAAAACTGGGTCTGCCCTGCGGGTTGTGTGCGGTGCATCACACATACCTTGTGTATATCATCAATGACAAATTCTCTCTGGTCACAGAAATTACTAGTCTCATATCAAAGGAACATAAACTTGTTTCCGATAGTCTATATTTAGCGCTGACGGCCCCCACCGTAACCGACTGTGTTTTACTTTATTTAAAATTCTCACTTTTTTAGTGACGCAAGAGAAAATAATAGAACCACAAAACTGTTACACTAGTTTAATAATTGCACAGTAACGAGCCATAATGTTTTAAAAGATAGAAAACTGGAGTGGCGGGCGCAAAGACAGTATATCAGTTTAATAAAGACAAAAAAGAAATTTAAAAGATTAGTTAACTTATTTTGGTCAGCAGGTTCGTAAGGGATCATCCAAAATATATCCCGTCATCCCTCTAGTTACTTTATATGCAACTGATAAAGGGCGTTGCTATACAACTGGTAGATAACGTTTGTCGTAGCTTTTATCAGGTAGGTAATAGATGTTTATAGGCCTGTCTGAGCCGAGATGATAGTGATGACAATGTGAAAGTAAGGGGTAAGAAATAGTTTTATCACAAGGGAGAGACAGGACAGTCTCTGGATAGAATAATTTATCACACGACAAGAAGTGATGAAGTGTTTAAACCGTTGGGGAGCGGGTTGAAGACCGGAACTGTAAGTATTTACCAAGGGGGAGTATTTTTTGACAATAGGAAGAAGTTTGATTACCAATAGGGTGAAATTTTTTTTTTGACAAGGGGCAGTATTTTTTGGCAAGGGGAAGTATTTTTTTAACAAAGGGGCAGTATTTTTTGGCAAGGGGAAGTATTTTTTTAACAAAGGGTCGAAATTTCTTTGTCGAGGGGGCGAAATTTGATTGATAAGGGGGATATATTTTTTGACAAGGGGCAGTATTTTTTTGACAAGTGGTGAGAAATTTTTTAAAGAAGTATTTGACGGTTGATCTATTTACCTATAGGTTGGCCACTTTGGGGAGGCCTGGGAGAAAATTTTGGGATCGTCTCTGGTGTTTGGAAGAAAACCTTTCACTAAAGTTTGAAAATAAGCAAGAAAGAAGTCTCACTACCTTCCATCTACCGTGTCTGCGGCACCTCGTCGGTATTTCGTCGAAAGATAAAGTGTACAAACTCAAAGGAACATAAACTTGTTTCCGATAGTCTATATTTAACGCTGGCGTTACCCACCCTAACGGACTATAGCAGTATGAATCATTCATCGATTACATTTGATAATGTCTTCCTCGCGAGCGCAGACCATCGATCGAGTTTAACAACGCGTGGTAAAAAGCACGTGCGTGTTGGTTTTTCTTAAAATGGTTGAAACTGGCCTCGACATTGTCTCGATTGTAACCTGTAACACTAAGGAATATGTAGTTGGCGTCATATTTTAGTCTGGTTATGACATATATCCGAATTTTTATATGTTCCTCTTTAACTCAAGTATTCTTTTAAAAGAGTGTCGCGAAATTGGTTTCAAGTCATTGCAAATGAGTTCAGTTAGATTTATAAACCCATCTACGATCGAGTGACCGCTTTCAAAATGGCGGCGTATCAGCGAAATGTGTATCGGACAGAGGAAATCGCCAACGATAAATAACAACAGAAGGGAATCCGTATGAAAAGGATTTTACATTTCAGTACAGGGAAGGATTGTGTATAACTGCATATAAGAAGGAACGGTAGGAAGTTCTCATTTTCGGAGATATATGCGTATTTCGGCTGCCCACAGTTACGCTAACAGCTGGTAAACCCACTTCTGTTCGAAATATTAAAATCAACATATAACAGTTTGGGAATTTACATGGATAGGAAGATAGAGTTTTATCAGCTGTATAAAACTAGATAAGATGGAACAATATGGATATTATATATGCTGAGAATGAGAAAGGCAAAATTTCAGTCGACGCACAGATCGGCTGAAATCACGGTTCGGGAAGGATTTTTCAGGTTAGGTTTAGGCTGTGACGTCGGTACTCTCCGATACGTCCGCGCTTTGCGTATAAGTAGCGGATCGGTAAACTGAGAGAGATACACAACGAAAGAGGTTTGAGCCAGACTGGAGGGAGTTTCGCCACTATCCATGAATTGTGAGCGGATCGCCAGAAACATTTTTAAGTCCAGTATCTGAAGTCTGAGGGTAAGCGAAATTATGATAACTACCGTGTATAATATTTGTTATTTCAGGTTCATACAGAATTCACAAAATATGCCTGTATAATATTCATTGATATAACGTATTATTATTTTAATATGATTTATTCATGTGCATTATGGATGAGTGTTGCTTGTACAAAAAGTAATCACAAATAGCCCCACAGCCAAATGAAGATATATTTATCATATTGCTTTATCGATTACGAAGATAAAGGCAGTCCCATGGCAGAGAGTGTCATAGGGAAATGAAGTGTTAGAAACTTCAGCATGGAAGATCCCAGTTACGAGGCTAAGGTGACTAGTCCCCTTCCTCGCTGCCTTTGCCTTCCCTAGTTCGAGCGCACAACTTTGTACCCATTTACAGCTGGTAAAATGGAGTGTTCCACAGCCAGGTTTCAATTCCAAAACTATGTAATTGTACTACCGAAGAAAGCAACTTGATCACGTGGTCACTCACTCTATTTATTTTATGTATTAATTTTGGGTAGTTGCTAAGATAGCATCAGATTTGAATTTGTACTTGATATGATTTGGAAGGATCAAGTTATAGAATATGAAGGGATGTATAGGAGCGGAATAAACCAGATGATGTTTATTACTGATAGGTTAATATTAATTCTGTATCATTGAAATGATGTTACTTGCTATGACTGTATAACTTTGACACCTGATGACTGACTTGTCTGACTTATGTGCTAGTCAGTTATACTTAATTGAAATGTTAATATTAATGCTATATCACTGAAATGATGTCCTTACTTACTATGATTGTATAACGGTGACCTCTGATGACTGACTGGTCTGACATCTGTGCTAGTCAGCTACAAGTCTAGCCAGATACTAGCCAAGGCTGATATGTTGCAGGTTCCATGAAATAACTCAAACCAGACTGTCCAGTATCAGAAGCCGGTGCAGTTCATCCGAGGCAATCCCACAAAAGTGCAGGACCCCAAAGAGTGAACTTCAACTGGTCATTGGCATCCCTACTGTTGGGCCTACCAAGTCTGATATCAGCAAGGGACAGTTTCAGCAGTATCAAGTGATAAGATAAGTGGCAGTTAAGACACTGACCACCCATTTATGAAAACAGCCATAGTGAACCTAATATTCAAACAGTCAAGTGATGACAGTTATTTGTAAAGTCAAAGAACTAAAAACCGTGATTGCAGTAACTGTAATATTCAAGATCTTGAAGTCTAAACAGACAATAATAGTAATTGTGTGAATACTTTGATATATATTTTTATACTCTTTTCCAACTAGTAGAATTAGAATATTAGTGTAAATAATAAAATATTTTTAACTGTACCTGAGGAATTATTCACTTATTACATTTGTGGTCACAGTGAATGTTCATTTTATTATCCCCTAGAATATAAGTAATCATAAGATAGTCACAGGGAGGAGACACCTTAAATCCTGGTACTACTTCTTACCAACTGGGCCAGGGTTTTCACAGTCTGACTATTTTTATGATAACAATACACCAGTGCTTATTTATAAGACTGGGGTATTACTTGTAAGACCAGAACTCTTTACTGGCATACTTTTACCTAATAAATAATTTTAAATAACCTCCCGCTACAAAGAGAGCATTAACTATATACCTCTATCAAACACTGCACTCCCACTTCTCGACGAGATCAGCCTTTGTTACACGTGCGAAAAAACTTTGGTAAGTCATATCTAAAAAGTTTTCTACCAAAACCAGTGGTCACATTTCTATCACCTCGCGGGTACATTTCTATTTATTTAATGTACTATATTTCCATGGTCGCCTCCTGTTTGGTACGATTGGGAGACTATATAAAATCTATCACCAGATGCCGCACTTGTAAAATAAAAAAATTAAAAAAAGTGAACCTTCACACTAGGTCAGATGGCCGTCTGTTTAATCTTTCAAGGGTGAAGGCATATTCCTTCAGTTGCATCTCTGAATCCATGTTTCAAGAGTAAGGTAAAGAAGATTCCATAAATTTTCTACCAAATCCAGTGGTCACATTTCTATCATCTCGAGGGCATATTTCTTTCAGCGAGCCTTGTAATAAAGATATGGGTTCTGAATATTTGGACACGTTTGCGCGGTATCTGTGTAAAATAAGTCATATTTTCGACAAGGGACCGATTAAGCAAACACATCTGTTCATGTTTTAACATCCCCCGTAATGAAATTGCCTATCGATCCTATTATTTACCCACAATACCGTCCGCGCAGATCTCTGAAACACACGCACGCTCGTCTGTCATTCGATCTTTCTGAATGCAATTGGCTTTGTTTAATTGAATTTTCCAAACACACCTGGGGTGTAATTAAACATTGGCGTAACGCGGATAGCAGGTTTCACCGTCGAACAAAAAAAACCGTTAGCTTTCGGTTTTTCGCAGAAACACATTTGTACTAGAATTTTTTATAAAAGAAATTGGCTTTCATGTCATACACATCCAGACAGAGAGTATGTAAGACCGTGGTAGGTATTTTTCTACAACAGACTATTCTTCTTCTTCTTCCATCCTTACCCGTCGACCGACCAAGCAGTCTGTGGCCATTACGCCTTGCGGCGTCTTAGGGCAACAAGAAATTATCCGTTGTTCCGTTACAACAGACTATATATGCTATATATATATATATATATATATATATATATATATATATATATATATATATATATATATATATATATATATATATATATATATATATATATATATATATATATATATATATATATATATATATATATATATAAAACCAATTTTGACCTTGTGTGGTGTACACAATATTTCTATTTTCTTGTTTAAATTTATTTCTTAGTTACAAACCAAAAAGACAACTCACCTTGGTTGTTTTTCACGTGCTTTGTAATCAAGACCGCGATATTACCGGCTCGCTAGTACATTAACATATCCCACACGGGCGCTAACACGGCAAAACGATGGCTTCTTATCGATTATCCATGTGTTCTAAGTTGGGTTCGCGTAAAAGGGGGGTGAGTCCTGGTTGTTGTTTGGTTTTGAAATATACAACTTGGTTGTAATGTAGACACGAAATAAATTATGATGGATCCACAAAAAGGTGGGAGCTACACCTTGTAAATGACTAGATTTGTAGTTAAAGGTTCTGTTAGAATATCTCGCTTTAAAGTTAACCAGAATCAGGTGTCTAATTGGTAGGGCGAAAGAATCTGAATGCTATTATCAGCTGAATAAAGAAAGACATACGAACGGTGATTCTCAAAATATGGTGCGCGGAAAACCTATTTGGGGGGTCAGCGAGGTGAACACTATGTTCCTTATAATCGAACACCTTCTTTGATATTGGCATATCCTCGCGGTACAACTCTTATCTACAAAAGATCTCTGGGACCTCAATAATTTGTAAGACATCATAGGGTTCTTAGACTAAACCATTTGAGAGACGTTGTTCTATAATAAAGTATTCTGTACCCGATCAGTGGGGGCACAACTTTTCTAAAATATTTAACCCTGTACAATCTATGTTAACCAAGAAAGATAAAGTGACATATGGTGACGCTCAACATCTAAACTCTCTGTATACAGCTACCTACAGACACACACACACAGATACCTACAGGTATATGCACCAACACATAAACTACCTGGCCGACAAGCTCTTCCACTCTGTACAACAACCAAGAAACCATACAACACACAATACAACACACCTCTCGCGATTAATTACGCGCTTGGTCAGACCCTGGCTAACCCACCCCAAGCCTGTTTTTTCCTTCATAGACAATGGCGTGATAACGACAGACACTCACCTTGTTGAAGATGGTTACACGAAAAAGACGTGACAGACTCGCCAAGTAATCCGAACCGCCTGTGTTCTGAGGGCTCATAGTGGTATACGAAAAAGAAGTGCGGTTATACGTCACCCATAGATCAACTAACTTTGTCAATAAATATATAAAATGTATCTAGTGTTTTCTCTTTTATATTTCTATATATGTATAACTAAATAGCGTCTAACTGTTGTAATATTGTCTACCTATCTGTAATATGTACGTATAACTGTTTGTAAAATAATCATCACACAACACACCCGCCATTAATGAACTTATATATTACTATATACCAAGACCTCTCCTCCTCCACGTTCCTCCAACACATTTTCGTAATATAAAAGTCACGCGGTTGTAGACTGTATAAACAAACACACCAACACACATAACAAAACAATTCCACAACACACAAAAATCCGCCCTAACCTAACCCCACCTGCTACATTACACCCGTACCTCGTCACCGACGTCTCTTCACTCCCACCTCTTAATGCTGGTCCACTCGCCTGCTACACCCCAAAATTGTACACAGATGCATCCTGACAACGTCACCACATCTCCCCTCAACATCTAAAATATCTCTCTTCCACCTCCAAAACCATACCACATCACACAAAAATATCCCCCCTAACCTAACCCCACCTGCTACATTACACCCGTACCCCTGTAGCAGCGTGGGTGTTTCTTTTATTATCTATTTTAACTAGGTGACTGAGGCAGGCCTAGTTATCTATCATTCACTTTCTTTTTTTATCTTTCCTCCAAGTGAGACTATTTCTTCTACTGGCCCCCTTGTTCCGCCAGAGATGGTGATTCCTGGATGATATAAGGTTCGTCTTTTGTTCAACCCAGACCACGTTCTTCCCTCCTTGGTGGTGAGCAGCGACTGATGCGTATAGGGTGTTCTATTATTTCTATCTCTCCTATTACTCACTTCTAATAACTCTCCATTCCTTAATCTCTTCACACATCAAACAACCTAAGTGATGTGATTCAATTTCGAAAATAACTTTTATTTACATAAGATGATCCAAGATCAACCAACAAAATTCATCAGATACAGTTCTCAATTACAATGTCCTCAAGTCTTCCACTTGATTCAATCAAATATCTCAAAGCATAATTATATATATTGTTTTCTCCTGTAGCCTCTTGCATAGTTCGTTGTATACCTAGCCTACTAAAGTTCCTTCTCATGTTACACGATTTTTCTCCTATTTTCTACAACAGTTCTAAATCCTTGGAGTCATGTTCTCACCCAAATCTCAACCTAGTTAGGTTTAACTCCTTTAAATGCAGCATATAAGATTTCAATAGCTACACCTGAAATAATCAAACAATGTCCAACGCCAAAATGGCCTCCACCATACTTACTCTAATATGAGAGAGCGCATAAGATGTTTCATGAATATCAGATTCACTTGTGGTGGCGTCTTCATACTTACTCTTATATGAGAGAGCGCATGATATGTTTCATGAATGTCAGTGCTGTAAACCCTTTGTTCAATACCATCTCGTCTAATGGCAATGCCTCATCTTCTTGGTATGACAGCCCATCCTGGCTATCTGAATATCAAAGTTATCCACTTTGTTTATCTTTAATTATGCCTTTGCTTCAATATTCTCTTCTGTAGCTCGCTCCCTTAAATAGATGCGTCATTAGCCTGTGACAAAGTTGCTGAAAGTCAAAAAAAATAGCTCAAAATTCCTATTACCGTTTTAAATCGAAGTCCAACACCTATCACAATCCCTACTGTTCACCCTTATTCTATTCCTAATATGTTCATCTCAGTATTTAACCACACAGATAATCTATTCTCCTGAATTCCTATCGCTAAGAAATTCTAAATCTAGCTATCAGTTTCTGGATACGAACACTTGTTGACCACAAGTTCGTTTCTTGAGAGCCCTGGGCGGCACTTCTTGCTTCCGCAAAGTTTCTGATGGGACTGATCTCTTTTCGTCCTTCAATTTCCTATCTGATGATCCACAGTTGTTTTTGAGTGAATGTGATTGGTCCGTTATTCAGTTCACTCACCTATCGCCAGCTACACGCTTAATTCTATGCTGTCCAACTCCGTGAACTGTGCTACATAACTGTTTATTTCTAGTCACTATTTTCACGTGCGTTTTACTCGGCACTCCGTTCTCTTAACTGTAAAGGGCGCTAATAATATTGTTATTCCCCTTAGTACTTTTTAACTTAGTTTCATTAATCCTTCTATATCTCTATTAAAACTGGTCTGATATGCAAATTTGGTAAACTCTAATGATATATACTTAGATTACTTTAAAGTCTAAAAAGGTTCTTTCCCTTACAAAAAACACTACATTTTCATTCTTTTATCTCCCATGTTAAGAACAAATAACTTATCACTTAAATTATTCTGATTTTCTGACCCATTTTTATATACTCTTTCATCTTGTTAACCCCAAATAACTGTTCGACTGACTTTAACTGCAGCGTATTTTACGCTGTACAACCAAACGGTGACATACGTCCCGGGGCCGTTCAAATGTATCCCGCAGGGAGACATTTGTGTTCTATCCAAAAAAAACTATTATCTATTTACCCCACTAACATCTCTAATACTGTTACCATAGACGACTCGAAATACAAGCAAATTAAATCGTAATAGTGAGACTACATTATAAACCTAATATCAATGCTACAACTAGAGCATCTCCTTAATTACTACTTCAACATAAAATATCATTACATGAATATATAAAAGGCATAAATGAACATTGTATTTACTTAATTCATTACCATCATCTCTCAAACCAGTAGTACCCAATAATGCAACCAAGTTTTATCCCTTGTATCTCTACATAACCAGTGCTATAAAAAAATATATATATAGGGACGTTCATCCTCAGTGTAATTTTTGCTTAAGTCCATGAGTAAGACTCCATATGACTAAGTCTGGATCATGTCTCATCTCTGTTCTCTTTTTTTTTCTAGTCCTGAACACCTCTATGCGTGAGATAGGTACATTATAGCAATTAACATGCACTTAAGGTACTATACATTTTTTTTCCAATGTCAGTGTTGATCATGTAGTATGCCATATCTTGTACCTTGGGAAGAAGTCTATTAAGTTTCCCAAGACTATGTGTAGTTATTGTAGTTTGTCACACTCTTAAGATTATATATGTCTATTCTAGCATCTCAATAACATCGTACTAAAAAACAAGTAAACATTGTACTTAATACTTCTCAAACATTATCATTATACATTCTATTTATATACATATATATATATGGGCGACATGGTACTGCCTCTGGAAACAGAGGTTTGTCAGTCCTTAATATGTCTATAGTATCTGCCGTCAATGTCAGTATTCATTGCAACGGTCAGATAGGCAGAGTAGTAGAAATATAATATATAGCGTCACCAAGCATGCATTTAACTAAACATTCCCAAAGTGACAGCAAGAAATATGTGTTACTACGTCAGGATGTGATGTGCTCGGCTGATGCTAGCCTTTGATGCATCTGTCGAATTACCAGTCATGTATGCAACTAATCACGCGAAATCTTACCATCTGTCTTGGGGCGATAGTAAAAGACCTAAGTCACTATTGTCAGAGCAGGATGTGCTCGGCTGATGCTAGCCTTTGATGCATCTGTCGAAACCGTAAGCTCAGTCTGTTACTATATACATGTACCCCTGTATGTCGGAGTTAACCAAAATTCAAGACCAAAATGCCTCAACTCAGTGCGGACATGACCATGTAAGGGTCATCTGTGTTGTATCTTACCCAACCAGTAATCAATACCAATTGTGGAGACATCTCATTTCGAAGTCACCTGTATAAACACTGTCATGTGGAATAAGGTCCTTTATCTACCTTCTAATATGCGCAACTCTGAGGGAGTAGGTTATTTTCTCTTTTTTTTTTTTCTTCTTCTTCTTCTTCCACTGCTGCAACACCCTGGCTTGGACTGTGACATTTCTTTTTTTTTTCTTGTTGCCCTCTATGCCTGGTGGTGGAGAAAGTATACCTCTGAAAAACATGGACATTGCAAATTAACATGAAAACTTTTAACCTAAGTCTTGGTAAGTCTCATCTTGTGAAGAAGCGTATTATTGTCTCTTTTAGAAATCTGTATCTTTCTTGAAATATTGTTCAATTGTTTTATGAAATAATTCATTGTTTAATCTAACTTCTCAGTTACGTTGGTCTCTTGTATAAACTATTTCACTATCACTCTGAATATCGCGAGAGTACAGTAGCTATCACTCATGTGCATGTGATCAAAGTCTTATCACTACATATAATGTTTCCTGTTTATGTGATTACTGTAGTTGATTACTATCTATACTGTTGCTCACCATTAAGTTTCTTCTAACTTTTTTCACAAAGTTAGTGTATAATATAAATGTGTAAGTGTACTGAGATGTCAACAACTACTTGAGTTTACCACTGAGACCTAATGAACTAACTAACCGTTGGATACCGTTGATTGGGGTACCTTGATTAAGCACTATAGCTGGGGAAGTGCTGTGAATTAGTACTATATGCTGGGGAAGTACTTTACGGCGATTACACTGTTTGTATGAGTTTGGAGATCTCTTTTGCAAGCTCCATCAGTGTAAATTTCTCTACTGTAGAGACGACTGTCGTACTGATGAAGTTGGTATCAGTTGTGATGTTATTTATAGTCGCTCTGCAGGAGGATGAGGACGAACGAATTTCTGTTGTTGTTGTCAGTATGACAATAGCTTGTTTACTTGATGTTTAAATTCTGAGTCTGGTGTTGGTAAAGTCGTCCATTCTTTCAATGTATTTTCTTTGCTTTATGTTGATAAGTTCTGATTGTATAAGTAGTACCATCTCGTCAGCAATATTGTTGCTAAAGTTTATAAGCTGTGCTGTAGGTCTTCGATGATGATAATAAGTTTTGTTGTTTTCTCTGTGGTTGTAAGGATATCTCATCTTCATCATCCCAACTGTAGTATATAAGCTGGGGTTAGCTTGGCTAGTGGTTGTGGTTGTTGACTCATTCTTCCTTCTGTACGGCTCCGGTTCTGCTGCATAGTTCCATCTTGTTGCTTGTATGTCACTTGTCATCACCTGTTCGCTTCACATGATCACTGGGGATGCGACAGGTGTCACAGGGAATATGTTATGGCTGACGTAGGGATAGGGAATGATGGTTGTGACCATGTGATAACATTGCAAACACTGATGCGTTGTCTCTGTGTAGTGTGGCCAGACTTCTTATGTGATTCTTGCTTCTTTGTTTCTTCTGTAAGGTTTCGACTCCGCTGTAGTATGTCATTTCCCGTTGACTGCAAAAGTCTCCCATCTTCAATGTCCCGACTTGATCGTCTAGGCTGATGTTAACTTGTGGCTGGTAGTCATGGTTGGCTTCTGTTTCCTTCTGTAAAGTTCCAATTCGGCTGATACTTCTGAAGGTGTGAGTGATCGTCTTCTGTCATCACATGTTCGCTTCACATGATCACTGGGGTTGCAACAGGTGTTGCAGGGAGTATGTTGGGATTAACGAAGGAATAGGGAATGATGGTTGTGACCATGTGAATAACATTGCGAACATTGATGTGTTGTCTTTGTATTGCAGGTAGACTCATGTGCTTCTTGCTTCTTTGTTTCATCTGTAAGGCTTGGACTCCGTTGTACTGTTTCTTCTTGTTGATTGTAAAGGTCTATTATCTTCCATGTCCCGACTTGATCGTATAAGGTAGGATTAACTTGTAGTTGATAGTTGTAGTTGATACTTTATTTCATCCCATAATTGCTGTCTTCTTGTGGTGCTTCATTAAAAATCTAAGTCTCTAGTATTTCTGCCGTCGTCACCACGACTTACTATTTCCGTCGTCACCACGACTTTTCACAAAAATTTTCTTGCCGGACCACCGCGGCCTCAAATGTACGTCTTACATCTCCTTCACTCTTCTCCCCTACTGCAGTATCCTATTGGTCAGGTGTACTCAGTTGTCTGTTGTGTGCGGTACAGACCAATTATACTTAGGCTTCTCAAGACTAAGTTGCCGCCGCCATTTTGTTTACCTCTCATAATATGCTATGCCATTGCTCACATAGCTTGTTGCTGCTATCTCCCATTCTCCTTACTTATTCACCATGTCTAAAAACTTCATCATCATGGCCTCTCTACTTTTAAGCGCCTCCAACGCTATCAGTTTATTCATGTCTTGAGTCCCTTCTACTATTCTGACTTCATTAACACTTTGCTTCCTCTCTACCTCTCTATCTCGTATCTCTCCCGAGTTTCTCTCAACCTCTCCACTTCTTACCTTATCAACCGTTTGCCTCGGTTGGACACTGGTACTAATTGACGTGTCTCTGCTTTCATGCCTAACTTTCCCATTTTTCACTGGGATTCTCGACTTTCTTATTTCTCTTCTGCTACCACTACTTATCTCCTCCTTTCTAGCCTCTTGGCTCCTGGATCGATATTCTCCTCGATCCGTATTTCTCCTGTCTTCATTGTCCACTCTCAGCTCCTCAAATTTCATATCAATAAATTCGCACAGTGCAGCCATATCTTCCTTTCTACTATCACCTGCCTCTGGTGATATTACATCTTCCTTCTCCAATGTTTGTCTATTTATCTTCTGTTTCTTTTGTAACTTTTCCAATGTGCTCTCTAAATCTGCACAACGTGTGGTTAACTCTTCCACTTTTGTTGTGTCATTTCTTTCTTCCTCTCTACCACTAGGTCGGTATCTCCTTCGATCCTTAGTAGTTTCTCTACTTCTACTACCGCTTCTATTTCTTAGCCTATCTCGGCTCTTGGATCGGTACTCCCTTCGATCCGTATCTCTTCTATTACCCCCTTTATTTCTCAGCTCCTCACATTCTCTATCAATAAATTCGCACGGTGCATCATAATAAGTGTCTTCTACTTCTGTTATATCTCTATGTCTTTCTTCTTCTTTGTTGTTTCCTGACCATCCATGGTCTACACTGTCTATTCTTTGTTGACCCGTTTCCTTGGTCCTTTTATCTTGTTCCTTCTCTTGTCCTTCTCTATAACTGCTCATCTTCTTTTTCAAATCTTCCAATTTCTTGTCAAGATTTTGAACGAGTGCCTCTATCTCTTCGTTACTCTTTGCTGCACTACCATTTCTCATCTTTTCCTTCCTCCTCCTTCTGACCTCTTCTACATGTCTTAGCTTTGGTAGTTGCCTTACAACATTCGGCGAATCATCTGAAGACGACCTCTGTCTCTTTATTCCTTTTATTTTCTCTTGCTCCATCTCCTCCTGGGTATCTGAATCTTTAGCTGATGTCTCCTCCGTATCTTGGGTTCGACTTGGACCACTCTGTTGTTTAGTCTGTAATTGTTGCTCCTTTTGTTTCAATAGCTGCTGTTCATGTGCTCTGCTTCTCTGTTCTGCAGCTCTCGTATGTTTGTATGGTGCATCTATTTCATTATCAGCACTGTTCCATTCACTTCTTATTGCTGTCGTATCCTCTAAGATCTCGCTGTAATATTCACTGTCTGCATGCTGACCTATTTGTATTCTATCTTCCTCTTGCGTATGCGTGCCCATGTCCTCTTGTTCGTTGTACAACCTTTGAGGAGTAGGGGTTGATCTATCATATGTTGTTTCAGGTTCTGCATGGATTTGTGCTCTTGTAACAATCTGTTTCCGCGCTAGTGTTGATCTACCACTGTCACTGACTATGACCTCACTGGAAATAGTATCTATATCCTCGTCGCTTTTGGTCATTTGAACTACCCAGTTGTCTCCTCTCGCAGTTACACCCCAGTCACTAACTTTGGGTGTTGTTTCTGTTTCGTCATCATGTATGGGTAGTGACGTACTACTATCTCTATTATATAGACGGTTGTCTCTGGATCTCAATCTCTCTCTTAATTCTGTTAGTGGAATATCTTCCTCGTCTTCTGAATTCTCTCTGCAGCGAGTGAGGCGTCTTACAGCATCTGATACTTGTTCTGGGTTGTTGTTTTGTTCATCATCAATGTCCTGCCCTTCATCGGTGTCGTATTCGACAAGTGAACTGTTTGTTGACTCTGTAGACTCGTAATAAGTCAAAGTAGATTTTCGTATTGGTCTGGTATTCTGTAAAGCTGGTGGTACTATGGGGCGATGATCATCTTTTTTCATCTGTGCTACGTGTGCTTTGACTTCGATGCTCTTCTCTTCATTCCATAATTTATAATTTACAGGTGTTGTCTGCTCCAACACTTTATATCCGTCGAGCCATTGGTCATCCATCTTACCTCGAACATTCTTCCTATAATATACTATATCTCCAGGTTTGAATTGTTCTAATGTCGCTCTTTTGTCTTTGTGCTTCTGCCATTTCTTAAAGGCTTTCTGTGCATTACTATTTGCTATTTGATGAGCCTTGTGCTTTTCTTGTATTATAATTTGAATTGGATCTTCGCCTTGATATCTCCTCTGTGGTTGTAAGAGATTGTCTAATGGGAAATTGGGTTCCCGTCCATATAACATATAGAAAGGTGAATATCCTGTTGTGTCATTTCTATTGACCCGTATTGCTTCAAGGGCTTGATTAATGTATATGTCCCAATACTGGGCATTACCTTGTATATACTTAGCAATGATATCAAGCAATGTGGCATGCATTCGTTCGTTTCGTCCATTTGCCTGCGGTCTGTAATACGTAGTAGTAGTATGTTGAATGTTTAAAGTTTTTAGGGTCTGTTTGAAAGGGTTGCCGACAAATTGTTTACCATTGTCTGTAATTATTCTTCTGGGACAACCATGTCGTGGCAAAAATTCTTGTAGGAAAAAATCTGTTATTGTTGCTGATGTTTGATTCTTAAGAGGATAACTTTCGGGCCATACTGAGTATTGGTCGACAATGTGTAACAAGTATTCGTTTCCAGACTGTGTAACAGTATATGGACCGGAAATGTCCATGCTTATAACTTGCATGGGGAAGTGTGATTGTTTCATCCGTTGCAAAGGAACTTTGGTTGGTCTCATGTTGCGTATCTTGCAAGTTTTACAAGTATTAATATATTCAATGATATCTTTGTACATCGTTGTCCAATAGTACCTTTTCTTGATAACATCTATGGTTTTGTCTCGACCGACGTGTCCATTGTTATCAGGGAATTGTGCCAATATCTGAGGTACTAATGACTGAGGAATTACTTTTTGTGGTCTACCTTCTTGTTTAGGATCTATATGGTACAAGGCTTGGTCTTGTGGCATGATAGTAAATTGTTTCAGCGATTTAGGCTTCGCTTCTAACTGTTTGATAATCTTGGCTATCTCAGGATCTTTTCTCTGTTCTGCGCCTACATCAAATGTACATAAGTTTGTTGTCTCCTCTGTATCTATGTCTGTTGTATCTGTGCCATCGTCAACATCCACTCCACCGGAACTGATTACATTTATTTCCTTTGTGTTGTCATTAATGTCAGTACTCGTATCCAAATCATCTTGCTGTGTAGTACTAAGGTGTGGGATTCTAGATAGAAAGTCTGCACAGATGTTCTGTGTACCTGGGAGGTGTTCAATTGTTGCATCATACTGTTGCAAATTGATAGCCCAAACTTGTAACTTCTTTGGTTGTTCATGTGTCTTGGTAAGCCAATTCAGCAATGGTTGATGATCTGTTCGAATGGTAAGTTTGGTACCTCTAATGTAAAAGTCAAGTTTCTGTATGGCATAATGTATTGCAAAGGCTTCTCTTTCTGTGACTGACCATCTTTTCTGAGTTTTAGAGAGCGCATGTGATATAAATGCTATAGGCATCTCATTAGGGATCTCTGGTGTAGTAAGTATTCCAGCCTCTTCTCTATGCTGAACTAGGCGAGCACCTATCGCTGTCTCAGAAGCATCCGTATACAGAATCATCGGTTGAGATATGTCTGGATGTGTTAAAAGTGGCAATGATGCGAGTGCTTCTTTAAGATGTTCAAAAGCCTTCTGACATTCTTCTGTCCACTTAAATCGAGAGTACTTCTTGGTGAGGGCAATAAGTGGTTCAGCGACTTCTGAGAATTTTGGAACGTGGCGTCTGTAATAACCGCAACATCCTATAAATGCTCGAACTTGCCTGACTGTTGTGGGAGCAGGTATCTTCTTTATTGCTTCTACTTTCTCTATGTCCGGCCGAATGCCATCTTTGTTCACTATGAATCCCAAGTACTTAGTTTCTGTGTTCAGAAATTGACACTTGCTTAGCTTGAGTTTTACTTGATGGTGTCGAAGACGATCGAAAACTTGCTCTACTTTCTTTAAGTGTTCATCCACAGTACCTGCTGTATGTATGAGTATGTCATCTATGTAAGCCAATGCAAAAGTGTGCATTCCTTGCAAGACTTCATCCATTAATGCCATGTATGTTGCTGGACTTCCTTTCAACCCGAATGGCATAACATTCCATTTGTAGCTACCTATGTGTGTACAAAAGGTTGATTTCTCCTTTGCCGCTGGAGTCATAGGGATGCACCAAAATCCAGAGCGTGCGTCCAATGTGGTAAAATATGTTGAATGCCCAAGGGTTGCCAATATGTCATCATTACATGGTAGCGGGTATGAGATCGTTTTAGTTATCTTATTCAGTGCTCGGTAGTCGCAGCAAAATCTACTTGATCCATCTTTCTTTGTGACAATAACTATAGGCGATGACCATGCCGATGTAGATCTTTCTATGATCCCTGCTTGTAACATTTCGTTTATGGCTTTTTCCACTATCTCCCGATTCTTCAGAGGGGTGTGATAGGGTCTCAAACTGATAGGGTCCTCTACTGTAGTCTGAATGTCCATGCTTATAGTATTAGTTCTGCCCAACTCCATGTCTGTAAGTGCAAATACATCTTGGTGTTTGGTAACAAATGCACTAAGTTTTTTCTTATATTGATCGTCTGCTTTCAATGTCGCCAGCAATTGTGCTGCTCGATCTGGTGTGCTTCCTGGTGTATGCGAATCCTCGCTTGACCATGGTGTCTTAACACATGTATTATCCTCCATTCTGTGAAGGTTGTTCCTACTCTCTCGTTCTCTGTTATTGTATCTCCAATGTCTGTCATTCATAGACTCGTTCTTCCTAAATGGTTTGTTTCTATCTTCTGCTCTGGTTATTTGCCATGGAGTATACCGTCCATTGTTTCTATTATCATATTCGCACTGTCGTTCACTACGGCAGTAATCAAAGGGTTTTGAATATCTTGTTCCACATCTTTGTTG